>JALJCO010014517.1:25000-356160 GCA_023101725.1 Atherinomorus stipes
CATCGGCAGGTACGTCACTATTTTCTATGCTCTGAGGTACCACAACATCATGACTGTGAGGAGAGCCGGCTGCATCATCGCAGGAATCTGGACTTTCTGCACCGGCTGTGGAATCGTCTTCATCATCTACTCTGAAACCACCCCCGTCATCATCTGCCTGGTCTCCATGTTCTTCGCCATGCTGCTCATCATGGCCTCCCTGTACAGCCACATGTTCATGCTGGCCCGCTCGCACGTCAAACGGATCGCCGCCCTCCCCGGCTACAACTCCATCCACCAGCGCACCAGCATGAAGGGAGCCATCACGCTCACCATCCTTCTGGGCATCTTCATCGTCTGCTGGGCTCCCTTCTTCCTCCACTTGATCCTGATGATCTCCTGCCCCCGCAACCTCTACTGCGTCTGCTTCATGTCGCACTTCAACATGTACCTCATCCTCATCATGTGCAACGCAGTGATCGACCCACTGATCTATGCCTTCAGGAGTCAGGAGATGAGGAAGACATTTAAGGAGATCATCTGCTGTTACAGCTTGAGAAACGCCTGCACCAACATCTGCCCTCTAACTGGTAAGTACTAGAGACAGAAAACCAGGAGCTGGACGTCAGGACGAACTGAAATGAATCTGAAAAACGTTACAGACTCTATCAATGCCTAAAGACAAATTCATTGCACTTTTCATCCATTGTGCTTTACTCCAACGATTGAAATGTATGAGCTGGAAAGGAGGCTGCACCCTTAAAATGTGTCCTAATGTTCTAACGTACTGTATCCGCCACTTAACACAAAGAAGCTTGTATACTAGGTGTTATCTAAACACCCAGCAAGCAAAATCTGAAATCACGAGTTATGTGAAAGTGCGTCAGAAAGACTGGCCTGCTTTTCATTTTCCCTGACATTTCTACTATCTTTTTATTTTTTCTTTTCAAAACAGTGGGGTTATTATTTTCATGACTGACGAGGCAGCCCGATGGTTGGAGAAGATATTCTCTTTTTCAATGATACTACTGAACAGTGAAGGTTGAAAGGCTGCTTATATATGTGCTTTTAGTCACACCTCCAGTGTTTGGAGCACCGGACATGCGCATCATCAGTAATTAAGATTGCACGCACGGATGAATAGCCGAGGCTGTGAGTCAGCAGCAAGGAAAGTTTGGAAAGGAACCTGTCACAGCTTGTTTGCAATTATCCGCAGTTATGTGATGTTTCTGGCTGCTGCTGCTTTATCTGCTGCGAGCGCAACATTAACAGGAACTCCAGCAAATTCAGATGCTGGGGAGCATCACTTCATACGAGGAAAAGGTCAGGAGAAGAAGTAAAAAGAGGACCTGAACACAAATGTCATTTTCAAAATCTGAATTAAAAGAAAAATAATGTATTTTTCAGAGCACCATAAAGAAAATGCTTGTTAGAACATCAGTCATAATACTCGGGGTGAATGCTTTTGCTATGTGCAATATTCCACATATTCCCCCATTTGCCGTACCCACTTATGTGACATATATACAGTAATTGGCAAAATATGGTAATAAACAGGGGTGTAAATCATAACTTTAATTATGATACAACGTTATATAGATTTGGGACAAGGATCTGAGGTGAAGTTATTGCTTTGTGACATTGTGGTTCATACTGCTGAAAGTAAATGGGTGCACTGGGCCCTTTACAGCTGAGAATGGTTGAAACACCAAGTGTTGTTGCACTTGTTGAAGCTTGAGTGTTGTTGCTCTTCATGACGCAGTGTACTGTACACCAGTACACCATCACCAGCAGCCTGAACTGTTGACTCAATGCAGGCTGGATCCATGCTTTCAAGATGTTTCCAGCAGATTCTGAGCCCAGCATCGGAATGTGGAGCTGAAATGGAGACTCATCAGACCAGCAACGTTTCTCCATCTTCTATTGTCCAGTGTTGGTGATTCTGTGTTAGTTGTAGTCTCAGGCTACTTCAAACTAACGGTGTGTTCAGACCAAATGCGATTTGGTCATCGAGGGCGTCAGGTTAACATGCAAAGTCAATGGGCGTCGCATCTAGGAGGCGTCAAAAAACCCTGCAGTGCGTCTAGACGCGTTTCCGTTTTGAGATTTGCAGCGTTGGACGCGCGTTACACGCGTCAATGGCAGCAGACGCCAGAGTTGGAAAATCTGAACTTTGGCATGTTGATGCGGGGCGTCAACCAATCAGAGCGACTCAATGCCATGGTGCAGACACATATTTTATGACAGGACGGGAAACACCCAGAAGAACCAGGGGAATCTCCTCTCTCTCTGAAGACAGAGGAGGATGAACTGTGATCTGTGTCCGGTCCCAGTTCCTGAACGGCGGTTTGATAACCTGCTGTGCTGATGGGATTTACTGGGCTTATAATGCCGTCCCACAGCGGGACATTAAACTGGGCCGGATCAGACAGCTGAAAGTGCCCCTTCGTCAGCGTGCAGCTCCTGAGTAAAGTGTGAAACTCATCACATTCAGAACACCTGGAATAATCTGCTGAGCCGGACACGGAGCAGAGACGCCCTACAACGACGTTCCCTATCTTTGTGTATCACATTAAGCCGAGCCGCTCTCTCCTGCATCTGCCTGGTGCAGACAGGGAAAAAAAGGAGGGGCTCCTCCCGACACGTGTCGCGCACACCTTGGCTGAACATCCCTCGACGCGCGTCGGGGGCGTCAAGACGCTGGGAATCAAGCGTCTGACTTTTTAGTGACACAGCGTCCAACTCTGGGCGTCAGACACGTTTTTGATTCCCAAATCGCTTTTGGTGTTAACACAGCGCAACACGGCTAAGGGTAAATCCCACCTAACCTTACACCTGTCCACACATGCACGATGATTTCTTTACGACGCCCCCCGCTGGCACAACCCCGACCTAGTAGGCATGCCCAAAAACGGCAGACATGCATTTTTTACGTCACAGTCACCTCTGACCTGGAAGCACTCCTGCCTACATAGAAGAGGGAACAAGAAGCTCATTGTTGATCTGCGACCTGATAAGTAAAGTCAACGAAATGGCTGTCCAGAGGAAGAGAGATTTTCACCTCCATCTTGCTATTGTTTACCCCTGAGTGGTCAACAGTTGGTGAATTTGCGAAATGTAGGATGGTAGGGGAAGATACCACCTTCTCTGCTTCTGATTGGCTAGAGGGCCTCTCCTCAACTGTCTATTCGATTTGGCCCTGAAATGTCATCTCACACTGAGTCAACCCAAACATCCCTTAACCTAAGCCTCGAATCTAGCCAATCAGAGACAAGAAAGGTGCTACCTTCCCCTACCATCCAATGTTTTGAAAAGACGCCACCAGTTTATAACTGGTTGTGGCGTGGCACGTTCTTTATGACGTCACAAACTCATTTCTTAAGTGCCTAACGAGTCTACACTAATCCAAGAACTGAAGATTCAAGAATTAGATGGCACACTTACCCGTGTAAAACATATCCGGGGAGGGGAACCTTAAACGATAGGCTAGTGTGGCCAAATGGGGTATTGGCTAAATATTTATGCATTTAAGCGCTTGCACGGGCGAAAGTAGATGTGGCCTCGGTTTCCTGTTCTTAGACAGAAGTGGCACCCGGTGTGGTCTTCTGCTGCTGTAGCCCATCTGCTTCCAGGTTGGACGTGTTGTGTGTTCAGAGATAATATTCTGTATATCTTGGTTGGAACCAGTGCATATCTGACTTCCTGCTGCCTGTCTATCATCTCCAACCAGTCTGTCCATTCTCCTCTGACCTCTGACATCAACCAGACATTCTGGACCAGGCAACTGCTGCTCACTGGATTTTTCTCTTCTGTGCAGCCACTTCTAGAGGCATCTGTAGGACTTTCTCTGTGAATATAGATGCAGAGTTACCTGTCACTGCTGCAACTGTAAGACTAAAACTTAATGTGCTCATCATCAGTTATCATCCAGCTGTGATTCTGCATCACTTGAATTTGATGTTAAACCAGTTCCAGTTACACAGCAGATCCTGCAGCATATGAAGAAACTGCTTCATGTTAGCTTAAGCCCCATTTCCAGGCCAGGTTGGTCCCTTATATCCTACCCGACCCATCCTACTGTTTTGGTACCCTCTGTAGGGGTACTGATCTAACTGATCTGGACCAAAGAGGTGGAGCTTAATACACTGCAATCTGTTGATTGGTTAAAAAAATATGTCACTTCCTGCGCGACCCGGCATAAAAACAGTGGAGATGACCCCTTTGTTTCTGTCTCGTGTGGCGTGGTACTTTGGTTAATTGACGAGGGGAGAACTCTCCTAGATGCGGAATAAGTTTCTACTGATTTCCAATGAAGAAACACAAGCAATCGGCCTGGATTTGTGCAGCCACCCATGTTAAAACTGGATGCCTTCACCACAACACCCACTCTGCAGCCTCCTGTTGGCGTCTGACAACCACAAAGATATGAACTACATGTGGAAATCAAGGGAAAATGAGAGACAGTAGAAGGCAACATCGAGTTGATTGCCAGGAAATTGTGAAGGTAAGCACCAGTGTTGTTCCGTCGGTTTAACATACATTTTCAGATCAGCATACGTTGCCCAAGCTAGCGGTACCGTCCAGGTTGCTATGATTCCTAAGTATTATAAAAGAAAAAAAAAGAACAGAGAAGAAAAGAAAAAAAACATCAAGGGCAGTTGCGAGCATGCACGAGTGACGTATGCATAAATTACGAAAATTGTCCATTGGCTCATTTATCAATATATCAATGTATTCTTAGAATCCTATGGATTAAATTGTCATTTGAAATAAGCATAAATCTTCTTCTGCTGTTGTTTACCAAATAATATCCATGAAGATGTTTTGGTTACCAGAGATAAAAGAACGTCATATCATCAGCATAGAGTGGGATTCTGTACAGTGGAAAGTGCAGCTATGATACCCACGTGTTTTTAGCTTTGCATCATGGGATTTGTCTGCTTTCTCTGTGTGTTTTTATAAAAATTAGACCAGGAGAACTGGAAAAAAGGCTGGAAAATGAGGACACTCCGTTATCATTTTTTCTGCGTCTATATATGAAAAAGCTGGACCTTCTTTAATTAAATACCCGACTTATGAAAATATATTAAAGTTTTACACTTTCTGGTCTTTTCATGCAACACTCAGGTTAATTTTTTTTCAATTATTAGAGCTGTAGTTACTGTGACTTGGGCCTGAACCAAAAAAAAAAACATTTTTCATCAGAGACAGTACACCCCAAATGTCTGTGTCAGCTATTGACAGTTGATTCAAGGAGCTGGAAATGTTTTCAGTATTCAACAATAATGAAGAGTGTTAATTTAACTAGTCATAAAAAATATTAGTACATCCATTTTAATACTTTTTCTTTGTCTACATCATAATCAACATTCCCTTTGATGATACAGTCTTTTATTTCATTAGCAATGCACCAGCCATCTTGATTGTACAAAGTTCAGTCGGTTGCTGTTGTGAAAAGACCTGTTTAGTCAACATTAAAGTTCAAAGTATGCAGACGCAGACATTAGACTTAATAAAAGCACATAAGAAAACAAACAATGAGAAAGAAAACGGCAGCATTCTCATGGAGCCTGTGTAGTGGCATATCATTGATCCACTTCCTCCACTTTCTTTCATTCGTATTGATTTGATGCTTCTCTCTGTCTTTCATTTATGTTTAAAACATGTTTGCATCAGAGAAAATTGTCAACATGTAACAAACTCATTTATCGTTCTAATTGTTCAGTAAAATGAAGTAAAAAAAATCTTTTTAGTTTCTGTTGTTGGCTTCAAACACAGCACACAGTTGTTTTCCCTTAATATCATGAAATTGTCTTGTTCCTGAGATATTTGTGTAAGTTGGATTTTAATCCCAATGCGGTCCTCTATGTTACTCTGTGAGAAAATCCCATCATCCTCATAATTGTATTTGTCCAACTAGTTATTCTGAGACCTAAAGCATGAAAGGAAATAAGACTGCACCATTAAACTGTTTAATAATTCATAAGTATGTAATATTTATTAATTATAAACATGCAATGTGGATCATTTTGATGTTTAGGGCTTAAAGAGATTACTCTGAAGTCTTGATGGGAATAGGGAAGGAAGTAATGGTTAAACAGCCTGCAAGACACCCATGAAGTACACTTTTTTCTTATATACACTGCAGGACTTAAAAAAAGATCTGCTAAGCGGTGCTGCCAAACTGCTTCTTGCTAACCAGAGATGGGAACTTATCCAGCAACATAAATGCAAAGCAGTGCAGGTGGAGAGCAACTGTGCTCTCCGTGTGGATAAAGAAAGAGTTTAATAAATGTTGTTTTTTTAAACTGGAGATGCAGCTGGAGCATTGTAACCTGATTTACATCATCTGGGTGCGTTCAACAAGTACACGCGGGGCGTTCCCTTTCCTCACGCACTCCATCTGAGTAAGGCGACAGTTATAGGTGATTTCGTCTGGCTAGAGAATAATAGGAGCCAATCACTAATCGCCGGTGGGACTTTTGAAGGATGGGCGGCGTTTTGGCCGGATGTGATGTAGAAGCACAGGCGACAGCAGTGTAGTCAGTCAGTTATTTCAGACAACAACAATCATGGCGGCTTGCCATGATTGTCACCGCTCGTACTAGCTGTCGCCGCCGCCGCCATGTTGTTTGACTGAAGCTTTTTGAGCTTGATAACATGTTTTGATAACTCGATCCTCTATGCGTGGTGGCTCTGGTGTCGCTCTGAGTTGCGTCACGGGTTGCGTCATTCGGTTCAACGTGAGTGGCTGAAGTAGCGTGTCAGTCAAGATGACGGACAGATCTTCTATCCAATCACATGCAAGAGTTTTAGAAAAAAAAGACTAATTTGAAATGACATCGGGTTAACTCCCTCCCCAGATGGTATTGCAAATACCAGGTGGCGGGAGTCAGGTTAGGAGCATTGTTGGGAACAATTATACTAAAATGATGAGATTATGTAAAAATGAAACGCAACTAATGGTACTTAAATGAAAATATCTTGTTTAAAAGCAGGTAGATAAATACTGTATAATAAAAATACATTTGTGTGTAGAACACGCATATCTATAATGAGGTTTTGTTATTTTATCTATTAAAGTTTTGTTTAACAAACTGATTTTCCTTTTGAATGTGTTCACATCACTGTAGAACCAGTTACACATTATTTCTTTTTTGGCCTCAGACATACTGTTTCCTGTTATATGTGTGGAAAAGCTGAAGTTTTGGATGAGACAAACAGTCCATATCCAATTTTCTGCCTGCTGCTGTATGTTCTGTTCCCGCATTGCTGCTACAGCTAACAACCAGCCTCTTTAAATCTGCCCGTGTGCCCCAAAGCACGTCTGCCTCTCCATCTATTTGAGAGTGAAATTCTTCTCCAGCCATGCTCTGTCTCTGTGCTCGCAGATGCGCTCCTCAGACCACCATCTTCGCCCGGTCTGTGTTTAAACTGCTGTGTATAAGATGCTAAAAGGTTCTGAAATGTTAGAAAAAAAAAATCAAAATGAATGTGCAAATAGCTTCGCAGTGCCGTGTGTAAATGTGTGCTGGTGCCTACCTCCCAAACTGAGAAGCTTGAAAGATTTTTATCTAGAAATGCCGAATGTCGTGCATCGTGGCTTTTGTGGTAGACACAAGAAATAGTTTGTCTGTGATTCATATGAGTATTAGCTGTGAAGAAAAGAGTAAGCCATTTGTATTGATTTTGTCTGCAGGCTGGATTTAGGGTGTTTTTTGTATATACATAGCAAAATGTCAAGTGTTCCCTAACGCAAACAGTGAAGATAGTGTTTTTTTTCTGTTTTTTGAGTTGTTGTTGCTTTTAATGTGTGTCACTTAAGTTCTGTGCAAACTGTACAACAAATGAAATGGCTTCACCGTTGATAGAAAAACATATTTTCTTTCTATACATTCCCTTTTTGACAAATCTGCAATTCATGTCAGCTAAAAATTCTTCGTTGATTGTAATAACACTGAGTTCTTACCCGTTCACTGCATGTTGAGACTGTTTTATGTAATTACAGTATGTATGTACTTATGTAAGTGGTGACGTGTTGGTCACGTAACTCACAGTGGATTCTATCTATGTGTCTAAATAAAGCAGATTGTAAGACTGAGAACTGTTTTATTGTCCATTAAGATTTCAAATCAAAAGTTAGACCAGAACAACTCTGATGTGGTTCCTCTTCTAGATCCCGGAGGATTGGCTTTAAAGGGACTTGAGGCAAGATTAATGCAGCCACGAGCCAAGCCGTCACGGGAGCACAAACTGAAGCTATAATGTTGTTTATTAACCTTTTTCTCCGTAGTTACAATTTTTAGTGGCCTTTCAGTTGATCTAGATCGTATTCTGACGGCAGAAGAATCCATAACTATCACTTACAGTGTTTTTATTTAACGTGACCATCTTTTTCCTGCATCAAAACTGCGGATGTAGCGTCATTTGACGTCACGTCCGCGAAGCAGCGCGCGAAATTCAGACACCGAACTGCAGCGCATTTTGCAGCACACAGCCTGTTCAAGGCAACTGAGAGAAACGTGGGTGGAAACGTAATTTTTGGTATTTAGCGCTTCATCCCCCATTAGTATGAAAAAAAGGGACATTCATGTTTGTTTTTTTTAAATTCTTGCCTCCAGTCCCTTTAACCTCCTGGCTGATTGATAATAAATGTAGTCTTCAAGGTGAAGTGCAGCTGCCCTCTTGAAAAATAAAACTTAAATGTACACTGTGTAACAAAAATCAGAGGTCAATGGCAGAAAAATGTAATATATAATTCAAAACTGTGTTTCTATTGAAGTGAAATCGCTTCACTAGAACAGCTGTTATGTGTTTATTTTCAAGAATGAGTCATTTATATCTACTTGTTGGGGTGCACATACATGGAGGCTGCCATATTGGTTCAGCCATTTTTACTACGGTGTCCCTGAGTGGACAAAACAATGTGTGTGAAGTGAGAACCCTCTGAACTTTAAAACTGCTGTACCAGCTTTATTTAATGGGAGTTACAGCGCTGTTTGGGATAAGAAATACCTTGAAAAACATTAATAGTAGTTACTCCAGTGGTCCCAGGTGTAGTCATAGCTACACCTGAGACCACTGGATCCACTCACAAATGAAAACATCTTTATGTCTGTGAGAATTTTGGCCACTAACGGCTACCGTACATTCACAACAGTGCTTTGAATATGAAGTCATTTGAAAGAAAACATCTGTACCAGTAGATGTCAGTAATTCTTACATCCTGTACCTTTAAAATATAAAGTCTAAGCAAATTATTTTTATGGGCCGAACATCCAGTCTGAACAGAGCAGCATCTTCCTGAAGGTGTGTCTGAGCTCGGCACTGCGGAAGGCGTAGATGGCCGGGTCTATCAGGGCGTGGCTCATCATCAGCACCACGTGCAGCTCAAACAGGGACCTGTAGCATTCACAGTACGGATTCATGGGGCACACGGTGATTATGATGAGGTGGAGGAAAAATGGGGCCCAGCAGACCACAAACACTCCAAACAGGATGGTGAGAGTCAGAGCCCCTCTCATGTTGCTGCCCCACCTCCGTCGCCGCTGACCCCCGCTACCAGCAGGGAGGGCCGCGATGCGCTTGGCGTGGATTCTCGCCAGCATGAACATGTAGACGTAGAGGAAGCAGATGATCGCCAAGGAGACGATGAAGAAGACGACGAAGCAGATCGTGATGAACTTGGAGTGGAAGAACCTCACCATCAGCACAGCCAGCACCCCACATGTGGCCCAAATGAAACCCAGGATGGTTCCGGTGCGCTGCATTGTCATGATGTTGTGGTATCGCAGCGCGTGGAATATGGTGATGTACCTTAGAAACAGAAAACAGATCATTTCATGATCTGACTGATAAAAAAACACTCATTTACTGACTTTTCTGCTAAATTTAAACCAGCAAAACTATTCCGGATTGTACTTGATGTGTAAGTTGAACTTTTCTCTGTTTAAACTATAGAGGGCCACTGAAGAAAAAGGTAGAATTTAAGGAAAATGTCAGAATTTTTTTTCATGAGTTTTTTTTTTTTTTTTTTTTGTGAAATTCTGAAGAGAAAAATCAGAATTCTTACTTTTTTTAGAACATGAAAAAAATTTCGGGGATTTTTTTTTATATCAATTTCTGGTAAAAAAAAAAAAAAAAAAAAAAAAAGTCATAATTCTGACTTTTGTTCAAAAAATTGAAAAAGAAATCTCACAATATTTTTTTTAAATGATATGGGGGGGGGGGGGGGCAGAATTCTGAGATTAAAGTCAACATTCTGACTTTTCTCAGAATTCGGACTTGTATTCAGAAAAAAAAAAAAAAAATCTCCCCAATTTTTTTCTTCAATGTTCTGGGAAAAATCAGAGTTCTGACTTGTTTCTCAGAATTTTGACTTATATCCAGAAATTGAAAAAAAAAAAAAAAAAAAAAAACATTCTCCCATTTTTTAATGTTATGGAAAAAATAAGAAATCTGAGATTAAAGTCATAATTTTGACTTTTATTCAGAAATTGAAATAAAAATCTCCAGTTTTTTTTTTTTTTTATGTTCTGGAAAAAAGTAAGAAGTATGAGCTCAAAGTCATAGTTCCGACTTTTTCTCCGAATTCGATCATTTTTTCCTGCTGTGGCCCTCATCCTCTTTCGTACCCCCAACCAAAGATCCAGTGAGGAACAGGAAACAGTTGACAGAGAGTCAGTTTAACAGCAAGCAAAACAAATTACTTGATTCTTTTCACCCACCATTGTTCTGCTAATGGGAGGACATCCCTTTTGTAATGTATAATGAATTATTATCCTTTTGAAAAAGGTTTTGTGCTGGCTTGAGTGGCATATATCATTTCCATGATACATGGATTCCACCTCTGGTATGGTTAAATAAACAAGCCCATAAACACCTGCATGTGCAGACCAGAGCTCTGCTTACATACCTGTCAACAGCAATGGCCAGGAAACTGAAAATGGAGCCCACAAAGGACATGCAAAGAAGGGAGTCCATCACGTCGTCCAGCTTGGCCTCAAAAGAACCCGTCTTCTCCAGCTGCCCCACATCAGCCAGAGCTAGCATGAAGTTCTCACAGGTTTTCGCCACACTGGCGATGGTGTTGAAGGCAGCCAGGCTGCAGATGAAGCAGTACATGGGTGAGTGGAGGTTTCTGTTCCGGATGACGGCCACCACGACCAGGAGGTTCTCAGCCAGGCTCACCACTCCGATGGTGAAGAAGACGGGGAAGGGGACCTTCACCTCAGGGCAGTCAGACAGGTTTCTTGCGGTTGAGTTCATAGTTAGCCAAAATATAATGAGAGCTTGTAAAAGCTCTTTGACGTGGAAATTACAAGTCCGACAAACCGGGGAAAAATAGTAGTTAAAAAGTTCCAGTTGAATGAAATTTTCAGGATGTGGAGCACCACTGGTGGAAAAGTTCACATCTGTTGAACAGCAGGATTCAGCCTGTTTGAATATGCCAAGTTTGAATTAAATATCCAGTATAGTCAGTGTTAATTAGCTAAAATCATCACAAAAAAGTGATAACAATCTCACAAATAAGTAAAAAAAAAAAAGATAATAAATAAAAAGGCAAATGTGTTTAATTTACAAAAATGTCAAACTATAGAATATCATATAATCATGATCAGTCGTCATTAAAATTATTCATACTCTCCAATTAAAGAAGGAAAAAAAATCAGCTGTAGTTAAAGTAATAATAAAAAAAAAATTCTATGAAAATCATGACATTGATTTTTAATTGTGGTTTGAAAGAAATATTAAAAACAAACACACACAAAATAAAACAAGTAAACAAGCGTGATGGGGCTCCGAAAATAAAAATTAGCCGTTTTTGTTTGTTCTAAGGTTCAAAAGACTTTTTGTGGGAAATGTGTCTGGGACAGTTTTATTAATATTATTATTAATATTATTTCCAACCACAATTCAAGAGCAATATTTCATTTTGCTAAATTATAATTTTGTAAATTTTTATCTATTATTAGGTTCTTTAGTTTCTTGTTATTTGAATTACTAATGTGAATTCAGTCTTTTCTTTAATTGGACGGTATGAGTAATTTTGAGGACGACTGTAGGTGTCAGTAGCCTGTGAGGCCATATTAACACGAGTGAGCTAAGCTACTTTTAGGACTTCCAAGTCACATGAGAGTATTTTAGTTAAAGAGTTAGAAAACACAATTCAGTGAGTTTCTGCATAAGGTAAGTCTCTGCATGTGTATTTGCTAAATGAAGTCCAACAGGTCATCGATTTTCTCTCAGTTGTAAACATGTGCAGCAAATAGACCAAGTTCTCTACAGATTTCAGAATCTGAACCAAAAATGAAACAATCCTTTTTCAGAAAGCAGGACCATACAGCTTCACATTGCAATGTGAACAACATACAACCCTGGAATATTCAGTGGGAGAAGATTGTCTCTGTTACTTGCCTTCAGTCTCAGTAGGTACTCTAATACTAGAAAAGCGACCGATTTTTATCAATAAAAACTGATTTACTAATAAAAAAAAAATCATGCAAGTGTTCCTTAAATGTAAAATAGCAAAAATTTACTCTCAAATGTGTAAATATTTTAACTGAAAGACAAGAAACAAACTATTAAAACAGAGGTAGTAGCAGGCGTTTAGCCTCTGACCTACTGCCCGCTGGTTGGCAGCTCTCAGCTGACTGTTTGAATAATTCCTCCTGTAAACAGTCCAGGAAAGGCCACATATACAGAGGAATACTCAGAAACAGGCCGGTCTCTGCAGCCGCTTGGTCACAAAATGTCTTTTTCTCATATGTGCATCCTGTTTTCAACAAAGCGGGGGGGGGGGGGGGGGCAGTGGTCTTGGCACAGTTTCTTCTTTATCTCAACCATGTGACCACCGCTGCATTTGCTGTTTACATGGGAAGGGGTGCGATCAATTCTTTCTGCAGGGATTTTTTTTTTTATTTTAAAGATTTTTTTCCTTTCTTTTTTACCCACAGCCAGTCAGTTATTGTCAAAGTGGTTTGCAGGATATTCAGCAGAGGATTGCTGCTTGTCAAAGCCTCTGTGCGTTCTCCAGCAGCTTGCTCTGAATCTCTGCTTAATGCTTCACCTGTGGAAAGAAAATAAACAGTCTTTTATTACGTTTCAACACTTTTTTGCTGTTGTCATCCGTAAGTTATCTGAGATAAAAGAAAAGGGCGGATCAGCATGTACAGAGGTATAACCTGTCATCTTCAAAAAGGTGTTATTTCCCTTTATCAGAGAGGAAATATTGCAATCCGAGCCTTCAATCAGAAATCTTGTCAGCTTTCAGATTGAAAATAATTATATTTGCTGTACCGACCTTTTATCTCTAACACTTTGATCCCTCTTTACAATGCCAATCCAACAGCAATCTCACCAAAAGACATATTAAATTCAATAAAAGAACATGTAAAGGCTTTTCTAACATCACAAACTCCTTTATGAGCTTTGATGCTTAACTGCAGGAAAGATAATACAAACTATAAAAGAAGAAAAACTTTTGTTTTTAATAAGTACAACCTCAGTTCCAAGAACAGGTTTGGATACTTTGTAAAATATAAATGCATACAGAATATAATGATTTATAATTTCATCAACCCATAACAGTAACAACTTCCTACCCTGTCATTGTTACATTAGACCTGAAGAAGCCTCTCCGTGAACACACTCTGTTAGTACCGTGGCAAATCAGTAACTGCAGAAAATAGCTGAACTGAAAATACGTTTTGCTTCATGTCTGCAAAGGCAAGTTAAGAATGTGACTTTAATAAGTAAACAGAACAGAAGAAATGATATAAGAGCCAGAAAAAAGTGCATCTTTTTTGGAGTTGAGCTCATTTTAAAAGTACTTGTACTTTAGAAGTACAACTTGCTATCAGCACATCAGAGCAGCAGCGATCAGAACTCACCTGCAGCAGCTTCTCTGTGATGTGGAGCTATCACTGAGTTCAAAATCCATCCATTCATTCTCTAAACCTGATTCACGGTGGTGAGGAACTGGAGCTGATGCTGTTCTGAGGCGGTGTAAGACCCGGAGAGGTCACCAGTCCATCACAGAGACAAACAACCACTCACACTCGCTGCTTGCTGACTTAACATGCATGTTTTGGAGTCTGGAAGGAAACCAGAGAGCATATTTATTCACCAACAAAGTGATTCATCTGTTATAGGCAGTGAATATGACGTTTAAATAATTTAATAAGTCATTGTGTGCAGTTTTATGTCACAAGTTTCCTGAAAACAGAATATGTTCAAAATAGCTCTGAAGTCTGATAACATGAGATGTGGGAAAGAATATTATCTCTACTGGCTGTGCAAGTTGTTGCAGAATAATTTAATTTAGTTTGCCCTGTGTGTGTGTGTGTGTGTGTGTGTGTGGGGTGTGTGTGTGTGTGCAGCACATGGTCAATATTCAGATGTCATCAAACTTAAGGTCGTGTAAACCTTTGGGGGGAATACTGCAGGGATCTGTTTTCTTATTTGCCAAAAGAAAACTGATAAAATACTGTAAAGGGTCCTGGTTTGTCTAAGGCAGTCTTTCTCTATTCTGGTCCTCAGGACCCACTTACCTGCATAGCTTCAATGTGTTCCTGCTTCAACACACCTGATTCAGATGAATGAACTTCCCCATCAAGTTCTTTGCAGTGTGTTAATGAGCCGTTCATTTGATTCAAGTGTGTGAAAGCAGGGTTGCCTAGAAGTTATGCAGGGCCAATGGGTCACAAGGTGCGTTGCAGCTGGGCAGCTCATAATACCTGCAGGACACCGGCCCTCGAGGACCGGAATTGGGAATCCCTGGTCTAAGGGGACTTGGTTTGTCTAAGTGGACCAGGTTTGTTTATGGGGTCCTGCTTTGTCTAAGAGGACCAGGTTTTCTAGCCAACATACTCTGGGCTAAATGCAAACAAAGCTAACTCAAAACTAACAGGAGTTAACGAATATTAGCCTCCTAAGCGGCGGGGTAAAAGTAAGGTTTGGACTTGCTGTTAGCTTCTAAAAACCCCCATTTTGCTACTCTGCTGCAGACAGAGACCTTACCGAGAGCAAACAAAGACTAACTGGAGCCACCGGTCGGCAGGCCGGGCTTCTGGTCTGCGTCCTGTCAATCAAAAGGACACGCCCTTCATTATATGTTTTTTCAATATTTAAAGCATTATAGAAGATGCTTCTTTCAACAATTTTCGCAATATTCAGTAAAATTGGGTTCACTACTCCATACACTATGATTAATTAAAAGTTTCAATGAACGGCTCGTTGCCAGCTTCTGAAGGCGCTGAATGACGTGTGCATGAGGTGATTAGCTATTTGATTCAGGTGTGGTGGAGAGGGCATATTCTAAGAATAGGGGATTATCACGCTTACCGGAACTTCCCGGTATTTGGGCACTTCCTCTTCCGGGCCATGTTAACAACAGCCGTTCCTGCTCTGTTATACTGTTTAAATCGTATAAACTCCAAACATACTCAAGTTTTCATTCCAGACTGAAGTCATACTGGATCAAAAGCTGGATCAAAGCGATCGATTCGCCGCGGTGAAGAGACAAATTTTATAATAAAACACAGGTTTGTTTGTCGCCGGTGGGGCACAACACCGGCACTTCACAGCATGCTAGCATTAGCCAGCTAGCGTTTACTGACGTGCTTAACATTGTGCGTCTTAAAACACACAAACATCTAAAAAATCGGGTCTGTACCTCCCTGTTTCCAGTGGAACAACTGGGGACTGCCAAGAAAGGAGATGCTTTCAGATGCTTGTGTGTTTTCAGCCGCACAAAGTTAGGCACGTCATCAAGCGGGCTAATGCTAACCTGCTAACAATAGTCCGCCAGCTACTACTCTGTTAAACTTTGTAAATCGGATAAACGCCAATGCCAAGTTTTCATTCCAGACTGAGTGATGCTAAGGAAGAAGTGGATCAAAACGACCGATTCGCCGCGGTGAAGGACCGAACTTTATAATAAAACGACACACGTTTGTTTGTGGCCGGCAGACTGCACAGTTGTGTTAGCAGGCTAGCATTAGCCAGCTCGATAACGTGCCTAACTTTGTGCGACTGAAAACACACAAGCATCTGAAAGCGTCTCCTTTCTTGGCAGTCCCCAGTTGTTCCACTGGAAACGGGGAGGTACAGACCCGATTTTCAGATGTTTGTGTGTTTTAAGACGCACAATGTTAAGCACGTCAGTAAACGTTAGCTGGCTAATGCTAGCATGCTGTGAAGTGCCGGTGTTGTGCCCCACCGGCGACAAACAAATGTGTGTTTTATTATAAAGTTCGGCCCTTCACCGCGGCGAATCGATCGCTTTGATCCACTTCTTCCTTAGTATCACTTCAGTCTGGAATGAAAACTTAAGTATGTTTGGAGTTTATCCGATTTAAACAGTATAACAGAGCAGGAACGGCTGTCGTTAACATGGCCCGGAAGAGGAAGTGTCCAAATACCGGGAAGTTCCGGTAAGCGTGATAATCCCCTATTGCAGGAGAGTAGCTCTCGAGGACCAGACTTGGGCACCCCTGCCCTACAGTGTTTTTTTGTTTGTTTGTTTTTGTCTTGCTTGCACATGTTGTGTTACGCTCATTATGGATTGTTTCTTGTTTCTTTTATCCTATATATGCTAAATAAAGTTTTTTTTTGTTTTAAAGTTTGTTGCAAAATTTATAGTTGCTTAAAATGCTGTAAATGCCCAGTTTGTGAAATGTCTCCTGTCCTATAGCCTGAAAGTTGGTTGATAGATCTTTAGACCATTGGTTCCCAAACTGGGGGTCGCAACCCCCATGAGGTCACAGGATGATTTATGGGGTCGCAAGATCATTGTAAAAAAAGAAAACAAAAATACAGCTACATGAAATAGATTTGGGGATTTTAGGGGTATCAAAATGAACGCATTATTGCAAAGAAAATTAATCCTGTCAAATTAACACATTGATTTTTTTTTTCAAATACTACATGAATAACAAAGTTATTAGAAATAATACATCCGAATTTGGCATTATTTCAGCGAGAGAAGCTGATTTTGGGCATGTAGGTTCCTTGTCAGAGCGGAGAACTGAATCCACCTAAAAACATTGATCCTCCTTATTTATGACATTTTGGATAGTTTTCGAGCCTCACATGTAGAAATTTTTATTATTGAGCGTCCAGAAACAAAGTTATTACAGCTGCTATATTTAAAAAAAAAATCCTAATTTGGCCCCATGTCAGTGTGAAAAGCAAACAAAAATGTTTGTTATTTTGGTCGTGGCTCAGAAAGCTGGGAACCACTGCTTTAGAGCATCCTTTCCAATACCAGGCTGTGATGTTGTGTAAGCACACACCTTCAGAAGTTTGTGTGGAAAATGTTTGAGGCATTTACTCAACATTTAACAGGAGGGAGTGCAGATGGATCCTGAAAGATCAAGTTCAACCTCCACTTTAACCGTTCTGAACAGCCACCATTTTCTGAGTAAATGGTTGTGCTTGTTAAATTATTTGTGGAATTGAAGCAATAAAGCTCCACTTTCCATTTTTTTGCTTATTATGTAATTGTCCTTACTTTTAAAAAAAAGCAACTCTTTAGCAGCTTTAAATAATCCAGTGAAACAAAAGAAATCAAATCAAAGCAGCTACAAAACAACTTTTTAAAAGTATTTTCTTTCATCCTTTTTTTCCCCCACTCCAGCCTTCTCATTGCAGCAACCCACACACATCTCATCACATCACACCACTTTCCTTCTGCCTTATTACCATTTATGCATTTATTCCTCTTCATTACCTTCCTAGCTTCTCCTCTGAATCTGTTTTATGTGCCCCAGATCAAACAGCTGGTTTAACAGGGCTGACATGCTGGGACACTGGCTGTCCCCGTCCGATCCGACGGTGTAACCTTCACTGCTGCATTTAAAAAGAGAAAAACCAACAGCAGCACACCATAAAGGATTTATTCTGCACTTGCTCTGTGCGTACTTTGATAAGATTATTAAATATCATTGGAGGGGGGGGGGGGGTTCCGGACTCTACCTTTAATTGGAGGGTTTGGATCATTTTGAAGACGACTGTATACATTTTTATGTTTTAAACAGTGGGGTGTGAAAGTTTACATGCCCTCCTTTAAAAAAAAAAAAAAAGTGGTAAATTCACAATAGTAATTCAAATAACAAGGAACTGAAAAATATTAATACATAAAAATCTACTAAATTATAATTTAGTAAAATAAAACATGAATTTTCAAGTGTTGTTTGAAAGAAATTATTTAAAACAACTGAACAAACAAAACTGTCCCAGACATATAAGAGCACCTTTCTCATGAACATGGACCAACATACCTGTCAACAGGTGCAGACGTCTGATTGGACGTTAAAGAAAACACCTGATTGCAGTGATTAGTGCTGCTCAATAGGGGATTATCACGCTTACCGAAAGTTCCCGGATTTTGGACACTTCCTCTTCCGGGCCATGTTAACGACAGCCGTTCCTGCTCTGTTATACTGTTTAAATCGGATAAACTCCAAACATACTTAAGTTTTCATTCCAGACTGAAGTGATACTGGATCAAAAGCTGGATCAAAGCGATCGATTCGCCGCAGTGAAGGGCCGAACTTTATAATATAAAACACACGTTTGTTTGTCGCCAGTGGGGCACAACACCGGCACTTCACAGCATGCTAGCATTAGCCAGCTAGCGTTTACTGACGTGCTTAACATTGTGCGTCTTAAAACACACAAACATCTGAAAATCAGGTCTGTACCTCCCCGTTTCCAGTGGAACAACTGGGGACTGCCAAGAAAGGAGACGCTTTCAGATGCTTGTGTGTTTTCAGCCGCACAAAGTTAGGCACGTCATCAAGCTGGCTAATGCTTACAGGCTAACACAACTGTATAGTCTGCCGGCCACAAACAAACGTGTGTCGTTTTATTATAAAGTTCGGTCCTTCACCGCGGCGAATCGGTCGTTTTAATCCACTTCTTCCTTAGCATCACTTCAGTCTGGAATGAAAACTTGGCATTGGCGTTTATCCGATTTACAAAGTTTAACAGAGTAGTAGCTGGCGGACTACTGTTAGCAGGTTAGCATTAGCCAGCTTGATGACGTGCCTAACTTTGTGCGGCTGAAAGCACACAAGCATCTGAAAGCGTCTCCTTTCTTGGCAGTCCCCAGTTGTTCCACTGGAAACGGGGGGTACAGACCCAATTTTCAGATGTTTGTGTGTTTTAAGACGCACAAAGTTAAGCACGTCGGTAAACGCTAGCTGGCTAATGCTAGCATGCCGGTGTTGTGCCCCTTCGGCTACAAACAAACATGCTACGTTGTTTTATTATAAAGTTCGGCCCTTCACTCTGGAGAATCGCTTTGATCCACTTCCTCCTTAGTATCACTTCAGCCTGGAATCCGTGAAAATGTCAGTAGGGTTGGCGTTTATTCACGTTATCTGCGAAGTAAAGCAGGGACATTGAACTGGGCTGGAAGTGGGCCGTCTAACTGTTTAAAACCGGAAGTTCGGAACACGGAAGCGTGATAATCCCCTATAACATTTTAGCTCAGTAGCTCCATCATGCTTGTTTACTTGTTTTATTTTTTGTATGTTTGTTTTGAATATTTCTTTTTGACCACAATTCAAAATCAATGTTGCATTTTATAAAATGTTTTTAATATTACTTCTGTCAATTTCAACGTATTTCACTGAGAGCTGATTTTTTTTCTGTCTTTAATGGGAGGGTATCTAAACTGTATCTGTATCTTCATATCTTCTGCCTTCATTTCCAGTATTTTATATTCCTGCCACATCATTTGTTGTGTTTTTAAGTCATAATTCCTATTAAAACGTTTCATAAGTAATGTGTTATGATCAGAAAAACATCTTCCAACAAAGAGCTGTCATTGAAAAAGCTCAAAACCGTCTGAATCAGCCTGAATGACACAGAGTGGGAGCAACAATAATAATGGTTACGTGTGGGCAACACATCTTCCCTCCCCACCTGTGCTTGTATCTTTCATAACAAACAGCTCAAAAGCTGAGCCTTTCTTCTTTTTTCCACTTCAGGACATGATATTTCTCTGAAACAGAATCTCTCATAACCCTCATCAGTTCTCCTCCACATCAGCAGCATCTGAACATGATCGTTGGTTTTTCTACTCACAGCCGTTCGAGGATTCACTTGTGCTGCTCCTTTAGTCACAGATGAGACAAGGATGAATGTCTGAGTGTCCCTTTAATCCTTGATAAGACGCATGTAAATGTAGAAGTTTTATGGGAATTATAAGAAAGGCTCAACAGTCTTCTGTCATCTGCAACCAAAAAACACTACTTTTGAATCCTTAAAAAAAAAAAAAAAAAAATGGTTTGCCCTCACTTTTGCAGAGCATCTCGATAAAAAGCACCAAATGGACCCATGTCAGAGGTTGTTTTATATGGTGGATTGAGTACATAGAGGGAGGGGGTATTATTCTAGCCTTGAGAGGCTGACTCAACAAGGCTGCACTCATGTTATTTTGTACTTTTTTTTTAATGTTGGTGTTATTTTTGTTTTCCATCAGTGTCTTCTTATTTGATTACCACAAGGACAGTGAGTTTAATGAAGTGTAATTCCTTTAGCTTTTTTTCTCTCTTTCTTTTGTCCATTCGGACAGATAATCAATGATAACATACTGTACATGAGTATGTCTATGTAAACTGTTAACATGTATTATGTTGGTTAATATAGTATACTATATTAACATCAGATTTAAATCATTCTGTAAAAAAAAAAACTATAATTTACAGTGAAAAACTCAGCTGTGGTTGCCATTTTTAACCGTAAAATTTACATTTAGTGTAGAGGAGATAATGGTATGCCATTTTGGCCACCGTAAATTTTTCTTTGCCCAACTGTTATTTATTTACAGTATTTTCTTGTAATAATAACAGTTAAAACAATGCTAATGACAGTTAAATACTGCAAACTGGCAGCTGTAGTTGACACCTTTTTACTGTAATTTTTACTGTAAAAGACTGGCACCCGCGGTTGCCAATTTTAATGTAAAATGGAAAAGATGCAATGCAATGTAAAAAACATAATTGTATTTTGATTAAGCAACTGTAATTTTTAAAATGAAAAACTGGCAACTGCAGCTACCAGTTTTCCACTGTAAAACTTGCAGTGAAAAATTGGCAGCCACCAGCTGCCAATTACAATGTAATAAGACATAATGGTTTCTTGATTAAGCAACTGTTATTTTTACAGTGAAAAACTGGCAGCTGCGGTTGCCAGTTTTCCACCGCAAAAATTACAGTAACAATAAAAAAAGCATAATGGTATCTTGATTAAGCAACTGTAATTTTTACAGTGACAAACTTTTTTTCACAGTTTTTTTAATTTTTACTGTTTGTCACTGTTATTTTTACAGTGAAAAGCTGGCAGCTGCGGTTTCCAGTTTTTCAACCTAAAAATTACAGTTACAATGTAAGACATAATGGCATCTTGATGAAGCAACTATAATTTTTACAGTGAAAAACTGGCAGCTGCAGTTGCCAGTTTTTTATTTAAAAATTACAGTAAATTACAGAAAAATTACAGTAAAAAGGTGTCAACTACAGCTGCCAGTTTGCAGTATTTAACTGTCATTTGCATTGTTTTAACTGTTATTATTGCAAGAAAATACTGTAAATAAATAACAGATGGTTATAGCAAAATGTACGGTGGCCAAAATGGCATACCGTTCCTGGATTACTCATGATGACTGTGGAAACATGGATAAACAGTCCCTGTCATCATAGCTGGTCAGACCAGCATCAGCAGAGAAGTGTTAGTCAGGCATGTTTGTGCAGGCAGAGTAATATACCGAGGACATGGTTGTCTACAAAAGCCTTGTGTAACCCTCCGTGATAACACTTCCCAGGCTGGTGTCACAGAATTATGTGAAATTTAAACATCCAGGCAGCCATACTGGGTCATGTGCTGAAAACACTCGTAGCTGGACTGATGGCGTCCAATGAGCCGTCAATCTGGCAGGAGGTAAAAGCTCTGCAGGGCTGGTGAGAGTAGAACAGCCCCAGTGTCATGGTTATATGATGGTTTTTAATTCAGAATTAAGTATTCAGATTTAAATCATCCTGAATGAAAGTATTCTCCTCTTTACATGGAAACAGTAATTCGGAATTGGGGTTTATAAGGTGAATATGTTTAATCACCTTTATTTAATCCCACCTAAGATCTGGAGATTGGAAAGGGCTTTTTTTCTTTTGATTTGGTGTATTCGGGACATTTCTGGGCGGAGATTGCGAATTTGTCTCCAGCCAATGACAGAGCTAAAGACAAGAAGCTCTGTGGGGATAAACTCATCTATTGGAGTAGAAACCACATTCATTTGAATTCTCAAAAAAAAAAAAAAGGCAGAAGCAGCTAAGAAAAGGAAGTAATCTGTGGCAAAAAGAGCTTTAGATAGTGCAAACTTAAAAACCAGGGTCAATATTGGTTTGGCTTTCACCCACTTCCGAACTTTGAAGGAAAGGCTTGAACCAATGAGCAATGTGGCCATTAGCCCGAGGGCGCTCAGTTTGAATAGTGTTTACTACCAGAAATGAGGAAAAACTCCAGACTCTACCTCTGACCCTGTGTTCATACCAGACGCGTCCATTCACATACGCGCCTAGATTTCAACACACAAATGCTGGATGTTTACTTGCATGATTCGGGCTTTTTTTTCACGTGAATGGAGCGTAAAATGCATGCGAATAAAACGCTTCACTCACACGTCAAGTTGAACTTTCTGGAGTTGGGGATGGTGGTTTGTCACATGTCAGTCACTTCAGTCAGGTGAACATGGCAGAACCCGGTTATTTTGAGTACTTTGAGAGAGTCGTGGTGCTCTGCCTGCTTTGGAAGTCTGAGAACCGAAGACGCCGGCGTGTTTGGCTCCACCAGATTCTCCAGAAGCACTCGGAGCTCTGTGAATTTCATGACCTGATCCAGGAGTTACGTCTGGATGGCGGCTGCTACCGGGGGGATTTCCCAACCCCAGTTTGATGATCTGTCGGGGAGGATCGGTGCTGCATGTCCCTCCAGGATACAAACTACAGGCGCTGTATTCCGGCTGCTGAGCGTTTGTCCATCCGCCTTTGGTGAGTAAGCTAGCTGCAGCTAGCTAGCACTTCCAGCAAAGGAACGTGGCTGCTGTCAGTAAGTTAGTTTATGTAGCTGAGTTTAATCAGTCTCTGCTGTCTCCTCGCCTCCGCCTCTCAAAATTTAACCAGCTGATTAAACGCAGCTCCTCACTGACCACTTTCATGCTGTTTTGTGTCCTTTGGATCACAACACACAGCGAGTGTGTGTTTACAGTCAACTGAGGCTGAACTCCTGGCACCGGATTGTCATCTAGTGACCAAACTGAATACTATACTAGTCGGAGCACAGACTTATACTGAATTTTATTGACATTTTCCAATACTTCTGCAAGGACAGAGCTGCATATTCCTCCAGGAACTACAGGTTCTCTGTTCCCACTGCAGAGTGACGGCGTGACGTTTCACCCCGTCAAACACCGTCTGCAGAGATATGCAGCTGCAGGTAAATGACATTTTGCCTGGCCGGGTTTTCAGTCCTACTTATATGGTATTATTACACCGCTTTTATGTGCACCACTTTGTGATTTTATCTGGGAAAAGTGCTTTTTCTCTGCTCACTATAGAAAAGAGCAGCAAGCTTTATCCCAGCTGCTGAGCGCTGGTCCACTCGCATCACGTTTCATCCAGTTTGAATGACGGGGCTCGTTTTGTTTGCGCGCACAAAACACTCGGGTTCAGTTTTTTTCAACTTGAGCGATACGCTCTATTCACGCGATTATGGACGCCTCGTTTGCACGAGTAAAAGGCTTTTCGCACCGCAAATTCGCATCAAACGTGCTGCCCCAGGCTACGTGCGCCTATTGACTACATGTAATTTTGACGTTCAAATAATTTTATTTGCGTCCGGTGTGAACACAGGGTAAGTTTTGCACCAACACTGCTGATTTTTCATGCACCTTCCATTTGGACCAGGCTCCCACAAAACTTCAGGTCAGCTGAAACTTTGGCTTCTTTTAAATTATTTTTCAACTTATATTTCTATCATTGTATTTAATCTGTCTTTTTATTTTTTTTACTAAATTTCTTGGAGAAGCTGCTTCATATACTTTGCTGTGTTCTGCCTTTGCTCTAAATCTTTGTCTATATGTTGCAGCTGACGGTCCTGTCAGTATGCCTCTGAGTGATGATGCGTCCTGGCGACTTAGCCAAGGGAGTATTCCTTTAGCTAGGGGTGGAAAAATGTTAAAGAGCCATATTGGACCAAAAACCGAAAAAAATTGTGGAGCCGAAAAATGTAAAAGTTTAAATGCCGGTGGAACCTGTTTCAGCAAACAGCCTTAAAGACCCGTTTCTACAATAAATAAAGAAAACACTGTAGCAACATAATTAAATAAACTTTAAATGTGTTGCATTTAACATAAAAACGAGAAAACGAAATCACATTTCTGCATCCAGAAAAAAAACACATTTAAACTAAAAAAAGAAAAGACGTCGGGTTGAAGGTCACTATTTTTTTTTTTTTATTTTAGTTGTTGTTTTATGTAGGATGGAAAAAGACGAGTTTAATAATCTACCAGCAGCAAACCAAACACGCTGTCCTGTCTGTGCCGTCATCCTTTACTGGCGCGTGCAGTACTACCCGAAAATGAATTTGTTTACAAAATATGAATATAGCTACGAAAATATTGGTAGAGTGAAAAAAATGATCTGCCACGCAGCGCTGAACATGCTCAGTGCATAGACTTTTTTTTATCGTCGGCTACCTGTGGAGAAGGATAAAGCGAGATGAAGGGTCGGAGTGGACAAATAAGCTTTTGCTCGTTTTTTCACTTTAAATGCCAGAACTGCAGAACAGAAAAGGGACGCTCCGTGTGAGGCGTTGTGGGATAGTGCGCAGGAGGAAAGTTAGCGCTCCGGGCACGTCCACCTCAGTGATTTTTTGTTTGTATTATTCGTTTTTAATGTTTATTCGTGTTGCTGATTAATAGGGCTGTATCATGCTCTGCTGCACAATAGCGGCACGTGAGCATGAAGTGAGTTATTACCACTGATTGGCTGCGTAAAGGTTTGTGAGACCCATCGTAGCATGCTGGACAGTTACTGCGTTTCCTGCAGTTACCTGCTTGTTGCACCTGACACTCAATGGGCTGCTTTGAAAATGGTAAAATATAAATTATGTTTTATTTTAATAGTTGAGTTGGATTTTATTTCACGGCTGCATTTGCAGTGCTCGGAGAACTCGGGAAAAGTGCGCAACTGTACATGAATCCCTCAGAGGGATCATCATAATCCTCAAATTTAGAAAAAGATAAGAAACTTTATTGTCTCTCAAGGGGACATTTGTCTTGGTCTTTTAGAATCACATTATTAAAGTGAACCAACCAAAATACAATACACTTTAGTAGAATAGTCATTAATTCATTTTCCAATGCAGGGAGCCGCAACAGAGGGACTAAAGAGCCGCATGCGGCTCCGGAGCCGCGGGTTGCCGACCCCTGCTTTAGCTGAATGGTTTGTGTGCTTCACTCTCATCAAAACCTACCTTGTCCCTCCTTTGTCCTGCCTCATATATATGCACCTGGTTGCCTTGTTTGAGTATCTTTTCTCTGAAAAGTACTGCAGTATATAAATCAAGTTAGGTTTGATGTGATTCTCCAGATGTGTGATGGTAAATAATCTCGCTTTCTCCATCACCACCTGGAATGAGAACTTCTTTGGTGCTGACAGGAAGGCTCCCCGCGGCGTCCTTGCTTCCGCTAGTAAAATCTATATTAGTTGGTGCAGGAGCAGTGTGATCCGCATCATGTGGGACTCTGCACACCCTTGGCCCATGAACCGTTTCACCCCCTCCCCTCAGGCTCGAGGCAGGAGTGTGTCAGTCAGACCAACCAGACACAAACACAGACTCTATCTGGAAACCGATGAACTCTCTGACTCAGGCTGCTCTGTTATTGACTACAAGCTGTGACTGGTGTGTTTATTTAGATTTATTATTTTTCATAGAGGTTTTTATTTGTTTTATGCTTATTTGTAGCTAGATTTACTGCATTGTTGGTCCTGAATATGTTTTTTTCTTAAATTGTGTCTGAAAGTGTGCAAATGCCAAATAAACTTTGAACTTTACGGATGATGTAACACGGCACATGTTTTAAAGGTATCACCAAATACAAGAAGCTTCTCCGACTGTACGATATCGTCCTAATTTCATTTCAACTGTCAAACCAGGTTCCCAGGAGTCCCAGCCAAGGCAGGGCCGCTGGCACCACCGCCTTAGAGAGAGGATTAGAGATTCAATCTGAGGAATTTAGGTTTTATTCCCAATGTTTCTGTGGTATCACCATTATGTGGTAGCTCCTGAAGAGACTGTAACTGTTTATGTATTTCTGAAATTACTGCCATGTACATCACACGGAGCCCACCTGTGTATTGCAGACAGCGTAAAACCTCCGTAATTCACCTTAGTTTGTGTTTGCTAAGACTGTCATAGCTTTGCTTTGTATTATGTACAGTGTGTATGTTTAAGTATGTGTGGTTGTGTGTGTGGGTGTGTGTAAAGACATCTACATGAAAACACATTTAAATGTAAATTAACATTTATATTGTGTTCAGTTTTGTTTTTTTGTTTTTTTTGGTTGTTTTTTTTTGGGGGGGGGGAAGAGTAGTAGTACTCTAACAATAGTCTATTAAACTCAGATAATAATCTTTACCATTGTTATACCCACAAGAAATATAATGAGTGAATTATTTCAATGGTGTAATATGAGATAAAAGGTCGATGTAGCCAGAAAATATATATAAATAAATAACATTCAACACAATATTTTGATGGACATGAATACATACGAAGTTAACTACGAGCTTAAAAAAAGGAAAACAATGGATTATAATGATTTTTGAATAGTGGATATTCAATATTGGCTTCTTCTTTTTTTTTTAATTTCCCTGTTCAGCTACAGGTGTTTGTGATACTTGCATGTTGGGGTTGTTGACTGATAACAGACAAAATAGACATCAATGTAAAGTGAAGCAATAAACTAAATTTGATTCATTGATCCAAAGAGTATATAAATTGAAAAAAGAAACAAACAATGACAAAGTGTTTTCTGACCAATTTTGCTGTCAATTTAATTGCTGTAACTTAACTGTTACTGAAAAACTACGAGCAAGCTTGCCATTTAAACCAACAAAACTGAGTCAACAAAAGACTAAGAAAATTTTAAATAAGGGTTTTCGATGTTAAAAGCTGTGATGTTTCTGCAGAAAAGCATGTAAAGGGAACAAAAAATGAGTGTAGAAATCAATAAACAAGAAATGTCATGCTGTGCATTTAGTCGATTGTTACTGCAAAACATTTCATGCTTGTTTAGAATCTTTAGATGTAAACACTCTGCAGAGACAAGCTGTAACAACTTTAAACTTGAAGCATTTAGAAAGAGGACGAGTCAGAGATGTACAAACAAAGATTGTTTTTCTTTTGGCAAATGTTAAACCGCACATCCACACGCACACACAAACAGCTCTTTACTAAACTTCCTGACCTCCTGCAAATTGCTCTGCAGTGCTCATGATGTGCACAGAGAAACAGACGGCTGACAATGCAGAGAAAATTTTAGCCTGGGAGCTATCTCAGACTGAAAGAGAGGGTGAGGACTAGCTTAGAGGCAACGAGCAATAAAACAGGAGATGCAAAGTGGAAGTTTGTTTCTCTAAGGAGGTGTTTTAAGGAAGCAAACAAGACAGACTGGACCAGAAAGTGACTGGATGTAAGACTGAGTTTAATACACGTATACATCTTTATTCATGACATGTACACTAGGTTACCCTGTTCCCATACACCCCGCAGCTTGACTCCATGCATGGCTGGAATTCAAAAGCTCTACTTACTATCTGCTAATCGCAACATAAATGCTTCAGCTTATTTTACAGATAACTGCAACTGCTATCTGAATAGGTCAGTCCATCTTATGTAGCGCGGTAATAGACAATCATAAAACAGTCCAACAAAACTTATGCAGACATTCAGCAGTCTGGAAAATACTGCATCTATATATCACCAAAAAAAAAGAACAGAAAAAGGTTCCTTGATGTAAATGTGTGAAGTGGTATCTTATTCCATCATCTCTAGACCATAATTCACAGTCTCCAGACATCGCTGCGCCCATGCAACCACCATGTACCTGTACATTATTTCTTTTTCTTTCCTTCTACTGTAACTTGTTGTATCCAGCATAGCAGCAGAATGATGATCTGGCTGCTTTGTTGTGTTGAACAGATTTGCTTTGCCACAGGGAGCTTTATGACTATAAGGCTCTTCTTGATATTCTGAATTTCTTTATTTTATCTAATTTTATTTAGCTGAATGCTTGTTTATATTTGCGTTTTACATAATATTGCTGAGCCTGACAAGAGAAAAGAGAAGGTTAAAGGTTGGATATGGAACACGGACAGAACAGCGACATCACATGTGTCTAGGCTTTTGTTGCAACAGCAGAAAAATAACTCCGGCCGCTTGTTGACAGGCTCGCTGCTGATACATTAGTGACCAGCAGCCTGTACTATGTCCAACAAGTACTGCAGAGGAATTTTATAACTGACGTTAGCCACGATAGCTAGCAAGTTAGCTTACCGATCCAGGAGAAAAGTCACCATTTCTGCGTTTTGATGCCGTGAAAAAGTGTAGGCTTCACCTAAACTTACTGTAGTTTTTGTTCTTCTTAGGTCACTCCTCTTCAGAGCCTTGTATCTCTGAGGCTCTGAAGCAGCTGCTTGACTTGCCAACTCCACCATTTTCCCCAGTGCCAGCCTAACTGTGCCAAATATACTATTGCAACTGTGGAAGGAGCCTCAGTAATTGATGTCCCCGAGACCAACCCAAAATTGACCACCAGAGGAAGCCAGGATTCACCTCTGGAGAAAGGTCCAAAGCAGACTAACAACAGCTAAGCACATCAGTGAGAAAAGTAAATAAATAAAAAATAAATGCAGATCTCTAAACTAGCAGACTAAAGAGAGACTTAGAGCATAATAAATAAACAAAAAAAAAACATTTATTTCCAGTTATTGTTGTTGAAGAGAGTCTAACTGTACAACCCTTACAATAAGGCAGACTTAATGTTATTGCATTATTAAGCATTAATTAACTGTTTGATAATATTCTAACAACTATTGCTTAGTATTAGTTAGCATATTGATTAATGCATTAATTAGCAGTCAATAAAAAGGTTGAATATGGAATATTGGTTTGACCCAACATGTCACAAGCCAAACGACATCAAACGTCAATCACTGTCACCATGACAACGCAAACAATAGAGCCGTGGTTGAAACGCAATAAAAATATGACTGAAATAAAAGGGCTAAGGGCCAAATAATAAAACCATTGTTTTGCACAGTTCCACTTTAGTAAACCAGACCCAAATGACCAAAGTGCAATTTTCTAAAAATCTATTTTTCCCAAACAAAAATACTTATTGGTAGATAGGGAGTACTAGGCTGAAAATATATTTCACAATGGGTAGTTTTAGAAAGAGATGTTGAGAACCACTGCTAAAAAACAAGTACTGCAGCCTCTGAGAAAAGATTGCTTAGATGGTTATGTATAATTCTCCCAAGGCTTTGTATTGTATGAATAATCTCTTCACAGATGTACAAATTATCCATACCATGGACAATATTGCACCCCTATAAACATTGTCTATATTTGCCTTTGAACTGTGCATAAAGCAAGCCTCCTGATCCAGAAGTGCTCTGTTGTATTTAATGTTGTGCCACCTGTCAACATAAAGATATTCAACAATCACTGTGTTGTTTTGGAGTCTTTTCTTACTTCTGATTCCCTGAAAGTATACAGTATGACAAAAATAAATGAACAAATAAAGGTCAAGAAAGCCTGTGGAAACAGTTCAGGGCAATTCTCTATATTTTCATAATAGTTGTGCTTGGTTTCCATGCAAGCTGCATTTCAAAGGATATTAAGAAATTAGGAAGAATTTGAGAAAGGTAAAAAAAAAAAAAAGTCATTAGTAAATATTTTGTGAAGAACTCTCAGTGGTATTTTCTTTGCCTTCAAGAAAAGTGATTATTGTGGATCAACTTCTAAGAATTCAGAACCCGGTCCAGCAGTAAACACTCCCCGGAATTAAAAACAAGGGGGGGGGAAAAAACAATATATTAAATTATTTTTTTTTCTAAACAGAGGAGGAGAAGAAACGCCTATAGAACAAGAAAAAAAAGAAGGAGAAAGGCAAGAAAAGGGGAAAAAAAAAAAATAAAAAAAAAAAAAGAGGGGGGGGGAGGGAGGGGGGGGGGAGAAACGAAAAAGAAAAAAAAGGAAAAAGAAAAAAAAAGGAAAGAAAGGGAGGGGAATACAACGCAACAACCAAAAGCAAGAGGATGTATCCTATAAAAGAAATACAAACCAAGAGGAAGGGGGGGGAGGAGGGAAGGGGGAACGGAAAGAAGAAATAGGATAAGAAACGGCTGACGAGGAGGGGGAGGGGGGAGGGGGGGGAAGGAATTTGAAGGAGGAAAAAGGAAAGAAAAAAAAGAAGGAGGGGGGGGGAGGACTAAATGACTGCCCCGCGGCGGAGCTACTAGAGAAGAGGAGGCAGAAAAAAAAAGAAAATAAAAAGGAAAAAAAACGATAGAGAAAAGGAAAAAATAAAAGAAAAGAAAGGGGAGAAAAAGGAAAAGACACAAAAATAAAAAAATAAAAAAAAAATAAACAAAATGATGGCTTAGGGGTATCTTAACCCATAAAATAAAAAAAAAAAAAAAAAAAAAAAAAAAAAATAAAAAATAAAATATAAAAAAAAAAAAAAAAAAATATTTTATTTAAAAAAAGAAGTATATATTCCCAGAAAAAAAAAACAACAACAAGAAAACAAACAAAACACAAAAAAAAGAAAAAACCAGCGAAGGATGGAGCCGAACGCAAACGGAAAGCGGGATTCTCAAAGGGAAGCAATTTGCTATGAGGAAATAGGAAGATGATAACCTGTGTGATGGACAATGGGAGGAAGGAGGAATCTAAAGCTCAACCAGCTGCACTAGTTACCAGAAGTTATGTAACACAGGAAGTTGTTGTCGAGAGTCGGTTTGAAAGGCCCTTCCCAAGGCTGACATGGTCTCAGAGGATTTTAAAGAAGTGCTATTTTCTAATGGAAACCAACAGTCGGGCCCTTCTTTTTATCTCATTGTGATGAGATACAGTTTCCAACATCATCGGGGACCAATGCCGAGGACAAAATCTTGGTCTGTTTATAGAGTCCATTTAAATCACAGTAAAATAAGGACATTTTTGAAAGTCTTTGTCCTTGCAGAAACACACTTCAAAGGCAATCATGGAGAAAAAAAAACACTTTTCCTTGCAGTCTAAGAAAAATATCACATTTTATCCAGAAACCATGTTCAGCACCGACTATAGATGAACATTTGCTGCACATAAATCATATGTCTCGCATAGAAAAAAGCTGCAGTGAACAGAACGTATGTGTTTACGTAAGTGTTCATGTTCTCTTGCATTACAAAATGCTTCTGCAAGTCATAGAAATGTTTCTGTGAACTCAAGAGATTTCTTTTCTCTGTTGTACATTACTCTTACGCAGAGCTCCACTCCCCACAGACTCCTCCAATGTTTCACAGTTGCATGACAGTTTTATGGTGACATAACGCTGTCTGGGTCTGCTGTGTGATGGTTGATCAAGATTTTGCAGGATTATAGTTTAAGAACAAAAACAATAAAAAAAAAAAAAGAAGAAGAAATGACTGCAATGGATTTCATGTCAGTTTCCATATCAGGACATGATATAGGTACCAGGACTACTCAGTTTGGCCCCATGGGGGCTGCAGTACTGCAAGTTTTCAGTATCACCCTGTTCCAACACACCTGACTCAAGTTAAAGCTTTACTTTCTTTTTTTTTCAACCTGGACCTTATTTCTAGTATTTTATACGTACATTTACTCACTGGTACAATTTCTGCATCACTTTGACTCCTTCGGAAGATATTACGTTGAGTCGCCCTTCAGCATACATCCATATAATAGGAGAGACGGGGCAGCCTCTCTACAAGGCTTTATCTACAGCACAACTCCTTTATTTCACCAATACTTTATGTAGAATTAACTAACAAACAAGTACTATTGTCCTGTGAGTTCAGAGGTTTGACGATTTTAGTTTGGTGCTGTCTGGGTAGCGAGCTGTTCTCTCAGCTATACTGCTGCGAGCACCCTTCAGGGCCTGTAGAATGTGGAGAAAACTTCCCAATAACTAACAAAGAGTTAATTCTGAACTCACGGGACAATAGTACTCTTTCATTCGTTCATTCTACTTAAAGTTATACCGTGTAACTTTTGGCCACTAGGAGCGCTAAACCTGCAACGGCGCCAATGTCTCACAGGCCTCACGGCATTGACGCAAATTTAAATCTCCTCTCGCGTGTTTGGATATTGAAATAAACGTTTAAATAAATATGTTTAAATTGTCAACATTAATAATAAATGAAAATTCTATGAAAATCATGACGCTGATTTTAAATTGTGGTTCAACAGAAATATTAAAAAACAAACACACAAAAAAAAAAACAAGTAAAGAAGCATGATTGGGCTCTGAAGCTAAAAGTTTGCTGAGCAACACTTTGCGGCAATCACTGCAATCAGGTCCATTGACAATGTTAATTTAGATTTAGATCATTTTCTTTTTAAGAGATAATTGTCCCTTAAAAAGAAAATTATCTGAATGTACTGCAATCAGGTGTTTTCTGTAATGTTCAGATAGACTTCTGCACCTGTTGACAGGTATGTTGGTCCACTGTCAATGGGGAAGGTGCTCGATTGTGTCTGGAACAGTTTTGTTTGTTTTATTTTTTTCAAATTAATACTTTCAACAACAATTCAAAAGCAATATTTTATTTCACTAAAATATAATTTTGTAAATTTTTATTTATTATTAGTTTATTTAGTTTCCTGTTATTTGAATTACTATTGTCAATTTAGTCTTTTCTTTAATTAGAGGGTAAATGAATAATTTTGAGGACGATTGTACATGTTTTTATGGACATGTGGACATTCTATGCAAACAATAACAGTCACAGAGCAGCCAATTAAATCTTTATTAAATCTTTAGTTTAGAAAAAAAAAAACAGTTATTTATCCCTGTACAGTTGAAATTATACAGTCACCTTACATAAATTTGTAAAGTAATTCATTTTTTATACATTAAACACATGTGGATTTTATAACATATACTTTAGAAGAACAGATGAATTAACTTTATTCAGTTTAGGTCGGAAAATGTCGTCTCGTCACCGGGAACAGAGATGAAGCTGAGTTTGGAAGCAATGACATTAAATTATGTTGTGGTGCAAGATGATGGAGGAACCATCACTGTCCCAGTTCTGCCATATTCCCACACTTGCAACCTGCACACTCCAACCCATAGTGTGCACTTCTACCACTTCATACAGTTAAAAAAAAATCCTGATTTATTTTGGAAACATGAAGTGGACATTCTGAGCTAGTTGTTTGAAAATGATGTTTTTGCTCTGGTAGAATAGAATATTTTGTATCCTATATGATGAACTATTCTCCCTGTATGTGCCAGAATTTTCATAGGTTTTTATTATGTCATGCTTTGTTCTGTATTTTGCCACGAGCCTATTGTATTGTGTATAATCTAACTGTGTCTAATAAGACCATGAGGGGTGGGCACCCACCAGGGTGCTTGACCACTTAAATAAACAATCAATCAATCATACAGGACTGTGGGGTTTAGTGCGGGTAGTAGGACGGGGCCTTTGGACACCCCTGGGCTGTTGGATCGGTTTGATTTGAGTCAGTTATGTCGGAGCAGGTGAAAAACATGCAGGATTGTGGTCCTTTTAGGGCTGGATTGGGGCAGCCTGCTTTATTTGTCATGACCATGGCAGGATGTCTGTGCAGCACTGCCATCTAGTGATAGGTATTATGAGAAGTTTTTGTAACAAGATGAAGGCCATGACTTTTTAAGGCCTTGGCAACTATTTTATTCAGTTTTGCTGAGACCATATTTCATTATAAAGTCTGCAACAATTGGTCACTTTTATCAACACCATCATTTTGGATGGGATTGACAGCTGTGAGGAGTAAAAACCGGGCTGCAAGTGTGTGAATCAAACATACTGCACTGTCAGTCTCTCAGAGGAAGCTGCATGTAGAAGTGCCTAAAATATTATTCTTTTAAAGGAGACCAGTGTACAGAGGAGAGCTGCCGAGGGTGTGAGTCGTCTCTTACCTACTGGCTGCAGGGATGGACACCAGGCCGAAAAGATAATGCTTATATAGAGGACGGATAGATCATGCATGGATGTGAGCATAACATGAGAGGTGAAAAGGACAAAGACTGCATTCTCTTTTAAACTTTTAGATATTTCATCTCATATCACAAATTAGGTATGAGGCAAAGTGCAACCCAGGATTTTTTAAAATGCCTTCAATGTCAAGTTATTATCCAAACAAACCCCAATGTATTAATTTGTATTATTGTGTGTGTCAGGACTTAATGGAGGAGGTAAGCAGACAAAAGGCAGGAAGTGTTACAATGTCATTTTATGTTTGGCCAAATTTGTCATTTACAAAAATAGAATATGTCTATATTAAAAGCCATACTACTATATTGCCATGTATCACTATAAATGTTTAAGAATAAAAAATGATGTAAAATCCCAAAACGATGATATCTTATTTCAACTAACTCAATATGCAAAACAAATAATTGTCATAGTCAAGGAAAATCAATCTATCTATCTATCTATCTATCTATCTATCTATCTATCTATCTATCTATCTATCTATCTATCTATCTATCTATCTATCTAGAAATAAATAGAAAGAAAAAGGCTCGAAGCCTTTCTGGCGCTCCCATTGGCTGCGTTCTTTACGTCATGACGTACAGTTTTCGGTTACGGAGGGGGGAGGTACAGAAGTAAGGGGGGAAACCGAAGAGGCAGGAGAGTGCGCGAGCAGAGGATGCTTATCTTACAGGTAAGATTCAGCGGGTTTTGATGATCGTAATTCTTACGTGAAAGCAGATAAACGCTTCCGGGCTTCTCCCGCTTCGCAGCTCACGCGGACAGCGTCATTAACGTGCTAACAGGTTAGTATAAATGCTCTACGTTAGCTAAGCAGTTAGCTTAGCTAAAATTGACATTGGTGTCGGTCTATGTCGAGTCAGTCAGGTTTTACAGACTCCTACATGCCAGTAAAAGCACCAAGTAAAACCTGACTTGAGGTTGTCTGTCACGTGTCTACTGAATATTACACGTCATCATGTTATGATCTTACCTGTTTAAAGATTACTCTTTTTATTTGTTTACCAAACATGGATATAGAAATGTCCCCGAACGTAAAACAAGCTGGAAACCAATGACCCACTTTTTTTTCGTAATTGCTTTATAAAATTAGTGAAGCCAAAGCTTGAAAATGTGATGCCAGTCATATTGTTTTAGTCTCATGCCTCTAATCACGTTCACTCACAGTGTTGCTGCCTGCGTGAGGACATACAGAGAGTATTGTTGGGTTAAAAGGGTATGAGCTCACAAGGTTAACACATCCAGTATCAGTGACCTGCTTCCAGTCATCCGTGTGGTCTCCTCCAGCTCCAGGTGGTGAAGGCACGCGGCTCTATGATCATCTCTCATTGTGCTTGACCTAGTTTTCACAAGCCAAATAAACCAAATGTCACTTCTGCTATCTTGTCATAAAGGGTCTGCAGAGGATGCTTGGACAGGATATATGGATCCATTCATACTAAAATAAAACAATCTGTGCATTAGGGTCTCCATTGCCAAATAAGTTTGATCATAGATGAATTTAGTTTTTGCACCAGTTGTGCAAAAACAAGAAAAAGTGAACAAAAAGAAAACAAAACAAACAGTATTTACAGGGTGTATACATACATACAGTCATCCTCAGAATTATTCATACCCTTCAATTTAAATGAAAGAAAAGGCTACTAGAATAATTCAAATGAGAGACTAAAGAATTTACAAATTTATAGTTTTGTGACTTAAAATATTGCTTTTTAATTGTGGTTGGAAATGATATATTAAAACAAAAAAACTGTCCCAGACACATCAGAGCACCTTTCCCATGAACAGTGGATCAAAATACCTGTCAACAGGTGTAAAAGTCTTTTTGAACATTCCAGAAAACACCTGATTGCACTGATTGCTTTGGAGTGTTGCTTCGGAGCACATCATATTTGTTTACTTGTTTTATTTTTTTGTGTGTTTGTTTTTGTTTTTTCAAACTACAATTCAAAATCAATGTCATGATTTTCAAAGAATTTTTATTTATTATTAATTCAGTCAATTTTGTCTCACTTCACTGACAGCTGATTTTTTTTTCTTTCTTTAATTTTAGAGTATAAATAACTTTGAGGAATATTGTGTATACTATATCAGAGAAAGAGACACAAAATACACATAAAATGGGACAAGGATTTAAACAAGCTTGTGTGTTATGTGGTTTTATTGTAGGAGAGTGTAGTTTAAGTCTGGAGGGGAGCCTTGGTGATGCACAGATGGATACTGTTTCTGTGGCATGAGGTTTGGTCCTGATGGACTGCAGCCTCCTGCAGAGGGGTTTGTGACCGGGTTGGGAAGGATCGGCCATGATCCTTGCCTCAGGGTCCTGTAGGAGTACAGATTCAAGAGAGAGGGCTAGGGTAGTCCCGATCCTACTTTTTCACTTCCAATATCAATACATCAGGTCAAATATGGGCAGACGCCCAATATAGATACTTAGCTGTGTTTTGGGCCAATATTGATCTGATAATTGACTTCATTTTTGGTTTATGTTAGGTATGTCTGTTTTGTGGAATTTGATCTCTAAAAACCTTGTTTAACTGGTTAGTAAGTTCATAACAGTAAGTGTGAGGAAAAACTGACTTATTTATTAATGAGTGTGATGAAATTTAAACATACAAACATGATGATACATGAAAGGATTTCAAATAAATAGAGACCCAGGCCCTGTCCCAATACCCGCATTTCCACCCTTGCACCCCTAGAATGTGCGTTCCCATTGAAGAGTTCAAGTGCGTAGTGCAGGGTTTCCCAACCCTGGTCCTCGGGGACCCCCGCCCTGCATGTATTCCAGGTTTCCAACTCCACCACACCTGATTCAGATCAACTCAACTGCTCATCAAGTTCTTTGCAAGCTGCTAACGAGCCTTTCATCTGAGTCAGGTGTGTTGAAGTAGGAATATCTGGAAAACCAGCAGGGCGGGGGTCCCTGAGGACCAGGGTTAGGAAACCCTGACGTAGTGTGTCCCATTTCTCCAGAGTGGACGTTAGCCCCGCCCCCTGCGCACCCTCAATCAACACAGCATCTTCGCTTAAGAATATTGCCCACAGTTCATTGCTGCGTGTGACGTTTTGAACCATAGAGGTGGAAAATGTCCATGTTTGGTGATTGAGCTTCTGCCTGTGGGGGGAAAAAAAAGTATTTTTAAATGCAAATATTGAAATATTAAATCTTTTACTATGCTGTATGTGAAATAATTACCAAAGTTTGCCCTGTAACTATGGTGATGCTTCAAAATTCAAAGGATTTGGATAATGAAAGTTATTAATTTACTGAAAAAAGTACTATATTTAATTTTTATTCAAACTTTATTCACGCAGGCAAGTCCCATTGAGACGCAGCGTACCTGACATACATGTCTTTATGGACATGTGGACATTTGTGGACATTCTTTGCTAACAATAACAGTCACGGAGCAGCCAATTATATCTTAATGAAATATTTAGTTTAGAATGATTAAAAAAATACTATTTATTCCTGTACAGGTGAAATTATACAGCCTTACATAAATTTGTTGAGTAATTCATTTATTTATTCATTAAACATTTAAACGTGTATTTTACAAGAAGCGATGGATTAACTTTTTTTCAGTTTAGGTCTGGAAATGATGTCTTTCTATTCACCGGGCACAGAGATGAAGCAGAGTTAGGAAACATTGACATAAAATGACGTTGTGGTGCAAGATGATGGAGAAACCATTTTCCTGCACTTGCAACCTGCATACTTAACCCATAGTGTGCACTTCTATCAACCGCAAACTTCATATCGGACCGTAGGATTTAGTGCTGGTACCGGGACAGGGCCCCATGCAGGAGGAAGTGCTTAAAAGAAATGCTGGAATGGATTTCCTGGATCAACACATTTTGACTCATTCTGATCCACAGTTTTAGCCAATATCGCCCCGATATCTGATGCTGGTATCGGATCGGGACAGCCCTAGAGAAGGCAGATTATAGCTGATGCTGATCGCTTTCTCAGCGGACCAGATGATGCTCTGGTCTGCTTTTGTGTTTGGTGGTGATAGAAATGGTGAGGATGGCCTCAGTGTTAGTGTAGAAGTGCACCTGCATGGACGAGCATCCTCTGCCGGGCCTTTTTCATGATGGAGCTGACGATGTTATGCATTTATCAGCGATGTTAACACACAATAAGGATGCTTGAGGTTTGTGTTTGTTTGTTCTCCCTAGCATGCGATGACTGAGGCCTGAGAGAGTGGGGGGGTCCGGTGGCAGGAACGGCAGACGGTGAGCTCCGATGAAGGATGAAGAGCCCAGTGCACAGATGCAGGGATGTGGAGCACGGGCGTGGGCAGGGGGGGACCGGGGCAGGGTCCAACTGCCTACAGGCTGAGCAGCGCATCCCCATCTCCAAAGATGTCATCACTTCCTCCGCCGCCTCGGCCATGTGGTTCATCAGGGACACCTGCGGCATCGTCTGTGCTGTCATCACGTGGCTGCTGGTGCTGTATGCTGAATTTGTGGTCCTGTTCGTCATGCTGTTGCCCTCCAAGAACCTGATGTACAGCATTGTGAACGGGACGTTGTTCAACACGCTGGCCTTTCTTGCCCTCGCCTCACACCTCAGGGCCATGTGCACTGACCCTGTAAGTGAGCTTATGCAGCTTCATAAAATTAAAAATGATTTAACCTCTGTCCTCGTATTTCATGACTGTTAATGACCTCTGGTGTTTGTCTCCTGGCAGGGGGCAGTGCCAAAAGGAAATGCTACTAAGGAATACATAGAAAGCCTTCAGCTGAAACCAGGACAAGTGGTCTACAAATGTCCCAAGTGCTGCAGCATCAAGCCTGACCGAGCACACCACTGCAGGTAGGACAAAAAGGACGTGAAAGTCTCACTGCAGCATTTCACAAGCCCAGCGCTGTGTTCATGTGGTGGAGTCGGCACCAAACAGAAACAGCTCTGCCATGCAGTCTCCTTCTGCTGCCCTTAATGTTGTGCTTAATACTGCAGTGATTAATTGAGCACTAATTTTTTCCTTTTTTTTACACCAAAATGAGTCTTCAAATACAAGTATATGTGTTCTTTTGTTTTGTTATGTGTGTGTGCTGGATAAAACAATGCCATTGAGTTGATTCCCTTTGCCAGACCTGCATGTGCTGGTGCCCGTGCAAAATCAATGCAAAATCATTTATATCTACATGGTGATGCTTTTCAGTGTCCAGAAATGGGCCACCGTGGTGCTGTTTGTGTTGCAGCTGGTCTATCAGATCTGGAAGCCGATGAACAACAGCATCTGTTATTACAAGGGCTAATAATTAGTCTTCTTTCTCAGGTTAGGTTAGGTTTTTTATTAGGGATCGACCGAAACAGATTTTTTAGGACCGATATTTGCTCATCAGCTTCAGCCGATGGCAGATACAACTTGCTGATATTTGGGACCGATACTGCATTTGACCCCAAAATGAATAAAACAAAGGACACAATGAAAACTTATTTTGAAAACTTAAGATAAAAAAGAAACAAAGCACTTCAAATAAATACATAAAAGAGAAATGGTGAACAAATGTTTAATTGAAACTAGGGCTGTCAGGCGATTTAAAAAAAAAAAATCAATTAAAGGGACTAGAGGCAGGAATTGTGAAAGAATAAACATGCATGTCCAGTTTTTTAATACTAATGGGTGATGAAGCACTAAAACCCAAAAAGAACGTGCCCACCCACGTCTCTCTCCGTTGCCTTGAGCAGGCTGTGTGCTGCATAATGCGCTGCGATTCGTTGGCCAAATTTCTCACGCTGTGCGGCGGATGTGACGTCAAATGGAGCTGCAATGACGCTCCAGTTTTAATACAGGAAGGAGATGGTCGCAGTAAATTTAAACACAATAAGGGATAGTTATGGATTCTTCTGCTGTCAGCAAACGATCCAGATCAACTGAAAGACACTAAAAAGTGAAACTACGAAGAAAAAGACTTTATCAGCGTAGTAAACAATGCTATAGCTTCAGTTTGTGCACACTCCCGTGACGGCTTCGCTCGTGGCTGCAGTTACCTGAAGCGCCAGTTGTGGCAGTTGCGAGTCTCATTACTTAATCTTGCCTCAGTTCCCTTTTAATTACAGGATCTGTAGTTAATCTAATAAATTGCATTTTAACCTCATATCTGCTAAAGCAGTTGTGGGGAACGATGGTCCTCAAGGGTCACGGTCCTTTAAGTTTTCCATGCAACCCTGCTCCAATACAGCCTATGAAGCTCTGTGTAGTGACCCATTGACTCTTCTTCTTCTTCTTCTTCTTCTTGTGTTTATTGGCGGTTGGCAAACAGCTTTAGGTGCATTACCGCCGCACACTATCCAGGTCATTCAGTGGTAGCCTCCCGTTAGTCCCGCCTCTCGTCTCGCATTGGAAATCGGTCTCCAGCGGAGGGAACCCAGACTGACCTGCAGTGTATCTCATACATGGCGTTTGTCAGGCTGGTGTACCAGGCTAATTCAGTGGGCCAAATTTAAAATGCTCGTGCATTGAATTGGCACTCTGAATTAATCGCGATTCCTTTTTTTATGCATTAATTTGCTGTGTAATTAATGAATCTAATTAATTAGTTAAACTGACAGCCCTAACTGAAACGTTAAACTTTTAATAAATATATAATAAAGAAATTGTGTACTTGTAACAATATCAAAAAGAAACATTAACATAGATGCCTGTCTGAATTATGCCGAGGGGGGGGTATCTGCCAATACACCCGACGTATCGACTGATACCAGCAATAAACACAAATATCGGCCAGCCAATGTATCGGTCTATCCTTATTTTTTATCCAGTTAAAAAGTGGCTTTAGTTCTTGTCGCGCCGTTGAGACATTCAAGCAGCATTCACTTCTCCTTTGTTCAGTCTGAACTCTCTTGATTTATTGTTTTTTTGTTTGTTTTGGACTGGGGGAGTCAGGTCCAGTCCTGGACCCTCTATCCTGTAGCGTTTAGCTGCTTCTCTTCTCCAACACACCTGAATCAACAAATATCCTGATCAGCACATCTCTGGTATATAATGACTTGATATGGTACTTTAGTGGCTAGATATTAGATGTAGATAATTAAAATGTGAATAAATGAGCCTTGTTTGATATTTAACTACTCAGCAGTACAAATGAGCTCCACTTGTTGCCTTCAGGTGTTTATACACATTAATGAATCGGCCATGTTTTGGGGAAATCTGCTTGATTAGTTTACATAACTTTTCCTGGCACACTTAAATTGAAGAATTTAACTTTGATTAATTTAAAACAGATGTTTTGTCCCGCCTGATATTGGATGGAGCTCCATCTCCTCATTTAACACCTTTTTGACTAAACATGTTAACAAATCATTTATTTGTCATTCTCTTGAAAATGACAAAGAAGCAGCAAAAAGTAGCTGGAATATAGTTTCAAGTCCAGTTAATCCCTGGTTTTAACGATTCCTTTCACCGAGTGGGAGCTCTTTCTAGTTTTCTTCCTAGTTTTCTGAACAAATCCAGAATGCTATTAATTTTTTTTTATCTGTTTAATATCTCTCTCTCTCTCTCTAATTTCTAGTGTTTGCAAAAGGTGCATAAGAAAGATGGACCACCACTGTCCATGGGTCAACAACTGTGTTGGGGAGAACAACCAAAAGTACTTTGTGCTTTTCACAGTAAGTTTACTGGAAGAGGAAGTCGCTTGTAATGTGTCAAAGCTTAAAGTGCTGATGACGCAACGTTAGCTTCAGGCAATTTTGCAATATAACAAAACAAAATAAGTAGTTCTGTGCATTTAGAAGTCAATCAGACTTATATTTACTTAAATATCCGATGTTAAAAAGGTGCAGCTCGCTAGCCGTTAGCAGTTAGCCTCTCCATGACATCACGGGTAGAAGCAGTTGCGGTCAGCTCATTAATTTACATATTTAATCAAAATGGTGGAAAAGGTTAAAGATGCACCAGAACAGCCAGACTGGAATTGGTTTGTCTGGTTGGATCACCCACCAGTTCAGAAGAGTCTGATGATGCAGATTTTTAAGGTCTAAAAGTTACGTTGTGTGTCTTTAAAATCCATATTGACAGAGGTGTAAATCTTCTACTCGCTACATCACGTCTGGTTTCTGCAAACACGGCCGGTCTGGTCAGAAATGTGCTGAAATGCAGCGATGTTTCCTAATTAGTCATTTATGCAGGCACGCCTGTTTCTGTTGCGCAGATCATCATGAAGAACGTTTTTGTCAAAATCATGTCATCAGCACTTTAAAACTTTTACGAAGTTTTTTTCCCTCTGTATTTCTGCAATGTCCAGTTCATATCAGGGTGACGGCCCATTACAGAAAACCACTTTCTGTTCTTCTAATGCAGATTTTTACTCCTCTAAGTTGGTATGTTTATTGTTTTTCTACCCAGATGTACATTGCACTCGTCTCTCTCCACGCTCTGGTCATGGTGGTCTTCCACTTCCTCTACTGCTTTGAAGATGATTGGACAAGTGAGTGCCTTTCTGTGTTTTTTTTACTGGAATTATGATGTGGTAATTCCTCTGTCTTAAACAATTTATTGAAAGATAAGCTAACGACAGTGGTGGGTATACCACAAGATAAAAATGACAAGGTCTCAATAACTTGTCATGTGTCATCTTGGTCTGATGACGTCTAAATGTGAACAGGATGATGAAGAGGACTGTTTAGAAACAAGATGCCATTAAAGCAGAACATTTAGATGTCAAGTCACGGTTTAGACACTGCTTAATTTAGTATTTTTTGTTGTGGTTAGTCATTTTTTTGGAGAACGGCAATAAATATTTAAGCATTCAACGATGTTCATATGCACTGAAAAGTTCAGAGAAAGTCTAATTCAGCTCACCTGGAAAGGCTGTAGTGGATCTTTGGTTCATTCTGACATCCTAGAAAAGCCAAATATATACAAAAATGTACTTTTTTGTGACTATTACATTTATTTGAATACATCTGTTCTTACGTTCTGCTTTTAATATAATTACAGTGAACTGTTTCTGAATCCTGAATCTCTTTGTGTTTAGTTTACCCTAAATGAGAGAACTGACGTGATAAAAACGGCCGAAACATCTTTCTGTCTGTAAAGTGTAATAGGATGAAGAGGAGTTCATTCTTTTTCGGACTCATTTTAATCGTGGGAGCACTTTATTTTTACTCAAGGGAAATTTGTCTGAGAGATACAGACTGCTACAAAACACAACAGAATAAAATGAAAAGAAAAGAATAGTGCATAACACACAAGTATCGATGCACTGAAATATTGCGATACTTTCTTATGCAGATTTCATATTGATATTTAGAAATGAAATACTGATCTAGTTTACCAACAAGATCTCGCGAGATTTCATAATTCTCTTATGAAATCTCACGAGATTTCGTTAGTAAACCGCATTTTTAAATATCAATATGATATCAGCAGATGAAAATATCACGATGTTTCAGTGTATCAATATTCTTTCCCAGTCCTAGTAATTAATAGTGGAGTGAATGAAGTCATTCCACAAAAAAATTAATAAAAAAAATAAAATAAAAAATGCTGAGCCAGTCCCGCAATCCTGAATTTGATAAAAGGTACAGAAAATGAATAAGTGATAAAAAAAATGATATTTATTAGTAGGTAGTTGTAGTTGGGTTCAGCCTTTCATTTTCTTTCCAGTTCATACAAAAAAGTAGGGATGTTTGATATTTGCCTTTTTACTGATATCCGATATACCAATAATGTCCAACTCTTAATTTCTGATATCAATTGATATATGGAAACAACTATGAGGTTGTATCTCAAATTTTGAGATACACGACTATATTCTGCTCTGAGAGCAAAGATCCCAAAATATCCTTAACTCAGCCAGAGGAGTTCATTTTGGACATCTGGCTTCCAGATATCAGATACTAGCAGGTATGGATTATGATGTTTCTGACAACTTGGTAACTTAACCAACAACTTCAAGTTATAAGCAGCTTCAAAACAAGTCAGTCTGTAGCAGCAGCAGCTGCACCGTAGTCATATGACTCTGAAAGGAATGCTGGGATATGAAGTTCTTCCAGGATAACAGGGACCTTCACACATGCTGGACCAATGCTAATGGAGCAAGATTTTGTTTGTAAAAATATGGATCTGGAAAAAAACAAACCCCCAAAAAACAATACAGATTTTTTTCGATATCACATTTTAGTGCTGATATCGGCCGTAGAAATAAACCAATCCAATTTTTTCTGATCCAGTCAAATACCAATACCTAGGCTGAGTGTATCATCCAATACCCGATACCGATCCAACTGTTGAATGAATGAACCAAATAAATGTTCTTAATTTTATTTATTAACAAGTAACAAAGGGTAAAAGGGCTAGGGCTGGGAAAAAAAATCGATACACTGAAATATCGCGATATTTTCATATGCTGATATCATATCGATATGTAAAAATGTGGTATTGATCTATTTTACTAATGGAATCTCACGAGATTTCGTTGTTCAGTCAAGAAATTTCACAGGTTTTTGTAAAATCTCGCGAGATTTCACCGTTATCTTACGAAATCTCGCGAGATTTCGTTGGTAAAATAGATCAATATTGCATTTTTGAATCTGTATATGAAATCTGCATATGAAAATATCGCGATATTTCAGTGTATCGATTTTGTTTTTTTCCCAGCCCTAATATTTATTATGACATTACTAAAAAACAGAAATGACTGGATTGGCCACATTCATCATATCCAATCCAGCTAATTTATCAATATCGGAGCCGATATCCAATCCGGGTATCAAATCGGTGCATCGGCCGATAATGTCTGACATCTCCACAAGAAAGTATAACAATATTTCCTCTAGGACTTTAACATTTGCTCTTAATTCCTTTCATGAGCTTTCAGTAATGCAGTCTGTAAGTATGATTGCAAACATTTCCCCTCCTGCTGGAGGGAACTGGGCTGCACGGTGCACGGATCACCTCTGAGAGACACACTCATCGTAAATCACTGTTGCTGATATTCATCTTTGACGTTGAATCTAATGTTGAGCACATGTCTGGTTGCAGGTGTTATCAGTTTTTGTGATGAAATAATTACGTTTCATGGCTCAGAGCTTTTTATGAGTCTCCTCTAGTGTTCAGGTTTGGTGATGGCAGTGTATTCTCATAAATTCAGGCAACTTAAAGTTTATCATCTGGAGTAATTGCAGTTTTGAAACATATTTCTGCTGTAAGTCAGTTTGTCTTCAGCATTTTTACTCTCTGTGTCGAGAGTTAACGCTACATACATAGACAGGAGAAAAAAGGATGTAAAAGATGACTCTGAACCTCAGGAGGGGACTGCGTGCCATGTTCATCATTGTTAAATCATGGACTGTGTGAATTACTGGATTCACTTTATGACTTTGTATACTGGTTTCATTTGTTAAAGTTAGGAGAACTGTCTACTTTACCATTGCAGTAATCCCAGCAATCATGTTTGAGACATTTCTTGGGCTGATGCAGTACTTCAGTACTGAGCTACTGTACTTTGTTTTAAAACTTATATAGATTCCCATTCCAGGTGTTTTCTAGTCACCGAGTTCACAGCGGGACATACAGCGACTTGCAAAAGTATTTATCTCTTTTTCTGCCTGATAACCTGGAATTAAAATGGAAACTTTGGATGAATTCCAGTTCCCCCTTTGGCCCTGACCCTTCGTTTTGCACGTTCATGTGAAGGGGTAGTGGTGTCCCGATTCTGGTCCAGACCGAGGGAGAGGGGTAGTAGATATACTGATATGATATCGCGACATGGTATTTATCTACATGAGAGAGAGATGATATTTACTCATATCGTTATATTGCAGTATTAGTTGGTGCAAAGTTTTATTTGTTCGTAATGACCCGGCTGCACCTCGACTGACTACAAAGGGGTCACACGATTATTTAATAAGGGTGGGGAAAAAATATCGAGACACTGCAATATCGGGATATTTTCATATCCAGATCTCAGATCTAAATTTTAAAATGCGGTATTGATCTATTTTACTAATAAAATCTTGCGAAATATCATCGCTTGTTACGAAATCTCATGAGATTTCACGAAATACCGCGAGATTTTGTAACAGAATGATGAAATCTTGCAGTATTTCAGGAAATCTCAGGAAGGTGTAGGTCCCATTACATCTTGCGTAAAAGTAACACGGCATTTCAGAAAAGGAACACCATACCAACAGGAAAATATGGTGGTTGTTAGTGTGATGGTCTGGGGCTGTTTTGCTGCTTCAGGACCTGGAAGACTTGCTGTGGTAAATGGAACCATAAATCTTCATTAAAAAACTGCATTTTCTGTGTACTTGTGTTACTTTTGTCTCACATTTAAATTATTTTGCTGATCAGAAACATTTAAGTGTGACTGAAGTGCAAAAAAGTAAGAAATCAGGAAGGGGGCAAATGCTTTTTCACACAACTGTACGCTCTACTTTTAATGTTATTTTGTTAATTTCACTTCAACAATTTTGACATAAAACAAGATTTTCTTAAAAAGAAAAGAAAAATCCATAAAATTACAGGTTGTAATGGCAAAACAAAAAAAAGTGGAATACTTGTGCTAACCGCTTCAGAAATTTCCCCTCCCACTCCGGCCCTCCTGATCTACACCAGCCCTCATGTTGACAGGTGCACCTACCTGTGAAGCTGCATCAGTAGTTCCTTCAGTAGCAGCAGTTCCTCATATGAACCCCTTTCACTGTCATCTCCCTCTATCCCCAGAGTGCAGTTCCTTCTCTCCTCCAGCAACAGTCATCCTCCTCATACTCCTGTGCTTTGAGGGCCTCCTTTTCCTCATCTTCACCTCTGTGATGTTTGGAACTCAAGTCCACTCCATCTGTACTGATGAGACCGTAAGTGACCCATTTAGTGACCTTCTGCCCTCCTTCATCTCTCTACTTTTCTCTCATTTCTTCCTTTATCTCTTCAGACCTGAATCCCTGCTGCCAAACGTTGCATTTTGTTTTGTTTGCTTTTTCTAATTGAAGTATAAACTGCTAAGTGATGCTTTACCCTGTTCAGCTAGAAGAAAGGAACAAGAAGAAAATATCCTACAAGTCTCTCTCTTAGAGGTGAATGACTGCCAAAGATCTCATTTAAATCTCTGAGGGGAATATGTGGTTTCTGTGACTGCACAGTTCCTCTGAGCTTGAACTTCTGTGTTTTCTGTCTTTCTAAGCCAAAGGGTGCATTGATTACTTCTGCAGTGTGTAGATTACCACACTAGGATTGCAGTAACAGTAGCGTAGGCACATCTAAGGCCGCCTACAGCCAACTCGGGCCGATATGTCACCTCCTGCAGATCCTTCAGACTGCTGTTTACCTCTGCTGAACCTCAGTCGGGTTATGTTCACACTGCAGGGGAAAGTGACCCAGGTCGGATTTTTATGTCTTTTCACTATAGCCCCCTTTCAGACTTGCGATGGAAAGCGGTAATAGGGGATTATCACGCTTACCGGAAGTTGCCGGCTTTTGACACTTCCTCTTCCGGGCCATGTTAACGACAGCCGTTCCTGCTCTGTTATACTGTTTAAATCGGATAAACTACAAACATATTTAAGTTTTCATTCTAAACTGAAGTGATACTGGATCAAAAGCTGGATCAAAGCGATCGATTTGCCGCGGTGAAGGACCGAACTTTATAATAAAACGACACATTTGTTTGTCCCCGGTGGGGCACAACACCGGCACTTCACAGCATGCTAGCATTAGCCAGCTAACGTTTACTGACGTGCTTAACATTGTGCGTCTTAAAACACACAAACATCTGAAAATCGGGTCTGTACCCCCCCGTTTCCAGTGGAACAACTGGGGACTGCCAAGAAAGGAGACGCTTTCAGATGATTGTGTGTTTTCAGCCGCACAAAGTTAGGCACGTTATCGAGCTGGCTAATGCTAACCTGCCAACACGACTGCGCAGTCTGCCGGCCACAAACAAACGTGTGTCGTTTTATTATAAAGTTCGGTCCTTCACCGCGGCGAATCGGTCGTTTTGATCCACTTCTTCCTCAGCATCACTTCAGTCTGGAATGAAAACTTGGCATTGGCGTTTATCCGATTTACAAAGTTTAACAGAGTAGTAGCTGGCGGACTATTGTTAGCAGGTTAGCATTAGCCAGCTTGATGACGTGCCTAACTTTGGGCGGCTGAAAACACACAAGTATCTGAAAGCGTCTCCTTTCTTGGCAGTCCCCAGTTGTTCCACTGGAAAGGGGAGGTACAGACCCGATTTTCAGATGTTTGTGTGTTTTAAGACGCACAATGTTAAGCACGTCAGTAAACGTTAGCTGGCTAATGCTAGCATGCTGTGAAGTGCCGGTGTTGTGCCCCACCGGGGACAAACAAACGTGTGTTTTATTATAAAGTTCGGCCCTTCACCGCGGCAAATCGATCGCTTTGATCCAGCTTTTGATCCAGTATCACTTCAGTCTAGAATGAAAACTTAAGTATGTTTGGAGTTTATCCGATTTAAACAGTATAACAAAGCAGAAACGGCTGTCGTTAACATGGCCCGGAAGAGGAAGTGCCAAATGTTTCAACTTCCGGAAACCGGAACGCGGAAGCGTGATAATCCCCTATAGTGCGGACTTAGACATGCGCTCTGGTCTTTTGATGACATGTACCGGCTGGTCCCCATGTCGTAGGAGGGGAAATGTTGCGACGCGTCGTTTTGGCTGAACGCACAAGAAAATGTTCCGGACAGAGTTGAAGGGAGAGCAGGGATGGGAACCAAATTCGCTACTACAGAATACCGATTCACATAAAATCAAACGATACCATGTTTCGGTACCTTAATGCATCTTTTTTACATCGGGGGTGTGGGAGAGTTGGTGATTTCTGCGCCGGACACGAACGCCTCATCACACATGACATCTAGGGATGCACCGATCCGCCTTTTTTGGGCACCGATCCGATCCGATATTTAATTGATCGGTATCTGCCGATACCGATCCAGAAAAGGAGAGAAAAAGGCAGCATGGTATTGTTTGACGGCACACCTCGTGTGGAAAAGGAGATAAATGTACTGAATTACTTATTTAACAACTGCCACACACAGCAATCTTAAATTATCTTTAACAATCTTAAAGCAGCTTCACAAGCTTGCTACATGTGTAAAAATATAACAAAACGTCCTGGTTAGTAGTGCAGTTAAATAAATGTAAAATAATAATAAAAAATAAATGGCCTAATAAAGGAGCTGAAATTGAGAAAAAAAAAAAAACTCCACTAGTTTGGTTGGTAGATAAATTCAAAACAGCAAATCATCTTTTTAAAATGGTTTAGTACTATTGTGAAAATAAAAATGAAAGATCCACGACATAGCAGCTGAATAAACAAACGCCTCATCAGAGTTTTAACATGGAGGTCATTTCTAAACAGCGGATTGGATTTAAAAAAAAAAAAAAGTCTCTCCCACACTGCACCGGATGCCGGTGGATACCCTCCGTTGTAAAACTTGACATGTACAAAAATATTTAACAGTATTTTCTACTTTCTCAGTGACCTGTCGCTACCCGTGGGATTTTTACCTGTGAAATGTGGAAACCAAACCGCTGTAGGACTCTTGTTGGAGCAGCCACAGAACACACAGCAGCCTGCTCGCTGCTAGCGGCTAACAGCTGCGACTCTGGCCTTGTAAACAAACAGCCTCCACATGCTGCGCCGGCAGCGCGTGATGTCACTTAAAGGGGCAGCGTAGAAATACACTGAATAGATCTGCACCTACGGATCGGCTTATGTTTACCCCTACCAATTTTTACCGATCTAGGATTTTTTTCTATATCGGAGCCGATACCGATCTGAAGATCGGATCGGTGCATCCCTAATGACATCAGCGGCGCGCGTGTTCAGTCAAAACAAGCAGATGATTGAAAGATTTTCAGGTTCCTCCTCTAAAACATCAAGCTCGCTGCAATATTTGTGGTGCAGAATGGAAGACCAGCGGCGGGAACACGTCTAATCTGAGGAAGCAGCGAATTAAACACAATATTCCCTATCAGAACTCCGTTCCTGATGCATCGTCTGCAGCCAGCAGAGAAGAGGGAAGTCAGTCAGCGCCTCAGCGGCAGAACAGGAGCCATATTCATGAAACTTCTCACAATTAGTCCCAAGATCAGATAAGTCCACTGAATTGACCAATCGCTGAATGGAAGCGTTTGGTGATGGCTGTAATGTCCCGCCCTAAATCATCAGTGTTATCCCCAGAATTACTCTACCTAAACACTGCAGTAAAAACTGGTAGGCACCTAAAAAAAAACCTGAAAACTCCTAAATTAAAAAAAAATCTCAGTATCACTAAAAAGTTCTTTTTTTCTAATGAGGAGGTTTTTCTGACGGGTTGATGACATCACCAAAAGTGTACTGAAAACTTTTTTGGCATTCACACAGCGGGTGGAACAGATACGTTTATCTGTCTTAATTATAATGTTTAGGCTCATTTATGAGCATTAACTTTGGAATTGAAGCATTCAGAGAAGTTTTACCAGTTGCATATAGGACTACATAAAAAAAAAAAAAATCCAAAAATGGGCCCAGAGGAGTTCTTTTTAGACAACATGCAAACATGCTGTAAGTTCATACATTTGTAATGACCGGGCACAAGTCATTTATGTCGTTTCCACACATTTGTAGAGCTTTCATAGCATTAGTTTCACATTGCAGTATGGCAAGCTACAGCATCTTAGCACATAAAACAGCAACAAGAGGGTGTTCATTTATTTATTATTCTCTCCAGAAATGGGCGTCACATTTGCCTTGTTTTTGAGTCATTTAAAGCAAAATTTGTTTTAAGTTGTCTGCCGTTTCTACTTATTGCTTTCCTTAAGAAGTAGGGGGGAAGATCGTTTAAAAAGAACAAAAAAAGTATCTCGAATTAAAAAATTAAAAATCTGAGATTAGGATTTAAAGGTTTCCTTTTAAAAAGGCGCTATCTTATTACGCACGAAAAACCCCAGAGAATTAAAAAGGGAAAAGGGGGTTCGTAGGGGGAAAAATACCTGTCATTTTGCGATGAAAAATATAATGGGGTTTGCGAAGGAAAAATGGGGGGAGATTAGAAAACTTTTTAAAGAAGATCTAAATGAAGAAAGGGGGAAAAATATACGATAAAATAATTGAAAAGAAGCGACGAATTAATAATTTAGAGGAAATTTTTAAAATAAAAAAAAACACTAAATTAATAAACCGCACAGATAGGTAAATATATTATTATTTTTTTTTTTTTTAAATTATACCCTCCTCCCCCCCGGTGGTTGGTGTCACCAAAAAAGAAAAAATAAATTAATTTTTGGTGGGGGGGGCATACGCGGCGATGGAAGGGTAAATCCTATCCTCCCCCCCCCCCCCAATAAAAATTATTTATATATAAAAAAGAAAACAAAAAGAAAAAAAATTGCATCACATCCATAATTAATATTTATTATAAAAAAAAAAAAAAAAGAAATTTTTTTTTTTTCAATTCTTTTTTTTTTTTTTCAAATTCAATTTCCGCGCAACCACAAACCTCTCAAACAAAACAAAAATTAGTTTTTAGGCCAGCCTTATCCTCACAGCGCCGAATTGCAGTGAAACTGCAAAAGTTCTTTAGAAATCCGCCGTTGATCTTACTCCCAGTTATCGGATCTTAAAGAGACTAGAGGCAAGATTAAGAAATGAAACTCGCGACTTCTATGACTGGCGCTTCAGGTAACTGCAGCCACGAGCCAAGCCGTCACGGGAGCACAAACTGAAGCTATAATGTTGTTTACTATGCTTTTTCTCCGTAGTTCCACTTTTTAGTGTCTTTCAGTTGATCTGGATCGTTTGCTGACGGCAGAAGAATCCATAACTGTCGCTTACAGTGTTTGAATTTACCGCGACCGTCTTGTTCCTGGATCAAAACTGCGGATGTAGCGTCATTTGACGTCACGTCAGCAGGGCAGCGCGGGAAATTTGGCCACCGAATTGCAGCGCATTTTGCACGAGATGAGGGTGGGCTCGTTCTTTTTGGTATTTAGCACTTCATCACCCATTAGTATTAAAAAAAAAATGGGCATGCATGTTTGTTTTGTTTTTTTTAATTCCTGCCTCTAGTCCCTTTAATGGTCGTGTAAACGGGTTTAATGACGCAAGACAGATGTTGCAGTTGCGTGCCGACGGAGGCAGGACGTGGTGGTCGCGTCGGGGCTGTAGACTGGTCAGACCAGTGGGGGTCGCATTTATATTGTGAACAACCATACAAAATAATCTGAAGTGAGCATTTGGACCTGCAGTGTGAATGTAGCTTTAGTCTGATTATTAATGCTTTCACATCCAAACACTCCCTCTTTCTTTAACTTGCTCTAACGTGAGCTTTTTTGTCTCTTTGGTGTTCTGGTGAAATGACATTTATAGATGTTTATGCCACATTTCAGCATCTTCCAAGGCTGGTTTTCATTCATTCCCTAAAACCTCGACTTGGCCCTCACTTATTTCCTTCATTTTGGCATTTAGAACCATGATGTGTGAAAATAATTGCTAATGATAAGCATGCAGCTTATATGAAACCCTAATTCCAAAACGGATGTTTTATTTCCAGCAGAACATAAACAACATATCAGATGTTTTAAACTGAGATGTTTCACCATTTCATGGAAAACATGAGCTCATTTTGAGTCTGATGGCAGCATAACGTCTGTAAAAAGTAGTCCCAGGGTGATGTTTACCAGTGTAGCATCTCCTCTTCTTTTAACAACTGCCTGCAAACGTCTGGGAAGTGAGGAGACCAGTTGATGGAGTTTTAGGGGAGGAATGTTGTCCCATTCTGGTCTGATGCAGGGTTTTAGCTGAATGGTCCCCCTCCTCTTTAAGAGAAGACACTGAGCTAAGTGCCCCTGTAGTCATGTGACTCCACCCCATCCTGTCTGTAACAACTTATTGTCCGTTTATTGTTACCGAGGTGAACTTTAAAAGTTGGGAATGTGTGTTTATCTTTTCATATTGAAGGTAAATTTGTCCACATCAGTAACAGAAAGAATCAATTTGCTCTGACATTTGGTGGTGACGCTCATGAACTCCTTTTCCTGCTGTGAACTTCTTTTTGTCTGCAACTCTAGGTCAGAGATGAGGAAACATTTTAGCATGTCATCATGAAGAGGGCTTTGACCTATTAAATCCTGTGTGGCACAGAGGGAAAGGCAGTAAAAAAATCAGCCACATTAACCTTATAGAAACAGCACTCGTAGCCTGAAACCCTGGCCCAGATTCTCTTTTTATTGTATCAGGAAACTGAGTGTTTGGAAGTAGGTTTGTTATGACTCAGTGGGTCACAAAAACACACCAACTGAAGCTTGGTTGTCTTTCGTTTTCAGGGCATAGAGCAGTTGAAAAAGGAAGAGAGAAGATGGGCTAAAAAAACTAAGTGGATGAACATGAGGGCGGTATTTGGACACCCTTTCTCCTTATTGTGGTTTAGCCCCTTCTCCACCCCCGACCACGGGAAGGCTGAGACCTACCAGTATGTGGTGTGAGGGGGCTCAGCGCAGGCGAGCAACCACAGATTACACTGCAGACCCCTCACTAGCCATGGACAGCTTTTCATGTGCTTCTCTGTGTTGCCAACCAAGTGCGCTACATGTTTATTTTTGTGTTGCCTTGAGCGAGTCGAGTTGCAGAGAAAAAGAAATGCTGTCAGTCTGAGTCCTGTTTTCTAACACTGTGATGAATCTGTTTGTTTCTGACCTTTTTCTCTTCTGTTGTATCAGAAATTTTTTCTTTTTATTGGGTTCATCTTTTTCTTTTTAAGACAGTTGATTCAGCCAAATAACAAAACCAATCACCTGCTCCCTGTGGCGTCCGGCCTTGCACAGTCTGGGAGCATTTGTCAGCAAATTTCCTGGAAGGAATGATGAAATGAAGGTTTTAAATTTTATGTTGTCCCCAGATTATTGAAATGATGCAGATAGAAACCATTTAAATGAACCTTTAGTTGGTGAAGATGTGCTAAACCATTTCCTGGAAACACTTTAAGGGCGCATTCACAAAGTATAGTAGTCTGCTAGAGCGGTCTGATTGGGGACTCGGCTCGGCTGGGGGGCGGGAGTGGTCTTCCAGACTGAGATCGCGTTCACGTTGCACCATCGCCAAACGAGCCAAACCTTTTGAATAATATTCCCAATCTCTCCAGAGGTGGCGCTGCATTCATATTCACCATAAGCGAGGACAAGACGTACAACGAACAAGAAGGTTCTCACAACTTCGGTTTCCTCTACATGCACGCAAACATGGAGCATGAAACCATCGCAGTTTTTTTTGGTTTTTTTTATGCAAGCATGCTGCATTTATATGTTGCAACTATGGGCCCAGTATGAACAGACAAGGCAGCAGACCATTGAACGTATTGCTCTGTATTTAAAGGATAACTTTCTTTTTTTTCAACCTAGACTTTATTTCTAGGAGTATAAACGTGCATTTACTCGCCGGTAAAATTTCTGCATCACTTTGAGTCCTTCGGAAGATATTACGTTGGGTCGCCCTTCAGTGTACATCCAGTATAATGGGGGAGACGGGACATATCTGCAGCAAAACTCCTTGATTTTCACCAATACTTTAAGTAGAATGAACGAAGCGCTATTGTCCCGTGAGTCCAGATTTAGCTTTCCGTTAGTTATCAGGGGTTCTACATACTTTTCAGGGCTGTGCGTTCATGATGTGCGCTTCCGTAGTACAGCTGAGAAGAGCAACTGCTACCCAGAAAACAACACAATTTGCGAAAGTTTGAACTCACAAGACAGTAGTACTCATTTGTTCGTTCTTTCTACTTAAAGTATTGATGAAATCAGGGAGTTTTGCTGCAGATAATTACTGCGTTTACATGCAGCCAATAACCCTTCCATAACCGGAATATTGGCAATAACCCCCGTTGCACACGGCCATGTAAACACCAGCAAAAACCCGAATACCCCTGGGCTACTCCTTTTCTAACCCGAATATTTGGTCATGTAAACGCGTATCAGAAAATCTCCATTGAAAGGAATATTTAATTGAGTTCTGCGCATGCTCTGTCTACAAGGATTCTTCGTCTTTTGAGTAAACCACAGGGAGTATTTGTACCAGCGATCAGACGGTACTTTGCACAGCTTGCTAGTTTATAAATCACCATGGCAACAGGCATCCCGAGAGGAGCTGATGTGTAAACAGTTAACTTTGCGGGGCTCCATCACTCATCTGGAAAAGTTTGGTAAAGGCGTGGCAGGAAAATTCATCATTACAACCGTTCCCACCAGTCCTGACTGAGTCCTTCATAAGTGTCCGGGGGGCTCTGGCAGAAACGTGAAGCGTGGATGTGAATGGCGCACAGCTCCAGCTCCATTCCCTATGTCTACGTTCTCTTCTTCTATGACCGCAATAGCGTAGAGTACTGCTGGCGGGTCGGTACCAGCACAGCAGCGCCAGGAAAGGACTGCTGTCGGCTCCAGACTGCGGTCAAACCAGCCGCCTCTCGCTGATCCGCGGTCAAACCAACCAGTCTTATTTCTGCTGTAATTCTGAAACTTGGCTGGCTTGACCGCAGTGGCTCCGGATGGTTCATTATCCACCACCATGATGTTTTCCGTGCATCGCGGTTTGGGTCGGGATCTTCCAGCTGATTGTAGTTATTGTGTATACAGGAGTAACTCTGTCTGCTTACGCATGTAAACGGGGTATTCCTAATCTTCCAGAAACCGGAACATTGACCTTAACCCGAATTTTGACATGTAAATGTAGTCAATGTCTTATATAGAGGCTGTCCCGTCTGCCATTTTACTGGATGTACACCGAAGGGCGATTCGACGTAAAATCTTCCCAAGGAGTCAAAGTGATGCAGAAACTTTACCAGTGAGTAAATGCACATTTATACTCCTAGAAATAAGGTCCAGGTTGGTAAAAGGCGAATGAGACCCACAATGCCATGCTAAACCCAAAGCAGCAGTTTGTAGTCCATTTCTGTATTTGGTCCACTTCAAACGGACCGAGACCTGCGTTTGTAGGTGGACTGAGTCTGCTTGTTTGTTCCGGATCAGAGTCCGTTTGCACATTCACAACTCCCCAAACAAAGCTGACTTTCTGAGCAAACGGACTCTGATTCGAATCAAAAAAGCTTTGTGAATGCGCCCTAACAGTGTGAGTGTTAAACTGGGACTTTGTAGACTTTCAAGATGCTGCTCAATTTTTCAGATTCAGACAATATTTAACTTTATTATCTCAAGCTAATATATGAAGAAGCTGCTAGAAGTAAGTGGAAATAGTCTCAAATAAGTTTAAATGCCTTTTTTTTTTCTCCTAACCAGTCTTATGGTTCAGTTTTACAAAAAAATAAGGTCCTCACTTAAATGTTGGAATGTTGGTCTGAAAACATTTCCATGCTCAGTGTTGCCAAATTCATCGAGTCTGCCTTCATTACGGTGGATTTTTATGGGATTAGATTAGATTTCTCATCCATTTTCCATACCTGCTTATGCCAGTGCAGTAGCATGGGTTGGTTTATTTTAAATGGATACATTTTCCTAAGAGGAAAAAGAGGGATTGAACAATTCTGTTTTTTAATATTTTGTCTAGTTTTCTTCAAAGATCAGGATCTCTTCTCTGACTTCACTTGGTTCAGTTTTGCTTCCTTAGATTTAATCCTCCTGTTCTGGGGTGTGACTTCAAGTGTGAAGCCATCCCAGCATCACATGTCCAATAAGTGGTAAAAGGTAATAAATGTAAGGATAAGGCGTCGTGCTGCCTCTGTCTCCGCGGGGTGGGACACTGACTGATCCTGGGTCAGCTGCTGTGTCTTCAGCTCTGCTGTTTTGTTAGCTGATAAAAGCATAATTATGCTTCTGACAAATGCATGTGGACGGGGAAATTATATCAGCAGAGAGACGCGTTCATCTACCAGTCTGGATAAATTTAACAGGAGAACTGTTCCTGAGAAGACGCAGCGTTTTATTCACGGTGGAAACTGAAACTCAGCAGAGCAAATAAGAGAAAAGAAATCCTGATCAGTGACAGAAAAGCAAAAATAAAGTTTTAACTTCTGCTTTGATTATTTTCTGTTTACTTTAATTTATTGAAGGGTCTTATATTTAAGTGATTCACGATATGAAAAATTTCAACCAATAACTAATAATTGGTAAAGCTGAAAATGATGTGATGTTCCTTGTGCAAAATCAGGAAAATACCTCAGCTGCATATCCAGTAGTTGCTGGTGATGTCATAATGTTGGACGGTGGGCGTGGCCTTATGTTGTTCCCATGCCCACAGATTTAAAAAAACAAAACAAAACTGCATTTTATGGGTTACCTACCAAACAGCACGGTTGATCATCGGTTGATTATATTGATATTTGTTCAATTTAAAATGTGATACTTCTGTATTTCCATATTTAAAGTGTTGATGACGCAACCTTCGAGTAATTTTGCAATACAACGAAACAAAATAAGTACCTGTAGCTCTGTGCCGTTAGAGGCCAATCAGACTTACATTCATGTAAATGTTCGATGTTTAAGAGGCCTAGCTCACTAGCCGTTAGCATTTAGCCTCTCCGTGACACGACGTACTTGTAGAAGCAGAACGCGGTCGACTCATTGGTTTACATATAGAATACACGAAAGATGCTCCAGAACAGCTGGATTGGAACTGGTCAATATGGTGGATCATCAGCCAGTTCAGAAGAGTGTGATGATGTTAAAGAAGATGGGGACAACCGGTTAGAACCGAACTAGAACTATAAGTCAGCTCCAATCCTTCTCACAGAGCCCGGTCCACTCGGTCCAGCTCCAGCATGCAAGACTCAGAACAGCACCAATATTAGTTTGTAGCTAACTTGTGGTAAATAATTAGTCTTAAAGACACACAACGTAACTTTTAGACCTTAAAAATCTGTGTTTCTGACTCATTTTGATGTCACACCAACATTCATTAAGGGCATTTTCGAGCTGTAAGTGCCCAGAGCCGTCCCGGGGCTCAGAAACAGCAGTATGTAAGATTCCCATCCGGGACGCGACCGTGACGTTGCAGCCAACTATTGGTTGCAGCACCGCGTCACTCACTAGCAACCGGATGTAAACCAGGTATCAACATCGCGGGTGTTTTCAATGCGCATCATGTCGAATTCGGTAAAGAAACGCAAGGAAACATCACCGGAGGAAGAGAGGAAAAGAAACAGAGGAAGGGACAGAACAAGAGTCAAGATAAGACTGTCTTTTACTGGCTGGAGTGAGCTTACAGTACAGGTACGAACAAGATGGATGCTAGTTTAGCCGCCGATAGGGGGCGCGTCACTGAGAAAACTGCTGAAAGTTCCGTTGTGTGTCTTTAAGAACAACTTACATGGTTCCAGTCGAATTTTAAATAGGATGCAAGACACGTGAAGACCTGAGGAGACGCTGTCTCTGTTCACAGCTGGACATCACAGCTTTGTGTAGCAAACACTGGTGGAGGAAGATTATTCCAGCAGACGTGACTGCAGTTCTAAGTGTTAAAGTCTCCAGTAAACGGTGTCTACAGACGGGGAATTTTAATGGCAGAGACTGCAGGAGGCTCCTACAGCTAGACACCGATAAGAGCACCTATTTATCCTCCTCTAATGTATATAAGATCTGTAGAAAACATAAATAAACTAACGCCGTCCATATGAGCTTTTAAACATTAACTGGCAATACAACAGAAGGCTGAGCCGTTACTGTTCATCTGTAAAGCTGGAAAAGGAACTTAAAACTACAATAAACCCATTAATATCCATATTGACAGAGATGTAGAGCTTTTATTTGCTACGTCACGACCGGTTTCTGCAAACAGCACCACAGTCTGGTCAGATGTGCTGAAATGGGGTGATATTTTCCTAATAACTCATTTATGCAGGCGCGCTTGTTTCTGTTACATGGATCATCATGAAGTATGTTTTTGTCTAAACATGGTGAAAAATATGAAAATCATGTCATCAACACTTTAAGGGGACACCGGAGGAAAACTAGCCTTTTGGCTAAATCTGGCGTATTTAGAAGATTTTCTTTGTTTTCTATATTATCTGTCCCTATCAAATGATTAAAAAAAGAAAATCAGCCAATACGTGTCAATATTTGGCAGATATTGATATTCACTTTTAAAGCCAATATTGGGCCGATAATATCGTGCATCACTAATTTATTTCATACGGTAGATATTTTGTCTGTTTTGCCTTTTAAAACATTTACAATGTATCAAAATTATATTTCCCCATTTATCCTTTTAACTGTTTTTTTTTCTTTTTCCAAGTAACAATCCTGTGTTCTCCCTCCGAGTGTCCTTCTGAGGAAACAACCTCAGTGTCTTATCCCGTCTTTAAAGCCGATTTTAAGCCCACACGATCCTGCGTTGTAAACGCTCTCTCTGCTTTAAAGCCGTTATTAGCAGAAGCAGGTTAATTTTGTTCTTTGTCAGAAGAAACCAGGAGGTTCGCAGAAAGTTTTTCTGAATTACGCAGACGGTGTCGGCCGTAAACTGTCTCTCAGCTGTAAAACATGTTTGTTGAAATGTTGTTGCCAGTCAGCAACCATCCTGTAACACATGTTCATGCTCCTACAGAAAGGTTTATCCTCCCACAGCCGCCTCCCGCCTGCATGAACGGCTGCCAGCTTCCTTCGCTCTGAGCCCGTGTGGCGTTTTTTGATGTTGCAAGTCCGTGCCAAATTCAATGAAGCCCCAGAATTTTCTGATTATTTAGGAAGGCTTTGATTTAAAATCGCTCTGGAAGGACACTGGCTCGGCTTTGAGACGGTCTCTGCTGCAGGCGACGCGCTGAATCCTGTGTGGAGTATAAAACATCTGCAGCGAGTGGGCTGTGTTTCTGCACTAATCCTGACTCCTGAAAGCATTTAACAAAGTATTAACTTTCACCATTCATATTAACGGTTACTAAAAAAAAAAATAGGGGGGGGTATGCACTTTGTTTATTATTATTTAAGATGTTTTTCTATTATTTAAGATGTTCTCTTATGTGAACTGCTCTGCTCCAAAATGTGCATTTATTCTTCTGTTTACATGATACTGTATGTATTCCTGGTTGTGTCCGAATGCATGGAGGTTAGTTTAGTCATGTATGTGGAAACGCAGCAGGTCTCGGTGAGAATGTTGGAGATTATTTGTTTTCTTACAGAAACTTTGAATTCTTTCTAAATACTCTGCAGATATTTCAGCACATGCACAGAGAATAAAAACTTCTCAGCTGCAATGCAAAACTGTCTTTGCTCTCTTTCTTTACGGGGGTGTTTTTCTCTCTAATGAAGTTAAAACCAGATGATGTTAATGACGTTTTCCCTGAATGCAGATGTGTGCTCACATGACCTTCACACCCTGTATTTTCTTTCCGTCCTTGTGTCCCATTCTACTCCTACTCTGTCTGTAATCTGCCTCTTTCCTATGCAGTGTCTCCTCCACACTCATGCATTCTGCTTTGGTTGATAACTCACTCTGCCAAAAGCTTTCTGAGGCATACAGCTCTTTATAACCTTGACACGAGGTAAGCTTGCAAAAGAGCTCACGTTAGCTGTCCCATCAAGCTTGACGCGTCACCGGCATGCAGGAAGGCCAGAATATGCTCTCAGTTCTTTTGCTCCAACTTTTAATTCAACCAAACGTTGTGAATGAATGAGTGAGCTTTGTGTGGGTGCATGAACCAGTTTTATTTATTTATTTGTTTACTCTGTTTCTACACATTTGGCATGTTAAGACGGTGATTTAAACAGGCTGGTTGGTGGAAATCTTCTCGTTTGTACTGGCCATGAAATGATACTAATCCTAGGGATGCACGATATAATCGGCCCCCTATCGGTATCGGCATATATCAGCCTTAAAACTGAATATCGGACATCGGCCTCCCCACCAATATTTAACCGATATCTAACCGATCAGCCCACTGTTTCTTGAGTCCAACAAAAACTTCTTCTTCTTCTTTCTGAAAAACTTCTTTTTTACAGACGTTAAAACTTTTAAAGATTAGGGGTGGGAGAAGATATTGATACACTGAAATATTGCAATATTTCCTATGCCGATATATTGACATTTAAAAACATGGTAGCGATCTATTTTACTCATGAAATTGTGTTACAAAATCTTGTGAGAATCACAAATTTTGCGATATTTTCATATACTGACATATTGACATTTAAAAATGCGATATTGATCTATTTTATCAACAAAATCTTGCGATTTTTCGTCGTTCTGTTATGAAATCTTGTGAGAATTCACAAAAATTCCGTGATATTCTCATATGCTATCATATTGACATTTTAAAAACTCTGTATTTTTCTGTTTTACTAACGAAATCTTGCGATATTTCAGCATTCTGTTTCGAAATCTCGTGAGAATTCACAAAAATTTTGCGATATTTTCATATGCTGATATTACAGTATATTGACATTTGAAAAAGGCAGTATCAACCTATTTTACCAACGAAATCTTGCAATATTTTATCGTTCTGTTATGAATTCCGTGATATTTTCATATGCTATCATATTGACATTTTAAAAACACGGTATTTATCTATTTTACTAACGAAATCTTGTGATATTTCAGCGTTCTGTTTCAAAATCTCGTGAGAATTCACAAATTTTGCGATATTTTCATATGCTGATATTATATTGACATTTGAAAAAGGCGGTATCAATCTATTTTGCTAACGAAATCTTGCGATATTTGATCGTTCTGTCAAGAAATCCCGCGAGAATTCACGTAATGAGATAACAGAACAATGAAATCTCGTGAGATTTTGTAATTAAAATAGATTTAAACCATTTTTTAAAAAATTGATTTGATATTGGCATATGAAAATATCGCTATATTTCAGTGTGTCAATTTTTTCCCCCCCTTTGTCGGAAACTGATAACAAAACTGCTATTTGCAATGACTGCTTATTTTTTTCAGTTTTGATATCGTTATCGATATCGGTTATCAGCCACATGAGCTTCAAAATGTTGGTATATCGGCCAAAATTCCAATATCGTGCATCCCTAACTAATCCTCAATATGCTGTGCTCCAAATGTAGATTCCTAAAGTTACATCGCAGTTTAATTTTTTTTTTCACCCTCTGGAGATAATTCAGATTAGAAATGCAACTGAATCTGAATACAAAAAATAATTTTGTTCGTTATTTTTCATGAAAATGCTAAACTGGTACAAGACTCTTAAAATGCTCTTTTTTTCCAGCCAGGGGAAATGTAACTTCTACTCTGAACTAGGGATGTCGCGATTATTTACTCTCACGATTTATCGCAATATTAAATCCCACGATTATTTAATCGTGAAGATTGCTCAATATCATCACTTTACATCAAAGATCATGTCTGAACCGTGACGGCAAACAAAGTTATTTGATACACAGAATGGGTCATAAATAAGGAGGATAAAGTGGGTTTTAGTGGGTCCTGGTCACCACTGTGATACATGCCCAGAATCTGCTCCTCTGACCAAGGTAATGCTAATTTCCGATTTCGAATACCGCATAAGTAACATCTTTGTTGTTTATACATTGATGTGTAAAAACAAGCAAAAAGAAACTCAGTTTAGGGATGCACGATTTAACCCCCTATCGATATCGGCCTTAAAACCGATTATCAGCTATCGGCCACCCCACCGATATTTAACCGATATTTAGGGATGCACGATATAATCGGCCCCCTATCGGTATCTGCCTATATTGGCCTTAAGACTGAGAATCGGCTACTCTACCAATATTTAACCAATCAGCCCGTTGTTTCTAAAGTCTTAAAAAACAAAACTTCTTCTTCAAAAACTTCTTTTTTACAGACTTTAAAACTTCTAAAGACTAAAAAAAATATTGATACACCGAAATATTGCTATATTTTCATATGCTGATATATTGACATTTAAAAACGCGGTATCGGTTTATTTTACTAATGAAATCTTGCTATGTTTCATCATTCTGTTACGAAATCTTGCTAGAATTCACAAAAATTTCACAATATTTTCATATGCTGATATGTTGACATTTAAAATGCTTTATCTATTTTATTAATGAAATCTTGCGATATTTCATCATTCTGTTACGAAATCTTGCGAGAATTTATGAAAAAATTTCACGATATTTGTATATGTTGATATATTGACATTTCAAAACGTATCGATCTATCTTACTAACGAAATCTCGCAGTATTTTATCGTTATGTTGCAAAATCTTGTGAGGATTCACCAAATATTGTAATATTTTGTGACAGAACGATCGAATCTCGCAAGATTTTGTGAGTAAAATAGGTTGATACCGCGTTATTAAATATCAATTTGATATTGTCGTATAAAAAATAAGACAATATTTCAGTGTATCAATATTTTTTCCACCCATATTTTTTTTAAGTGTCGGAAAATGGATAACAAATCTGCTATTTGCAATGAATGCTTTTTTCAACTCTAAAATCTGTATTGATATCGGTTATCGGCTACATGAGCTTTAAAATATCGGCAGATCGGATGTCGGCCAAAATGCCAATATCGTGCATCCCTAATTGAGTTAATTCAACATCTTTGCATTAATGCATCAATCCTGACAAATCTAATTAAGATTTTACTCATTTATTGTGTTTGGGAATTAAGATGTGATAATCGTAAAATCGCGATTATTTCTTCGACAATAATCGGACCAAGAAAATCTGTTATCAAGTCATCCATCCCTACTCTGAGCATATTTAAAATGGTAGACTTTAAACTATAGCCAGAATTTTGTCTTTCCTTTTACACATCACTTTGTTTAAATTTCTGTCAAATTCAGCTGCACTTTGTTCAGGCAGACGTTGGAAAGTAGCATTTTGCTAAATCTGGTATATTTACAGAGAAATTCTGTTCATTGGTATACACTGTCCCATTTAAAATAAAGGAATTACCTGAAAATAAAGGAATAACGTACCAACAAACGCTCGTAGCCAATGAACGATGAGCCGTCAGAGTCAGTGTTGATCGGAAATTTTAACACAAATGACTGAAATTACTTGCTTTTTTCATCACCAGTCAAACTACAGTCGTCCTCAAAATTACTCATAAAGTACCCTCCTAATAAATGAGGAAAAAAAAAATCAGCTGTCAGTAAAATAAGTTGAAATTGAAAAGAGTAATGATTTTATACTATATATATATATATATACCGTATATAAAAATGTGTGTGTGGGTGCGTTTTTGCAACATTGTGGGGACCATGTTCTGGATTTTTACCATCACTGCGGGGACGTCTTGCCCTCGTGGGGACATTTCCCGGTCCCCACGGGTACGAACCCCATTTTGAGGGTCAAGATTAGGTTTTAGAGATTAAGTCACAGTTAGGTTTTGGTTAGGATTAGGACAAGGGTTAGGTTTAGGCAATCAGTTATGGGCGTTAGGTTTAGGGTAAGGGGATAGGGAATGCATTATGTCAATGGATGTACCCCACAGGGATATAAAAACGTGTATGTGTATGAATTAAGTTCAAAGTACTGAATGTTTTAAACTCTTAATTCAAAAACAGACAGTTAAATAGTTAAATTATACCCTTTTAAATACTTTAACTTTAGCTTTGTTCAGTTTTGGCCAGGGGTCATTTTTATTTCTTTTTCTACTTCTTTTTTAAAAATTGAAACACAATTAAATGCATTTATTTAGATGATAGTAGAACTTGAGTTTACAATATTAATGTCTGTGTCTTGTTTGACTTAATCGTCCACTAAAATCCATTCAAATGAAGAAGTAGTTACTTTTGGGGGGAAGATTTGTAATGCGATTTAATCAAGATTAATTAATCAGAAAGCCTCTAATTAATTCTATTATTTTGCAAAAGAGAGGGGGAAGGGGGGGGGGGGGGACGGGGGGGGGGGGGAAAGGAAAAAGAAGAGCGTGGGAAAGGAGGGGAGGGAAGGGGGGAAGGGGGGGGAACAAGAGGGGGAAGCTCAAAAAAAAAAAGTGGGGAAAAAGAACGCAAATGGGGGGAAAACGTTAAAAAAAAACAGGGGAGGATAGGGGGGGAAGGAGGAGGAACCAAAAGAGACCAAAAATGGGGGGGATGGGGGAAAAAGAGGCCCGGGAGAACAAAAAAAAAATGCGAGTATAAAGAGAGAAAGACGGGCGGCGGCCGGTGCGCGCCGCTTAATTGAGTCCCACCCCTAATAAAGTTTTTTAAAAAATCATGACATTGATTTTGAATTGTGGTTCAGCAGAAATATTAAAAACAATCAGGTGTTTTCTGTAACGTCCAATCAGACGTCTGCACCTGTTGACAGGTATGTTGGTCCACATTCATGAGCAAGGTGATATAATTTTTCTGGGACAATTTTGTTTGTTTTTAAAAAAATATTCTTTTCAACTACAATTCAGATGTGATATTTTATCTCAAATTATAATTCAGTGAATTTTTATGTATTGTTCATTTTTTTTACTTTCTTGTTATTTAAATAACTTTTGTGAATTTAGCATTTTCTTTAATTGGAGGGTGTGAATAATTTTGAGGACGATTGTAGATGGTTAGTTTTCATTTAACCCACTAAAATTAATTTTAGTTTCCCAGTTCATCATCCATCTTAATGTCCTCTAGCTTTTCACTTTGAGCCATCCTTATTATTATTATTAAGCACTAATAACAGCTCATGTTCCTTCAGTACTCACGTTTGAGCTGCTTCTGTCTCTCTGGATTTATTTCTTTACATTTCATGGTCCGTATGAACAGGATGAATTTTCCCGACAACCAGTCGCTCTCTTCCTCCCCGTTCATATGGGGCCTTTTTAGACTTTAGATTTAACGTACGCTTGCTATATTAGTACCACCATCAGTGCCGTGCTGTAGTCGTGCTAGAGACTCTCCCCGCTCCAGCGCAGGGCCTCACTGTTGTCTCCTCTCCAGGGAATCGAGCGCCTGAAGGGGGAGACGGGGAAGTGGGCGAAGGTGCCTTGCTGGGAGGCCATGCAGGTGGCGTTCGGAGGCCCCTTCTCGCTGTCCTGGTGCAGTCCTTTCTCGGGGTTGAGCTGCAAAAAGGAGCCTGCAGACCACATCAGCATCCCGCAGGGGGAGATCATCGAAGAGGATGTCATTGAGATACCACTCAACTAGTGCCACGCAGTGAGGAAGACTTTTATTCAAGCCCTCAAAACTAAAAGATGGACTTTTTCAGGGCTTTAAAGAATAAGAAGAAACCACTAAACTTTTGACTTATTTATATATATATTTTTTTATCTAAAAGGCTTTTTCCCACTTCTTTTTCAACATTTGACCTCATCTTTCACTCTTTGGTTTGCAGATAAAATTTACGGACGTTTGTCCCTCATGAATGGAGGGTCGAAGCTAGGAATCGACCCAATACAGATTTTTTTTTTCTTTTTTTTTTAGGGCCGATACTGATTTTCTCATCAGCCTCAGCTGATAGAACCTGCCGATATTTGGGGCCAATTCTGCATTTAGCCCAAAATAAATATAATGAAGGACACAATGAAAATTAAGAACATTAATTTTGAAAACTCTTTTAAGAAAAAAACAGAAACGAAACAAAGCACTTCAATCCTCTTCTTTGGGTTCTGGTCCAACGCACCAGGATGCCGTTGGTGTTCACACTGCACCAAACGAAGCGGACTATCCGCAGAAGCAGACCACGGTCCGTTTAAAGCGGACTAAACACCCCGACAGTGCGTTCACACTAAAAGCGATTTGAATGTCAGGTTTACATGCAAAGTCAACGACCGTCGCGCCTCCAGGAGCTGATGAAAAGTCTGCGGCGCGTTTTGAGATATTTAGTTTAGATATTTAAACTAAACTTTGGCGTCCTGACCTGGGGCGTCAACCAATCAGAGTGACTCGGTGTCGTAATGCAGACACACATTTTCTGATGGGACGGGAAATGCTGAGAAGAACCCGGGAATCTCTTCGCTCTGTGAAGACAGTGGAGGATAAACTCTGATCTGCGTCCGGTACCAGGTTTCTGACGACCTGCTGTGCCGACGCGGGGCAGTGGGTCGTTAAACTGGGCCGGATCAGACAGCTGAAAGCGCCCAACGTCAGCGCACAGCTCCTGGAATAAACTCAGAACGCCTCTGAATCATCTGGTGAACCCAGACCATACCAGAAACTCCGCCCTTGACGCTGGAAATCAAACGTCTGCCTTTCTACGGACCAACTTTGGGTGTCAGGCGTGTTTTTGAAACCCAAATCGCGTTTGGTCTGAACACACCGTAACAGAAGGGTCCCAAAAAAAGTAGGTCGGGTCAGATAAAAAGGTTCCCGTCCCAGGTTTTGTCTGTGGGAAACATAAAAATGTGGACCTACCTGTCCCAACCTGACCTGGACCAGCTGGCCTCTCATCAAACAAACCGATTTACGTGCAGGAGAGAACGTGATGGATTTCCAAGCTGCCTCAAACTAGTTTGTTTTCAGCCATTTTTTCTTCCCACCCCCAAACTAACTTAAACTCACCCGGTGCCTTATCCTTCTTATGAATAAGTATTTGAGTGTATACTCTGTTGCTCGATGACTCGTCTTATTTCTATTAACTCCGTCTCAAACCGTCACTTTTTATTGCAACTGTATAACTTCATGTACTGGAGATGCTATTGTTGACTAAGCTGCTGGAAAAGGGCTTTACAGTGGTGAATGGATGCTGGAAACCCTGGGACCACTCATGTTTCCATCGTTTTTACAAACTGTTTTATTGTTGTGTGGGTTCATCTTTTTTAATTTAGAAATTTCATCTCTACCTATAAAGCTGGTGTTTATAAGACTGTTGAAGATAATAAAGGAAAGAAAAATGAATGACTTTTTTTTTATTTTAAAAAAACCTGCTGTTTCACACATGAACATAACTTTTTCCAGGTTACACAGAAATGATTATTTTAGATTTGGTTAAAACATAGATTGGGAAAATCAAAGCAAGAATAAAACAAAAATGTAATATTTTTTAAATATTTTACAAAAATGAAACAAGAATAAAATTTGAATAAATCTTAATAATAAAACTGGACATTTTCTCTGAATGTTAAACTACTTGTCTTTTCATTTTTTGAGTCGTATTGAGTTGACTCCAATTCATCAGTGTAGTAAATAGAGCATCGTACCAATATGGATTTTGACACAATTAAAGCCGATGATACATATTTTTTATTAAAAAAGAAACATTAAAATTGTGACAAACTTTAACAAATATTAACTGTGAGGTAGGACAAGTTAGTGGAGTCGGGCTTACTGGAAATGTAGAGCTGGGTGTCATCTGCGAAACAGTGGAACTGGATGTTATATCTGCGGAAGATATCGCCAAGCGGGAAATTGTGAAAAGGAGGGGCCCCAGGACAGAGCCCTGGGGCACACCTGAGGTGACTAGGGAGGGAAGTGAGGTGAAGGATTTGAGCTGGATGAACTGAGTAAAGCCAGTGAGATGTTGTTTATCTCCTAATGAATTAAACACACCTGTATGTCGTTTCGTCGTATGCCGTGAAACACTTTGTATTGCTTTATGCTTGAAAAGCGTTATAAATATAAAGTTGAATTTGAGGAGGAAAAATAATTTTCCAGGACACCTCAAGCTTTTCCAGGACACTTTTTTTTTTCCATGTGTTTTCCATGACTGGAAAATCACATTCCAGGTTTTCCAGGATGCATGGGAACCCTGACAGTAGCTGCTTCCAGCACTCCAGCTTCCAGTGCACGGAATTAGAGCTGGTCTCAGCAGTCCAGCTGCAGAATAGCATTCCCGTTGTCCACGGTGATGTTAACTGTTCATAATGACTGGAGAACGTAGCAGCTTCACCTCAGCTGGAAACGCCCTGAGAGCTGAAACTGGGCAGCAGGAATGATTTCAGTCCTGTCTGAGGAAAAGGTGGTGCGTCCTGGCGTTCAGAGCGGTAATCCGGCTTTCTTTCATTTTATATGTGCAGCTAAACTTCCACCCAAAAAATAATCCCATCAATACAGACTTTGTACAACAAGTCTTTGTAAAGTCAACCCCAGATCTGCATTAACTGAAAATATCCCATCATATCTGCACAGTAAGTTTACAGACAAACCTGCCACCATAAACCTGTTTTTACTGCACTTCAAGACACAAACTTGCCCACTTTTTAAGAGCTTTTTAGTGTCTTGGAAAGTTAAAAGAAATCCTCCCATGATGCATCACTTGTCCTTTTTGTCATCCTCTTGTGGGAGTGTGTGAGGCGTTGCACTATGAAGCAGCAGCAGTCCACACAGAGCCAGAGAGATGCCGGCCCACCACAGGGCAACGTGTCTCTCTCCAAAGATCAGCCTCCCCAGGACGCCCTGCAAACACAGAACCGCGCTCATAGATGAGGTCATAAGGTGCAGATACACAGAACCGCGCTCCTAGATGAGGTCATAAGGTGCAGATACACAGAACCGCGCTCATAGATGAGGTCACGAGGTGCAGATGCACAGAACCGCGCTCATAGATGAGGTCACGAGGTGCAGATACACAGAACCGCGCTCATAGATGAGGTCACGAGGTGCAGATACACAGAACCGCGCTCATAGATGAGGTCACAAGGTGCAGATGCACAGAACCGCGCTCATAGATGAGGTCACAAGGTGCAGATACACAGAACCGCGCTCATAGATGAGGTCACAAGGTGCAGATGCACAGAACCGCGCTCATAGATGAGGTCATAAGGTGCAGATACACAGAACCGCGCTCATAGATGAGGTCATAAGGTGCAGATACACAGAACCGCGCTTATAGATGAGGTCATAAGGTGCAGATACACAGAACCGCGCTCATAGATGAGGTCATAAGGTGCAGATACACAGAACCGCGCTCATAGATGAGGTCATAAGGTGCAGATACACAGAACCGCGCTCATAGATGAGGTCATAAGGTGCAGATACACAGAACCGCGCTCATAGATGAGGTCATAAGGTGCAGATGCACAGAACCGCGCTCATAGATGAGGTCATAAGGTGCAGATGCACAGAACCGCGCTCATAGATGAGGTCATAAGGTGCAGAAACACAGAACCGCGCTCATAGATGAGGTCATAAGGTGCAGATACACAGAACCGCGCTCCTAGATGAGGTCATAAGGTGCAGATACACAGAACCGCGCTCATAGATGAGGTCATAAGGTGCAGAAACACAGAACCGCGCTCATAGATGAGGTCATAAGGTGCAGATACACAGAACCGCGCTCATAGATGAGGTCATAAGGTGCAGAAACACAGAACCGCGCTCATAGATGAGGTCATAAGGTGCAGAAACACAGAACCGCGCTCATAGATGAGGTCATAAGGTGCAGATGCACAGAACCGCGCTCATAGATGAGGTCATAAGGTGCAGAAACACAGAACCGCGCTCATAGATGAGGTCATAAGGTGCAGATACACAGAACCGCGCTCATAGATGAGGTCATAAGGTGCAGATACACAGAACCGCGCTCATAGATGAGGTCATAAGGTGCAGATACACAGAACCGCGCTCATAGATGAGGTCATAAGGTGCAGATACACAGAACCGCGCTCATAGATGAGGTCATAAGGTGCAGATACACAGAACCGCGCTCATAGATGAGGTCACGAGGTGCAGATGCACAGAACCGCGCTCATAGATGAGGTCACGAGGTGCAGATACACAGAACCGCGCTCATAGATGAGGTAACAAGGGGAGGACACCGAACCGCGCTCATAGATGAGGTCACAAGGTGCAGATACACAGAACCGCGCTCATAGATGAGGTCACAAGGTGCAGATGCACAGAACCGCGCTCATAGATGAGGTCATAAGGTGCAGATACACAGAACCGCGCTTATAGATGAGGTCATAAGGTGCAGATACACAGAACCGCGCTCATAGATGAGGTCATAAGGTGCAGATGCACAGAACCGCGCTCATAGATGAGGTCATAAGGTGCAGATACACAGAACCGCGCTCATAGATGAGGTCATAAGGTGCAGATACACAGAACCGCGCTCATAGATGAGGTCATAAGGTGCAGATGCACAGAACCGCGCTCATAGATGAGGTCATAAGGTGCAGATGCACAGAACCGCGCTCATAGATGAGGTCATAAGGTGCAGAAACACAGAACCGCGCTCATAGATGAGGTCATAAGGTGCAGATACACAGAACCGCGCTCATAGATGAGGTCATAAGGTGCAGATACACAGAACCGCGCTCATAGATGAGGTCATAAGGTGCAGAAACACAGAACCGCGCTCATAGATGAGGTCATAAGGTGCAGATACACAGAACCGCGCTCATAGATGAGGTCATAAGGTGCAGAAACACAGAACCGCGCTCATAGATGAGGTCATAAGGTGCAGATACACAGAACCGTGCTCATAGATGAGGTCATGAGGTGCAGATACACAGAACCGCGCTCATAGATGAGGTCATAAGGTGCAGATACACAGAACCGCGCTCATAGATGAGGTCATGAGGTGCAGATACACAGAACCGCGCTCATAGATGAGGTCATAAGGTGCAGATGCACAGAACCGCGCTCATAGATGAGGTCATAAGGTGCAGATGCACAGAACCGCGCTCATAGATGAGGTCATAAGGTGCAGATGCACAGAACCGCGCTCATAGATGAGGTCATAAGGTGCAGATGCACAGAACCGCGCTCATAGATGAGGTCATAAGGTGCAGAAACACAGAACCGCGCTCATAGATGAGGTCATAAGGTGCAGATGTTAGTTTTCACCGTGACATCTTACAGAGGAGATGAAGTTGGAGGCGGTGGTGGTGACGGTGGCCCTGGCTGAGGAGGAGCAGTGATGGAGAGCCTTGGAGAAGAAGGTCCACATGACGGCGTTGCAGGCGAACAGCAGACCTCCACACAGCAGCCGCAGGGGGATGTGGAGCTAAAGGGGGGGACAACGCGGCAATGAGGACCCCCACCTGGTCTGCAACGTAACAGCTACATGATGCAAAGGAAGCTTCCTGACGCAGCATTCGTCTCCGTCTCAAGCATCAGCTGATCTGAGGCTACAGTAGTTATGAATCTCAGACTATCTCCGTCTAACTGAAGCTGTAACAGCTGGTTTCTGATCAGGGTCATGTGGGTTTGGATTTTTTCCACCCTTACTAATAAAACCTTCATTTAAAAACTGCATTTTGTGTTTACTTTGTCTAATATTTAAATTTGTTTGATGATCTGAGACATATAAGTGTGACAAACGTGCAAAAAAATAAGAAATCAGGACGGGGGCAAACACTTTTTCACACAACTGTGTATATACATAAAAATCTGTATCAGGACGACCCAAAATAAATAAATAAATAAAAAATTATTCTCTGTTTTAACTCTGCGTGAGAGTGGTCCTCTATAATTATTCTATTAATTGTTTGGCATTTCACCATTGTTTTCTTTCTAGTTTTACTTATATGTGCAACGCTTTGGAAACATTTAGTTTGTAAAATATAAATTAAATGGATCAGATTGTACTTTTGACTTCCTGTTTCTCTTGCTTATAAATTATATCCACCAAACTTTGGCGCTTATTACCTCCTACGCCGTTTGAGCCACTTCAAACATTCAGACATTAAACTTTCAACTCATTCAGGAGCTTCCTGTTGTGACTTTTAAGATTTCTGACTTAGGATTTTGTCTAAATCCAGCCATTTGATTGGACAAGCCCCCTTCGGGTCAAATGCAGATTGGACACTGCAGAAATTAAACATAGCCATTGGACAGTTTTGTGCATAATATGTTGAAACCTGCTTCATCAGAGTGCACCAGAATGCAGTGTACTGACATTTCCTACAACCTGCATTATTGTAGCAACAGTGGGCTTCCTGCTACCATATATGGTCAATTGGAGGCGCTCCGGAATGCAAATAAACCAGTTTACAACAGGTGGAAGGTAGAACAGGTGGGATTTATCATCAGAAAGTACTCGCAGCTGTTTGATTTTTTTTTTTTTCTACGGAAGCACATTCTAAATTTTTACTCCTACGTGTGAATTTAAAACCTTTTTTATGCACAGTTGATAAATGAGGCCCTTAGAAACTGAACGGTAAGGTTGTTGGATCAATCAAATTTTATTTATATGTACTTTTCATTCGGGAAGTATCACAAAGTGCTTTAAATAATAAAAACATAATTAACCCATTATTATCCGCAAAATAGTCCTAAGTTAATATGTTTCCAGCCACATTTGTCCTGCAGCATCTGGAGGCTGGGAAACCGCAGTTTTAAGTTTTTCTTCCGGGATGCTGCATCGGTTTTCAGACTCCCAACAATACCTGAACTCCACAAAAAATATATATGCTGAGCTTGAAATCATTGTGTTAACACGAGAGGGAAACAACGAAAGTGGAAGTGATAAAAAGCAAAGCTACATAGTTACCCAGTCACAGACAGCCGACCCGCCGCCGGCTTCAGTCCAGTCGCTCAGTCCCGACTCGCACATCCCCTTCAGGTCTGAACCGAGCGACAGTTTGGCGGACAGGGACGCAGCGGCGCCCAGAAAACCCGCAAACAGCGCATAAAGTGGGCCCGCTAACATGCCGGAACGATGTCGGGGCTTTAAAAGACCTGGCTGGGACGCTGAAGTCACTGACAGAGGTGAAGCTGAAGCTGAAGCTGGCTTTCGGTTCGTCATATCTATAAAGGACTATTCCACTGTGTTATTGGACCAAATAGATCAGGTCCTGCTCAAAGTTACTTTATGAAGAAAATTGAACTTTTATATGCTTTCCTCACCAACTTTGACAACGTCCTGATAAAATGAATAAATAAAAACACTATGACTGTAAAATATGGACTGCGTTTAAGAATTAAATTTCGTTAAAAAGTATTTTTTTCTTGTAAGAGAACCTGGTCAAAAGTGGTCTAGATGCCAAAATAACTAAACAAATCTACCCCCGCGTGTTTCATAAATCCATATTAACTGTATAGAAATTCAGTCCTGTTATAGATGTTACGATTGTTTTTTCTATATTATTAATAATAAGAATAAGAATACATAAAATAAGAATCCGTTCAAAATGGAGTCTTACTACAGTTCCAGAGGAACGTTATTATTCTGCAAACCAAAAAATTCATACAATCATAAAAATAAATAAAAAAATTTTTATCCATTAAAGGAGTAAGCATTTGGAACAACTTTTCTAAAAAAAAAAAATAAAAAAAAAGAAATTATGTTACTCATTACTCAGCTTTAAGAGGTTATATAAAGATTATCATATTGCTCAGTGAAAAATTGAGTTTACTGACTTTTTACTGGTATTTATTATCCAAATGTGTGTATGTGTTTATATGCGCGTGTACGTGTTTACAAGTATATTCTTTTAATTGGCTTTACTCATTTTGAAATGTTAGTGCTTATGTTTTTTGATTTGTGTCATTTCATCTGTCTTCTTTTGTTTCTTCTCTTTTGTACTGACAAATATAATTTTCTAATGGGGCAGGTATACGCTTCAAGCTTTGTTTAACCTACACCCTTTACGCCATCTGAGAGATCAGTTTCTTTGCTTAAATAAACTATTCATTCATTACCGCCCATTCCTAGATTAACTGTTGAAAGAATGATAATATTTCTATTAAATAATAACCTTAGAAATAATATTAATTTCTAATCATAAGGTTGAAAATATGATTTATAAACGAGTCGGAAGCTAACTTCAGCGTAGTCTCTTTTTATTTCGAAGAAGAAGAACGCGTTTCCGATGGCACACCAATCACAGCGGCTCTTACTGTCACGTGACTGTTAACCGCGCATCTTAATGACGTATGTTTCGTAGCTATCCGGGAAGTTTGTGTTTTGAAGCCGTTTGTTGCTCTTCATCATGAATAAAGGTAAAGCCAGCGGCGTGGCGTGGGTGAAACCCGCGGAGCCGTCCTTCCTGAAGAAGTTTAAAAGCGATTCTGGATACAAAGAAGGACCCAACGTTGACACGAAGGTACCGTGAATGAACGGGGAAGCTAGCATGTTCAGATATACATGTTTTACAGGTTTTATTTGATCGTTTGTGACGTCACTCGTCTCTCTGTAGCGGCTGTTTCATCCAGGCTTTGTTTGTGTCTCCAGCGGCAGCTGATGCCCACGCTGGACGACGACAGCGGCAGCGACCGGGACGACGAGCTGCCGCAGGTCGTGGTCCTGAAAGGAGGAGACCTGACCGCGGAGGAGGTGAAGAAGATCAAGGAGGACGCGCGGACCGAAGGAGGTTCAAAGAAAGGTCAGGCGGGGGTCATTAGCCGTCCTGGATGCGGATGATGGGTCTGTCCGGGCTTCTCATCTTCCTCTGACCCGCAGATGATGACGCTGCTGACGGGAAAATCCTCTTCAAGAAACCCGCCAAACGCTCCTCCTCAGACAAGTTCCAGGGCATCACCGCGAGCTCCAGCAAAAAGAGGAGGAGTGACGGAGGAGGAGACGAGGAGGAGGAGGAGAAGAGGGAGAAGTCTGGAAAGAAAGTGAAGAACAACAGCCTGCTGTCGTTTGGAGGGGATGAGGAGGAGGAGGACTAAAATGTTTCTAGTGTAATGAGAAACTGTTGAGGGGAAAGTAAGCAGTTAAAGTCCGTCTCATCGTCTTCTTGCTGTAAATATCAAACTGGAATCATCTCCAACTTCATATAAGCTGTGTCTCATGTTGCAGTCTGCACACTGCGGAGTACGCAGCCTCCTGACGTGGTAGGCTGCTGAAATGGGACATCCTACCCAACCAGAATTTCCCAGAGTGCTCCGGTCCCGTTGCATAGCAACTGCAGACTCCACAGCTGTATTGTTCGCTTTCTTACTTATTCCTTCAGATACGTGGTACAAACTAAATTAGAATTTTACTTATTTTCATTTATCTAAGGGCTGGGCGATTTGGACCAAATATATCACGATATATTTATTTTAGATGACGATATATATCGGTATTTTTTGCTCTAATTTGTCTGAAAGTTTCATATCAAACAACTGTTTTTAGTTTGAAACATGATTAGTAAAGATATCGCTTCACTGCAGTGATGGAACTGACGAAACACTGGTTAGAAATGTTTGTTAAATCGAAGTAATTAAAGATAGTTGCTGGTTTTTATGATTTCTGTGTAAAAGTCTTGGGGAGGATCGTCTTCCAGACAGTTTAAACGATAAGGGTGGGAAAAAATGTTGATACACTGAAATATCTCGATATTTTCATATGCAGATTTCATATAGAGATTCAAAAATGCAGTATTGATCTATTTTACCAAAGAGATTTCAACGTTGTCTTACAAAATCTCGTGAGATTTCACGAAAACCCGCAAGATTTCGTGACTTAACAACGAAATCTCACGAGATTTCATTAGTAAAAGTGTATCGATTTTTTTTTTTTTTCCCAGCCCTAGCCGATACCATATCTGTATTTAAAAATATGGTATCGATCTATTTTACTAAAGAAATCTTGCAAAATATCATCGTTTTGTCACTAAATCTCATGAGATTTCACAAAATACCGCGAGATTTCATCGTTCTGTTACAAAACCTCCCGGTATTTTGTGAAATCTTATGAGATTTCGATGATATCTCGCCTGATTTCATGAGTAGAATAGATCGATATCGCGTCTTTGAATAAAGATATGGTATCGGCATATGAAAATATCCCAATATTTCAGAGTATCGATATTTTTTCCCACCCTTATTAAATTATCAGGTGACCCCTTTGAAGTCAGTCGAGGTGCAGCCGGGTCATTACGAAAAAATAATGCAAAAAAAATTTGCACAGCTAATACCGCGATATAACAATTTATATCGCTCTCATGTAAATATCACATTGCGATATATCAGTATGTCGCACAGCCCTAATTTATCTGCAGTTATCTGAACAGGGGCGGAGCTACAGGGTGTGGAGGTGGCCAATCACTGGCCACTGCTTCCAAAGCATCATTTCCTTCCTATTTTAGACACTAGCTACTCCATACATTCAAAATTTTTGATTCGGTATGATTATGTATGTATGTGTTTTATCGGTATTGGTTATCTGTATCGGCCTTTAGGAGCTGAAATAAAAATATACAGGACTGCGTCAGAAAATTAGAATTCATGATATTGTAATATTTTGAGACAGGATATGAGTTTTCTTTAGCAGTATGCCATCATCAGCAATGTTAAAACAATTTCATGTTTTTTTTTTAATTGCATTACAGAAAATAAAGAACTTTATGACAATATTCTAATTTTCTGAGACAGTCCTGTATATGCGCTCTGAGGTATCCACTTATGGCCACCCCAGTGAAAAGTTTCCAATTGTAACTGCAGTTACAAATGACCGACAAGGGTGTCGCCATATATCCAATCCATACGTGAAGTCGTAAGCAGAAGTTAGTTACTCTTAGCGTGTAACTATCTGCAGCTGGCAAACAGATGTGTAAGGTGTAGTCGGGTGGTTAGGGTTAGATTTTAGTCATTTACATTAAGAACAAACTTCCGATCGGGACTTCCGGCGTGGATTGGATACATGGCGACGTATCGTGACTGCAGTTGGGTCCCTCTCAAAATTTCTAGCTCCTCCACGGCCATTAACCGCTCGTTAACACCTGAATAATGTCAAATGGATGTTCTGAGACACCAACTCTCTCTTTCAGCTTGTCCACATATTTTCCACAGAAACTCTTTGTTTCTAATGAGTAAAAACTCCATTTAACACTTAAAAATACATGAATATATCCAAATATTACACTTGTAGCTCTGCTGATACACTGTGACGTATGCAGCCGACAAATCGGCACTTCGCAGTGTGCAAACTGCAACATGAGATGCAGCGTCAGTGTGGACTTTCTTAAAGGTGTAGATTGTTTTTTCTCCAACCTGGACCTATTTTCTAGCATGAAACACATTCATCCTAAATAATAATAAATAAATACTCAGTTTTGGTGTAACTTGAATTCCTTCAGGAGATATTTAGATCCAGTCCAGATCAGCGTATGTCCAATAGACATTTTTACTGCGGCAGCTTTGATGACGTCACTGTTATGAGACACCATAGCAAGTAAATGTCTAAATAAAGACGGATTACCACAAATAAGCAACTCAAACCTGCCTCGAGCTCACAGGGGGACGTCCGACTAATGTTTCAGAACAAAACAGTGGTGAAATGAAGGAGTTTGTGGCAGATAATGTCTTATTTAGAGGCTGTGTGAGGTTGTCCCGTCACTGCCATTATATCGGACATACACTGATCTGGAGTGGATCTAAATATCTCCTGAAGGAATTGAAGATGCACCAAAACTGGGTGAGGAAATTAACACATTTCAGGCTACAAAATAGTCCAGGTTGAAAAAAAAAAGAACTTCCCCTTTAAATTCTTAGTTTCCATAAAAAAAAAGAACTTTATAACTAATAACGGCTTCATAATATTGATTAAGGGTGACCAATAACTTTCTGTTTTGGATCAACTGGCAGAATATCTGAGGTTTGCACCAGGGCTGTCCCGATCTCATACCGGCATCGGATATCGGGCCGATATCGGTTTAAGAATATCGTGGATTGAATGCATCAAAATGTGCCGATTCCAGCTTAATTTGAAATGATTTTATTTAAGTTTAAAATGAATCATAGTCATTGGTAAATAATAAATGGGTCCGTTTTTCCTCATAGACTCAGTCCCATTAAAGACGAGGCTAAATTCATTACAGTAATTCACATAATTACAAACTAGGGGGGGGGAGTAATCAAAAGTTTACTGAATTATAATTTAGTAATGTAAAATGTTGAATTTGAATTATGATTTTAAAAAAATTATAAAAAACTGTCACAGACTAGAGCACCTTGCTCATGAACAGAGGACCAACATACCTGTCGACAGGTGCAGACGTCTGATTGGACGTTACAGAAAACACCTGATTGCAGTGATTGGCTCAAAGTGTTGCTCAAAAACTTTAGTTCAGGAGCTAGGGATAGGCGATACCAAAATTTTCCCTGTCGATACAATACTAGTAGTTTGATATTTTTAGTCCTTTTAAAGAAAACCACATTATTGTAGTTTGCAGTTTCTTGATCACAAGGGCGACATTAGATATAAGTAAAACTTTCGAACAGAAGTGCTGAAAAGAAATGACTTTAAAACAATAGTAAATGATATTGAGTAAATAAAAATAAGATTAAAAATGTATTTCAGTTATCAAATAAGTACAGGTTAAATTTATTCAGGGGAAAATGTTCAAATATAAAATGTAACAGTACTATTATAAATGTATCAAAACATCATGCGCTATAACCTGCATTAAAGTACTGAAAGATACCAAAACATCATCATCATCAGTAACAGTGGCAGCACCGTCATGTGATACAGAAGCTGGAATCTGATAGGCTACCACCAAGGGCTGGGAAAAAATATCAATACACTGAAATATCAGTTATTTTTAAAAATGCGGTATCGATCTATTTTACGAATGAAATCTTGCAAGAGTTTGTGAAAAATGAACTCTCGCGAGATTTTTGGTAGTAAAATAGATTATTGCCTTTTTAAATATTATGAAATCTGCACGATAATATTGCGATATTTCAGTGTATCAATATTTTTTTCCAGCCCTACTAATACCATTTCACATCATTTTATTGCCTAAAACTCTCTGAAGTGGAAACAAATTGCATGTTTTGTATCTGTACAGTGGTATCGCGATACTCAAAATAGTATCAATTCCGATATTTAGTCTGGCTAGTATCAACTCCAGGGTATCGGTATGCCCATTTCCTATCAGGAGTCCCATCATGCTTGTTTACTCGTTTTATTTTTACTCGTTTTCATATTTTTCTGTTGAACCACCATTTAAAACCAAAGTCATGATTTTGTCAAATTTTTATTTATTGTTATTTTTGTCAATTTCAGCTTATTTTTCCATCTTTAATGGGAAGGTGTCTAAACATTCAGCCTGTGCTGTACTTACTGCTGAACCAGGTTTGTAGAGGAGAGGTTCCACAAAACCGACGCAATTATCAGCTCAGTAAGGATCATTTTGACCCAAAACTCAGCTAAGTATCGACATCAGGCATCGGCCGATACTTCACTGTGGTGTCGGGAGTGAAAAAGTGCGATCAGGACAGCCCTGGGTTAAAGCTCTGGTTCAGATTGATATTTATTAGCTGAGCAGACGTGGACGTCCTGGTCCAGACGTGGACGTCCTGGTCCAGACAGTAAAATCCGGTTGAAGATGAGACACTTCAGCATCAGAAACGTTTGTGATCCTGTGTTGTCAGCATGCGCCACACATGGAAACAACCCGAACCTCCTCCTGGGCCCCCCATTCCCCGCCGCCATGTCCGCGCGACTCCACGCGCCTCCCCTCCATCAGTCTGTGATGAAACTGAAACCGTTTTTGTTTCTAAATGTTTGTAAAAGCTCGTATTTAGACTGAATCCATCCAGCCGTGTCCTGGATGTGTGACTGATCTGGCTTCGACAGCGGAGCCGTTCATGTAGACGATGCATTCTTGACAATGCAGCTGTGTTACGGGTTTGTGATATTTGATAAAACATTAAAACTCTTTCATGGACTCCTTGTTCACATTTAGCTCTGATTGATGCCTTTAAAAAGGTTTCTCATCACCAAGGTGTCAGACAAGAAGCATTGCATGATGGGTAAAAGCAAAGAGCTGTCTAAAGACCTACGCAACCTTCTTATTGCAAACACACTGAAGGCATTGGTTCCAGGTGCATTTGTAAACTTGTGAAAGTTCCAGTGAGCACCATTGGGACCATCATCCGGAAGTGGAAAGAACACGGCATGGTCATAAAGCGGCCACGGCCAGGTGCTCCTCACAAGATTTCAGACAGAGGAGTCAGAACAATCATCAGAAAGGTTCTCCAACAGCCCAGGACCACTCGTGGAGAGCTTCAGAAAGACCTGGAACCAGCAGCTACAGTTGTTTCAGAGAAAACAAGAAGGAATGCACTCAACCGCCATGGCCTTCATGCACGCACACCACGCAAGACTCCATTTCTGAAGAAGAAGCAGGTTGATGCTGGTTTGAAGTTTGCAACACAACATCTGGACAAACCCATGACATTCTGGAAAACATAGTCTGGTCAGATGAGACCAGAACTGAACTCTGCAGATGTCATAAGACACAACATGTTTGGAGGAGAAATGGCACCAAAAACACCATAGCAACGGTGAAGTTTGGAGGTGGGAGCATCATGGTGGGGGCTGTTTTTCAGCATGTGGTTCTGGCAGACTTCATATGATTGAAGGAAGAATGAATGGAGGAAAGTAGAGAGACATTCTGGACCAGAATCTGCTGAAGATGAAAAGAGGCTGGATCCTTCAGCAAGACAACCATCCCAAACACACAGCCAAGAAACACTCATCTGCTTTAAGAAAAAGAAAATAAAGCTGCTAGAACGGCCCGGTCCCAGTGAATCCAACGGAAAATCTTTGGAAAAAACTGAAGATCCGAGTTCATAGAAGAGACCCGAAACCTTGAAGATTTGAAGGCAGTTTGTGGAAGAATGGACCAAAATCACACCTGAGCAACGAATTCCACTGGTTTCTCCATACAGGAGGCGTCTGGAGGCTGAAACCACCAACAAAGGTTTCTGCACTAAGTATTAAATAAGTTTCAGTAAGCGTATTCAATACTTATTCCCTGTGTCATTTCACTATATTACACATAACTTCATTTATGGACATAAATGTTAGGATTTCTTTGTATGTGTGCAATACTTGGGATGTTGCCGACACCAGGTTAAAATTTCATGTCAATGACTTTTGGAACGTTTGAAAAGCATGATACAGCTCCTTTAAGTACATTTATATCTGTGTTAATTTTTACTTTTTTTTTTCTTAAGGTTAAATTTTTGTCAAGTTTGATGCTTTCACTCACATGGCGAGGTATACAGTTCATTCATCCAGCAGTAGTATCGGCCGATACACTCAGCCCAGATACCGGTATTGGATCTTTACCAACCACATAGATGGATGCTGCCATATTTGTGCCGCCACTTTTCCTAAGGTGTTTTTAAATGGGCAAAATGTGAGTGAAGTGAGGACCTTCTGATCTATAAAACTGTTGTACCGGCTTTGGTTAATGGGAGTTAGAGACTGTTTGGGATCAGTAACACCGTAAGAGTTACTGTAGTACAGTCATAGCTACAGCTGAGACACTCGATCCACTCATAGATGAAAACATCTTTAAGTCTGGGAGCATTTTGGCCACTGACGGCCACCGTACATTCATATTGGCATATTAAGTCATTGCTATACCCGTTTTTACCACTAGATGTCAGTGATTCTCCACCTTAACTTTGATCAAAAGGCTCCTAAAAAAGAAAGAAGCATAAGCCGCATTATTTCAACCTCTTTATTCAAAAAGGCGCGTTTCATTCTCACACCTGCATCCAGATCATTACAATTGATGGAAGAACCTTTCGCTGTGAAGATCAGAGCCAAATAAAAACCCTTGCATCGTGTGCTGCAGCCTCCACGCGGCTCCGCAGCGCTGGAAAACCGTATGATTTTTTACGTTTCTGACATTAAGAGCTACGCCATCCTCTTCAGCTGGATTCGCCTGCACCTCCCCCGACAAAAACCTGACAACAGGATCAGAGTCCGCTCCCGCGAGATGGAAATATTTACAACAGTTCTGCTTCGCAAAGTAAAGGGAGGGGATTCAGCCAATTAGAAAGCTCCAGTGTGTAACGCTGCAGTGTACGAGACCGAGCTACCGTCAGAGGTTTCCGTCTGCGTCCTGTTCCGCTCTGATGCGTCCAGAAAAGGACTTCACCTCTGGAGCTGATCGGACGAGTTGTAAACAAACTTTGCAGTCAGATATTCAGTCGTCGAACGGAAAATAACCAGAATGACCTGGTGGAAAAGAGAAGAAAGGACTGCTGAGTGAAGCTGATGGACGTTCCCTCTGACCCCAACCTGAGCTGGCGGTTTGTTTACAACCCGGCTCGTCCGCCGCGAGGCGACCCAGCTGAAGCGGCTTCGGGTTTAGATGCGAGACCTGATGAGTGGTTTTCATTTAAAAAAAAAAAAAAAGAAGAGAAGAAGAGAAGCAGCCCCCCCGAAACTGAGTCCCCTGATGAAGAACAGTTAATCTCTCATGCTCGCGTCTCCCATCGCTTCCCGACATGTTCAAGTACAAAAACAAAAGTCAAAAGGTCACAGTTCATCAGGTTAAAACCAGTGTGGGGTGAGGGGGGTGAGGGGGGTGGGGGATCTCCATCTCTGCTCCACCCTCAGAGGCCAGCTGCGATGGTAGCGGTTCCGGTCTGGAGACCGTCGTTCGTCCCGACTGCTGCGAGTTGTTGAAAGTTTTGTGTGAGATCTTCTCCTCCCTCCCTGACACAGTCCTCCTCGGCTGCTCCTCCTACAAAGACTTCTTGGCCAGTTTCTTGCCCTTCTTGAGGGGCAGCTTGTTCTTCACGTACCCTCGCTTCCTCTTGGCCGTCTGCAGAGAGGAACAACATGACACGTTTCATACATTTCTGGAAGGTCTGAAACCTTGAGGAGAGTTTAACGATGCAAACGAGTCTGAAGCCTCCGTGATAAAATCCCCCCAGTTTGAGCTGCAGTCGTGCAGCAGCATGGCTCGATGCTGCAGGAACTCCCAGGCTGCTCATTGTTGCACATCATCATCTGTTCATATTTAAATTATGCATTTGTTTACATCAGATCTACAGTGTTGCAACATAAACTAACTTTGTTCTGGATCGCAGTGAAACTGCAGAGAGCTGTTCGATCCATGCAGGGGTCACATTTGATCACACCCGATGAACACGGCGCACTCCTAATTAGGGATGTATATATTTATGATTTTATACCAAAATTGATACTTTCATGTAATATAATATATGTCATTCATTCATTTTCTGTACCGCTTATCCAGTTCAGGGTCACGGGGGTTGCTGGAGCCAATCCCAGCTATTATCAGGCGAGAGGCGGGGTACAATATATATATATATATATATATGTCAGCCAGTCGATATTTCAGGCCAATATTTGTTATTTTTGCTGGTATTGGCCGATACTTTGGGTGTGTTTGCCCCTTGGCATAATTTACAGACAGGCATCTAAACAGACAGCAGTTTTTCAGATATATAAATTACATGTTTAATGTTTTGATATTGTTACAAGTGAACGGTTTCTTTTTTATATATCTATTTTAAATGCGTTGTTATTCTTATTTTTTAAAAATTTAATGGAGTTTTTCATAATTAGTTTTCATTGCGTCTCTTATTTCATAAAAATTATTGTAAAAAGAGTATTGGCCCAAAATATCAGCAGGTGGTATCGGGGGGTGATGAGAAAAAAATATTATTATAAGAAAAAAAAAATAAAAAAAAAAAAATAATAAAGACCTCCTCTTATTAAAAAAAAATCTTTGAGATATTTCCCCAAAAAAAAAAAAAAAATTAAAATTATTTTAGATATTTTAATGGGGGGTGTTTCTATAATACCATGATAACAATGATAACTGATTCTTTTGGTCACAATAACCGTGATATGAAATTGTCATATTGTTACATCCCTACTATAGAGATTAGTTGAAAGTGGGTGATATCACCCAAAAATATATTGTAATATTTTTAAAAGATTGTTTGCAATTATGATACCACAGATGATATTGATGGTCACATAAGAAGTCACAGCCAAAGTAAAATCTTTCCTCTGCTCTCCCAACTTGAGACGATATAAATGATATATGAACTATACGATATAAATAATACTATATGAAAGATGCAATGTAAACAATATGATATAAATGATACGATATAAACAATAGGATATAAACAATAAATAATACTATATGAAAGATATGTTATAAACGATACTATATGAACAATAGGATATAAACAAAACGATATAAATGATACAATATAAACGATGCTATATGAATGATACTATATGAATGATACGTATATAAACATGATATAAAGGATGCAATATGAACGATACAATATGAACGATAAGATATGAACGACAAGATATGAACGATAAGATATGAACGATAAGATATAAATGATACCATATGAATGATAAGATATAAACGATAAGATATAAACGATAAGATATGAAGGATAAGATATGAACGATAAGATATGAATGATACGATATGAACGATAAGATATAAACGATAAGATATGAATGATAAGATATGAATGATAAGATATGAACGATAAGATATGAATGATAAGATATGAAGGATAAGATATGAATGATAAGATATGAAGGATAAGATATGAATGATAAGATATGAACGATAAGATATGAACGATACGATATGAACGATACGATATGAACGATAAGATATAAATGATACGATATGAATGATACGATATGAACGATAAGATATGAACGATAAGATATGAACGATACAATATGAACGATAAGATATGAACGATAAGATATGAACGATAAGATATGAACGATAAGATATGAACGATACGATATGAATGATAAGATATGAACGATAAGATATAAATGATACCATATGAATGATACGATATGAACGATAAGATATGAACGATACGATATGAATGATTCGAAAAAAAAAAAAAAAAAAAAAAAATATGAACGATACTATATGATGGATATGACATGAACAATGCGATATATACAATACGATATGAACGATACTATGTAAACGATACTATGAACGATATCTTCCAGCTCCTGAGCTGAAATATCTTATTTGTTGATGAAAGTGCTGACTCGTCCTCATTAATCAGAAAAGCCGTTAACACGTGAACTCCGACCCACAGCTGCTATTTCTGTTACTTTTTCATCTGAGCAAAGTAAAAAGTGATATTTGCTCTGAGCTCTGCAGCTTAACGTGCTGGGGGGGGGGGGGGGGGGGGGGGGGGGGGGGGGGGGGGGGCAGACATCAGCCTACCTTCTTAGAGGTGTACTTCTGCCGGCTGGCGTCAGTGCTCCGCAGCTTATGCTCCACGCGGTCCCTGTTCTCCAGCTTTTTGACCTTGTAAATGCGGACCAGCCAGTGCTCCGAGGTGAAGGCCTCCTCCAGGTGCTTCAGCTTTATGTCCTTGTTGCCGATCTCGGCGTTGCGTGTCCGGTCGAAGCCCGGGGGCGTCCGGAAGTCCAGCTGAGCAGACAGGGAGAGCCAGACCGTTGCAGTTACAGAGTACAGAGCGAATACCACACGCGACCTTGGACGACGGCGTACCTGCATCTCTCCGAAGCGGTAGTAGGACATCTTGTACATGAGGCAGTTGAGGAGGGTGGGGGAGCCGGCTTTGTCCACTCTGAACTCTCCCTGAGGGGTGAAGTAGTCGCTTTCCTGGGTGGAGAGATGACAGGAGGATCTTACAGCATGATTTAAAGCAGGGGTGTCAAACATGCCCACAGGACAGATTTCGTCCATGTGAGGTAGATTTTTTTGTTTAAACGTAAACCACTTATAAGGCAGCAGGATAACATGTTTCATCTTTTACATCTTTCTGACTCAATAGTCCTGAAAACAGTTTGTATTTGAGAGTCAGAATTATTACACAAATGAGGAAAAGTACACCAAATACATTCAAAATAACTCCTAGATCTTGAAAAGTTACTGAGTATAATGTGAAATAATGTACTTATTAAATGTTAAGTGATTTTCTAGATCCATGAAGGGTGGGTGAAAATACTGATGATCAGCAGCACATAACTTCTCTGCATCGGTCAATATCAATTCATCTTCTGACCCGTGGGGGGCGCTGTGTGCGTGATTAGCTCATACAACAGCATGGAAACTTCTTCATTTTCTGATATTTCATGACTTAATGTGAGGTGACAGCACTTATACTCATATGAGCATTAAAAAATGTGTGTATTTTTTACTCCTTACTGAAATGACAAAGCGTTTTCATATTAGCATAGCATTTTAATACCTGGTACTACCAAAAGTACATTTGTCTGGGCACATATGATAAAAAACTAGCTCATAAGAGTTTAATTTTAGAACTGATATCTGTTATTTTCATGCTTTTCTTGATAAGGGATTTTGGTTATTAAGTTCTTACATCAATAAATATGGCATTGTGCTGCCAAAAACAGCTTTTATGCATTCTAGATCTTCTTTTCTGTCTCTTTTAGTCACATGATCCACACCACAGTTGGTACTCGACAGCATAACTATTATTTTTGATGACAAAGTTGGTCTTTTTCTAATTTTTTTTAGACATTTAGCAAAAGTGTAAATTTAGAGAACAATGATAAAAGTCCAGAGGAAAGAAGACAGAGCGTAACAAGCAGCGGCCACCACCCACATCCTGAGCCTGAACATTTTAACGATATTCCTCCATGAGCACTGTCGTAATTTAGCCCACATTACACCTTTTCCCACAATGCCCTGGTGAATCCAGGACTATTTTTTTTATATCAAAACCACTTTTTGCCAAATTGCTCACAATCACGAGTTTAAACACTTTTGGAACATGCAAAAGATTTTTTATTTCTCTTTAAATACTCTCGTCTGTCCTCTGGCTGGACCAGATTTTGGGATAATGGTGCAGCAAAGTAAACAAGATGCCTGGCTCACCCTGATGTCCTTGGGGTGCTCCCCCTCTGCGATGCGCACCATCCACAGGAACTTGTTGATGTCGTCACCTGAGTATCCAATCACACCTCCGAAGATGATGAGGACGTAATCCACATCCAGAGACCTCATGATTTCGTAGGCTGCCGTCTCGTTGGAGGACATGGCCTTGCCCACCTGGACACAGACAACAGAGTTCAACGGTCCTGATCCGGGAAATAACGGACTGCTGCTAACGGAAACCAGGAGGTGGAGTTAATCTGGATCAGATAAAACCATGGAGGTCATGTTCCAGCTCAGACGAGTCTGCTCTGAACTGGAGGAGCCGGGGGAGTTTTACTGGTTTTTCAGTATTTATCTGGAGTGGCGTTCCTCTTTCACCAGAGCTGAAACGTTGTTCGACGTTTCGCCCACTTGGTGGCAGAATTTACCAAGACAACAAGTCAAAACCTCGGCTGAAGTCCAAACATCTTCTCTGTGACCTCTTTGGAAAATGTCATGTGGTTAATAAACAGGAGTTTGAGAGGATTAAATATGCACCACGAACCAAACCCACCCAGACCTGAATCTCCTGTAAAGGCACCAGGAACATGAGTGCACCAGGTATCATGTTTCACATGCCGATATTGGTATGTGATGTATACAGCGGGGGGAGAAGTATTGAACATGTCAACATTTTTCTCAGAAAATGGGGGGGGGGCTGTTCTGAGATTAAAGTCAAAATTCTGACTTTTCTTCCTCAGATTTTTTTTTTCTTCAGTGGCCCTAATCCTGCTCCTCCATACAGAAACAACATTTTATTACACTAAATCATAATTTTGTAAATTTACATTTATTATTACTGTCTTTAGTTTCTTCTATTTAAAATAAATAATACGGAAGAGGATTAGGGCCAGTGAAGAAAAAAAAATCTGAGAAAAAAACAGAATTTTGACTTTTTAAGTAAATTGAATAAAAAAAAAAAAAAAAAAAAAAAAAAAAAAAAAATCCAGATTTTTTATTTTTTTTAATGTTCTGGGAAAAAAGTCAAAATTCTGACTTTTTTAGAAATTTTTTTTTTTGTAAATCCGATTTTTTTTTAATTTTTATGTTATGTTCTGGACAATGTCAGCATTCTGACTTTTCGGAAATTAAATCCTGAAAATAAAAATTAAATGTTCTGGAAAAAGTCAGAATTCTGATTTTTTAAAAGAAATTGATAAAAAAAAAAAAAAATCCAGATTTTTTTATTTTTTATGTTCTGGAAAAAGTCAGAATTCTGACTTTAATGTCAGAACATTGCTTTTTTTCTTCAGTGGCCCTAATCCTCTTCCGTAGAATTAATATTGTGAATTTAGCCTCTTTTTTTTAATAGAGGGTATGAATAATTTTGAGGGCAACTGTACCTACAAATCCAAGACTATTATGAAGTGTATGAAGACAAAATCCATTAAATAATAAGACATTTATATTGGTATACATTAAACCCAAACCAAAGGTCGTATCAGTCTCGTATAACTGTCTTATGGAATAAAATGAAGAGTCAGCTTTGTATGTCATGTAAAGGTGAAGTGGGAACGAGAGCTGGGTGGAGGATCCCTGAAAGGAAGTGGAATAATAAATGGGAAGCTCACGAACTACAACGCAGGCACAGAGGTGGCGAGAATCAGATATTTTATCACACCACAAATTAAAACCCAACCTGATGAATGTTTCCAACATCCTTTTTAATCTATAACAGCAGGAATTACGGTGGTTTTAAAAAAGAAAAAGGGGTTCCAACCTTGTATTAGCTAAGCCGACCTGATAAAAGTGCTGGTGAGACTAAATCACGACTCCATTTTTAGTCTTTAAAGGGGAAGTTCAGGATTTTTGACATAGGGCCTCATTTACAAGTGAGCCAGAGTGCTACTTATCACTGAAGACGGTTTCAACATATTTCGTTCCTTTATTCTAGTTCCAGTGGGTCGCCAATGCTAATGCTAGTGCAAGTCAATAGGAATCTGCTAGCCTGTCATTAATAACAATCTTATCCACTCCACAGAACATTCGAGGCAAATCATTTCTAACTTCAGACTTTCTGTGTAAATGCCGTGTTCACAGAATAATGTTACAAATAAAACTAACCTGCGTTTCGTTGCTTTTTGATTGTTGCTACTGAGAAACTTTACACAGTTTTACTTCCTGTATTTGGCAGCAGTGATGTCATCTGCTCCGATATGCATAAAGGAATTTGATTACACAAATATAAAGTCTAAAATACAACCACGTCTGAAAGGCATGAGGATATGTCGGATTTTGAAGATGATTTCAAACTTTTTTTCATCAAACTAACTGTCACCATGTCTCTATGAACCGAAATACACTGGCAAAGGTAGTAAGCTGGTAAGAAACTAGTTCCTCAATATGTGATGTAAAATCTGTCATACAAGGCTAGTTTTACTTTTTTAACTCATTAGTTTACTAGTTTAACATGACATTTACACAGGTAGGCTTGCTGATTTGCCTCGGATGTTCTGTGGAGTGGATAAGATTGGTTTCAATGACAGGCTAGCAGGTTCCTATTGACTTCCACTAGCATTAGCATCAGCAACCTCCTGGAACTAGAACAACGGGATGAAATATATTGAAACCGTCTTCAGTGATAATTAGTATTCTGGCTCACTTGTAAATGAGGCCCTATGTCAAAAATTCTGAACTTCCCCTTTAAGCAGCGTGTCCTCCGACTCTCACCAGAGCTATATGGCTGTTGTTCCACGTGTTGTTGTCCACCAGCGTGGTCCTGTTGGCCATGCCTGCTATCTGGTAGCCGTAGTCCCACCATGACATGACTCTGGCGTGCTCGTCGGTGTTCTGCCTCAGCCAGTAGTACGCTTCCCTGAAGTCGTCCAGGATGTTCCGGGAGCTGCAGGTGGATCAGAAGCTGAGAAGCATCCTCATACAAATGTGGAAAAACTGCTCCTAAATAGGGAAGCGCAATATAATCTGCCCCCGATCGGTATCTGCCTTAAAACAGAGTATCGGACAACGGCCACCCCACAGATATTTAACCAATTAGCCCGCTGTTTCTAAAATCTAAAAAAAAAAAAACACCTCTTAAAAAACTTCGTTTTTACACACTTTAAAACTTCTAAAGACTAGGGGTTGGAAAAAATATCGATACACTGAAATATCGTGATATTTTCATATGCTGATATCATATTGACATTTAAAAATGCGGTATCGATCTATTTTACTAATGAAATCTTGTAATATTTCATCGTTCCATTATTAAATTTTGTGAGAATTCACAAAAATTTTGTGATATTTTCATATGTTGATATATTGGCATTTAAAAATGCGGTATCGATCTGTTTTCCTAACAAAATCTCGCGATATTTCATCATTCTGTTATGAAATCTTGTGAGATTTTGTAAGTAAAATAGATTGATTCCGCGTTTTTAAATGTCAAGTTGATATCGGCATATGAAAATATCGCGATATTTCAGTGTATCAATATTTTTTCCCACCCCTATTTTTCAAATGTCAGAAATGGATAATAACTCTATTTGCAATGACTGTTTATTTTTTTTAGCTTTGATATCGGTATCAATATCGGTTATCTGCCACATGAGTTTTAAAATATCGGCATATCGGATATCGGTCAAAATTCCAATATTGTGCATCCCTACTCCTAAAGCCTCCGTGCCGACTCCACCGCTCACCCGTCGTGGTTGTAGGACGCCAGCACCACGCTGGGGCTGGAGTAGGCGTTGCTGGTCACCCAGGTGCAGTGGACGGCGAACATCATGAGCAGCATCAGCATCAGCATGGTCACGATGGACTTGATGTTGGGGCCCAGACCCTCCTCCGCCTTCTCCTGCTCCGACACGTGTTTCCGAACCTTGCCAGCCTGCAGAGGAGAGCAGCTCGTAAAGGTTACCGAAGCGACACCGGGGCGCTGTAAAAGCTCCCCGGTAACGCTCTGCAGAGTTTATTCACTCAGAGTTTGGAGACAATTAACCGACTCAGACGCTTTTATGGAGTCAAACTCAGCAGTGTCTGTCAGAGGACGTGTGATTGGCTGAAGAAGCTGAAAAGCATCATGTCTTTCTCAGGTTTTTTATTCCTTTTTTAATATCAGCAAATAATCCAACTTTTCACGGTCTTATTTGACCGTCTTCAGTCTTTGCTGCGCGTTTAATTACTTATGAATAAAAGGAGGGAAAAGAGGGAGCAAACATGGCTGGCACGCCTTTCATTTTACTTCGACATCACACCCTCATCTGGCATTTTGTCCATTTTTCTTAACTTTTTACCTCCGCCAAGAAGGTAATGTTTTCTGTAGCATTGGTTTGTCTGTCTGTGAGCAATTTTACAGAAAACGTACTGGACGGATTGACCTGAAATGTTCACCAGCCGTGTGTCTCAGCCCAAAGACTAATCCATTAAATTTTGGTGGTGATCCGGGTCACCTTCTGGATCCAGGAATGTTTTTGAGTCAGTCATTTTCTGTGCTGCTTATCCAGCTCAGGGTCGCTGGAGTCTATCCCAGCCATTATCAGGTGAGAGGTGGGGTACACCTGGACAGGTCGCCAGTCTGTCGCAGGACCAACATGGAGAGACAGACAATCATTCACGCTCACATTCATTCTTAGGGACAATTTAGAGTGATCAATTAACCTAACATGCATGTCTTTGGATGGTGGGAGGAAGCCGGAGTACCCGGAGAGAACCCACGCATACACGGGGAGAACATGCAAACTCCACACAGGAATGCCACTGTTGGAATTGTTCGAACCGCCTCCCCAGCCGGGAACCGAACTAGCGACCTTCTTACTGTGAGGCTGCGGTGCTAACCACCACACCACCAAGCAGCCTTTTTTTTTTTCAAAAGATTCTTTATCGGCCAAATTTTGGCATTTTTCCACACAACTGCGTACAAATGGTCCCAGTGTTTGGTCAAAAATGACAAGAAAGGATCTCAATGAGTTATAATGTTTCGAAAGTTGATCCGGATCCAGAGAAAATTCCGGATACTAATCCCAAACACACAAAAATAAGGGTGTCAGAATTGCAAGAACATGCTAGTTGCAGAAGAACATGCAACTAGCACCAGATTGTCGCCAAGACTCTGCTGAATCTGGAGTATGTCAACGGAATTGATGCATCTTCAACAGCAACGGAGCGAGATCCAGAAGAAAACCGCCATTATAGAAATAACTGTTGAAGTAATAGTGACAAGCATGATTCCAGATGCTCTTTTTTGGACATAGAATTTAATTACAAGTTGTTTTTATGTTATTTATTGTCCTTTTTTCCCTTGTGGCTGTCCATTAATGTATTATCATTGTTTATTTTGCTCATTACATGTTCGGAATACATTAACTAACTAACTAAAGTCATGGCAGACTCCATGTTTTAAATTATCCGATAAAAAAAACTGAGCAATTTATTTTTCGTAATTATTAAAATATTTCAGTTACCGTGTATTTTAGATCAAGAGAATAATTAGAACAAAGTAAAGTGCATTAGTTGGGAATTCTCGGGTGTAGTTTAGTTTTTCACCTACAGCAACGTGAGCGTTCATCGCTGATGAGCAGCGGAGCTGGACGAGCACCGACCTTATCGTAAAGGTTGCCTGCGTTCTTCCTGTCGTCCTCGTCGCTGCTGTCCTCTGCAGGCGGGCTTTGCCGCTTCATGTCGTCGCCCAGGTAGTGCTCAAAGACGCTGGAGAAGGCCACGGCCGACAGCATGCACACCACCGGCGTCAGAGTCAGCATCAAACGCACCATCACGCCCGCGAAGTACACGGCGCTGATGGCGTACAGGGCCACTGGTGGCAGGAGAGCAGAGATGCGAGGTCAGAGGCAGCTTCATTTTACTCCACAGTTTAACCACTTTACTCCCGTTTCTGTGTCAGCAGGGTGTAAACTGTCATGATGTGGACACACAATCCCATTTCGCCCCTGGAGAGAAAGAAAAAATAAAAATAAAAAAAAAAAAAATAAAAAAAAAAAGGAGATAATTATAACAACTAAAAAAAAAATAAAAATAAAAAAAAAAAAATAAAATAGAAAAAATTAATCAAAAGGGCAATTTCCCACACTTAACGGCTCGATAATCTCTATAGTGTCCAGCATCATACTAGAGAGGAGAAATGAACGAAAATATCTACATTACCTGGCGATTGCTATTTGTTTTGGTGTTTGTGTTTAAATCTCGGATGCTGGAAATCACGTGATAACTCGTGTCAAAACACTGTTGTTTTGAAGTGAGTTATCGCGTGATTTCGGAACTTGTGAGATAACTCGCGTCCCCCACTGTTGTTTTGAAGTGAGTTATTGCGTGATTTCGGAAATTGTGCGATAACTCGTGTCCCCCACTGTTGTTTTGAAGCGAGTTATCGCGCAATTTCCGAAATTGTGAGATAACCCGCATCCCCCACCAGTGTTTTGAAGCGACTAATCACGCGATTTCAGAACAAGATTTGATTTCCAGCACCCCGAGATTTGGACACAAACACTAAAACAAACAGCGATCGCCAGGTAATGTAGATACTTTTGTTCATTTGTCCTCTCTAGTATGATGTTGGACACTCATTGAGACTATCCGAGCTCTTCAGTGTGTAGAAAAAAAAGCAGGTTTTGAGGGCGAACTTAGACGCGGGGGCTAGTTGCCCCATACTTATCATTAGCTGGGCTGCTAGGCTGCCTGCCCGGATAAATACTGAAGCTTTCTTAAAAATTCCTTTCTCCATCACTCACATACATGAAAGGACAGATAAAAAAACAGACCCCAGGTTAAAAAAAAAATCCTCTTTAAGTTTTACAGCCCTGATAAAAACTCCAAATTATTTGATAAATGCAGCTATGCATATTTTTTTCCTGACAATGATCTTGGGCCCCCCCGTTGGGAAAGGCTGGTGTAGGCTGGGGATTGACCGATACAGATTTTTTTAAAGGCCGATACAGATATTTTCTCATCAGCCTCAGCTGATGCCCAATAAAACCTGCCAATATTTGGGGCCGATACTGCATTTGACTCCCAAATTAATATAATGAAGGATGCAATGAGAAATAATTTTACAACTCATTTAATATGAAAAAGAACTAAGTACTTTAAATAAGTATATAAAAATAATCAGTGAACTTGTAAACAAATATTAAATAGATGTATTAAACTTGTTAGAAATATATATATTAAAAAGTCTGTAAATTATGCCGAGTGGGGGTATCGGCCAACACACCTGACGTATCAGCTGATCCCAGTAAAAAACACAAATATTGGCCGGCCGATGTATCGGTCTATCCATACTTTGAAGCAAACATGTACTGGCACAGCTGATAACACTTGTGTACAGTCAGAGAGCTGAACGTACCATCTAACGCCACTCCAAACTTACCGAAGACACGTTCATCATTGATGTTCTTGATGCAGAACCAGAGGCCTGCTGGGAAGGTGCAGACAAGGATGTGCAGGTCAAAGAAGAAGGAGACCCAGGTGGTGGGCTGATGCTCCGACACTGATGCTATGATGGGAATGTGTATCTTAGCGTAGCTGTAAGACACACGGGAAAGAGAGGAGGCAGGGTTCGGTCAGATAAAGAAAGAAAAACGGCTCTTTAAGGAAACACGAATAAGAACATTTAGATGTCTCACGTTTTCTTGACAATAACCAGCTCTCCTGATAATGATTTCGTAAAACAAACAGAGGAAAACCCCGTTATTTTTACCGCACTGCAGTAAAATGCAACTTCCTAAAAGAAATGGTGAGTGTGCACGCATGCAAACACATCAGGAGTTCTTTTAGCTGATGCTGCAGTGTTGCCGCTCCCTCAGCCCAGATCAGGTTCCTGTTTGGGGTTTTGTGATGGGTCACCGTAGCCACGTCTCCATGGAGACTTCTCCCCCTTTCAGATTAAAATCATTCCCAAATAAGATTTCAGGGCAGCTGTTTACATGGGGACTAATCCGTTCAGATCTGGTGCGTGCACGCGCCAACATCGAAGCAGAATGGTCCTGTTACATCACGTTATCAAGACGGAGGTTTTTGTGGTTTCTGCAACAGCAGCGGATACTCATGCGCTCCTACTGCAAACAACCAAGAAAACAACAGAGAAAAAGTCGTAGAAACAGAGTTTGAATTATAAACTAACTTTCTGCGGCTGCCCAGGGAATTTCATTGTTCACCACCATCTTCCAAACTGAGGAAACATCACTCGCTGCAGGTTTACGACTAGTTGAAGCGCTGAAAGAACGCAGCCTCACAACTTTTCAATGATACCACGATCGGTTTGGGAAGAGGAATATTCTATCCCTGTCGATTCTGCGCTTTTCATTCAGAAAGAGGTATTTTCATGGATCATTTTCATTCAGAGGGAGCTTTTAAACAGAAAACAATCAGTATGTTTGGCTCCATGTAAACACTGCAGAAGTCTGGGGGGGGGGGGGGGGGACACATCAGAAAAATATAGAACCTTTATTTATATTACAGATATTACAGCAAATTATTTGTTATATCTAGAATAATGAAGCTTGAAAATTTGGTTAAGTTCTGAACACTATTAATTATGTTTAAAGCAAGATGTAATGACAGCTACAAGAAAAAATACAACACCTGATGAGTTCGGTGGGAGAAAATATCATGGTAACACTTTAAGTACACACTATTAAGCATTTATTAAGCTTTAACAAATTCTGAATTCATAATTTACAAAGCATATTTCTGTCAGAAATGCTCATTAGTATGTGGTTTATAAGCGCAATCGTTAAACACATTGTAGAAAAACAATAAATGTGTTTATAAAGTATCTACTAATGAGTACTAATATCAGAAACATGCTAACTGGTAACTAATGTGCTTATGAATGATGAAGATAACATCTACTATTGTCCTTATAAACCACATACTCATGAGTATTTCTGACAGAAATATGCTTTGTAAATGATATATTCAGTATTTATTAATGTTTAATGAATGCTTAATAGTGTGTACTTTCTATAAAGTGTTACCAATATCATTTTAAATACCAATTTCCACGTACAACACTCAGATGTGTCCTTCAGTTATTGGGGTAAAACTGGAATTGGAAGATTCAAGTATCTGTATAAATAAAGTATAATCAGCCAGTATTAATATGAAGAGGTTCATGTTGGTTTTTCCTTCTATGTGTATTGGATTTTATATATATATATATATATGTGTGTATATATATATATATATATATATATATATATATATATTTACACACACACATACATATATATATATATAAAAGTCACACTTTTTTTAGTAGTTTGGGTGCTTGTGCAACTTATAGTCCCGGCGACTTATACATCATAATATATACAATTTAACATATTTCTAAGTATTAATTCATATTGACTGACATGAGCCAAGAAGTAAACATTACTGTCTGATGTCACATGATGGCGCTCTAGGTTTGTGACGAATATATTCTGCTCCAACGGTAAAGATCCCAAAACAGCCTTATCTCAGCGAGAGGAGTTCATTTTAAACATATGGCTCTACTGCCTGGAACAAATCCTCAAAAACCATGATTATCCATCTTAATTATGATGTTTATGAACATTTACAGGAAGTAATTTTAGAATTGGAGTGACTGGGAAGTTTTAGCAGTAACAAATACGATATGAAAAATCCAAAAATCGCCCTACTTTGCAGTTATTTTCTGTAATTTACAGCAAATGACCATGACTTATAGTCCAGTGTGACTATATATATATATATATATATATATGCACACACATACATATGAGTATGTATAAGTATATGTGTATATATGTAAATTATTTTGCCTTGTGCATTGTATTTATTTATTACATGTGAATGTCTATATTTTCCTTAAAAATGTTTAATTGAACGTAGACGTTTCTTATGGCATTGCTTTATTTTGGCTGTTAGCAGCTTAGCAAAGTTTATTTATTTATTTATTTTTGATTGAGGCAGACAAAATAAGATGAATCCTCTCTCTGCTCCCTTTGTGATTTCTGCCATGGAGCAATAAATGAATATATCTGAATCTGAAATCTGAATCCGATGATGATAAACATTTTGGTAACTGCTGATGGACTTGGAAGAAATCAATATGAAAAAAGAAAAGGGACTGATAAGATGAACCGTGTCGTAAAGACGGGCCACTACATGATGGGGAAGACGTAGTCCCTTGATCTTTTATTAAACATGTTCTCAGATTCATTTAAGCTGAATAAATTAAAACTTAGTAACTCTGCAATCAGGCCGGGTGAGACCCATTATGGATGAAAGCGTCGCCCTCACAGACCTGAACCCCATCAATACGAACGAGGTCACACGATCTCAGAGGACTCACCCTGTATCCCAGAGGGAGTAGAAGCGCCCGCTCCACGGAGCGATGTAGCCTGAAAACACAAAAACAAAGACTTGTAAAACCCCCAGCAGCTCAGCGGCAGGATTTGACTTGACCCGGACCGTTGCTGAGTCGTGTCCCCCGTCATGCATCAGTGCTACGACTAATTGGTTTGCAATGTTCGTCCTGCATGTATCGATCGTGTAATTACTCTGATATGCATGGTGCAATGATAAATGAGAACACTGGAGCTAATCAGAGCTGTTAGCGAGCCATCTGGAAGGACTTCAGATAATAGACGAGAGGTTCTGTTCAAAGACTGGAGCCAAATCATAATCAGCAGATGCATAATGTAGCATCACAGCAGCATTACATGAGGGCTTCTCACCCAAACGTTCGTTGTGATGGAGACAGAATATCAAGGACTGAGGAAAAGTCAGGGATAACTTGCAGAATTACAGACTTGGTTGACATTTTATGCCAAATAAAGTCTCAAATTCATACTATCTCTGGTTTAAACAACAATCTAACTTTACATTAACTGAATGATCAACGATCCAATGAACCGACCCAAAATATCAAACAATCATCACTATGGTAATCATTTATAAGATATATTTAGTTGTTCTGCTCCAACAGCTATAATTTCTGTGAGATGGAGAGGTACAGATGATAATTCCTGCCATCATCATATCCCGGACAAGCCCCCATTATTATGGCAAAAATTAAAATCACGATTATTTAAACCTTTGAACGCTGTTTAGGTTAATACATAATTACTCCACTCTCAATTCAAAATCACGGTTAATTGATTATGTTGCCTCGATTACAATTAATTGGCATTTATTTTAGTACTGTTTTGTATTTTGTCCTCAAAGCAAACTGAAAGCAAATATTTTTAACAGAAGACCAACAGATATTGATTTTAAAATACGTGTACGGAAGAACACACAGATTACTACATATGGTCATCTAATGAATATTTGTAAATATTGATGAGAGATCATTTAAATAATTGACATGAGCAAAATTAAATCGATTAATTGTTCTGAATGCTGGTTTTGATTAATTTTCAATTAATTGCCCAACCCTAATTATTGTTTTTACCATTATTATTATCATTATTATTATTATAAAAAAAAACTACTATGATACTAAATTTTCCTTTGGGATAAATACAGTGTTTTTTAATCTATTTTTTATTCATTTAATTTCTCTGAGGACAGTTGGGGGGCACAGTAAGTATCTACTCTCATTTAAATAGTGATGGATGATATGGGTTAATACATTTAAAAGGCTTCGTGTTTGCTCTACATCCCCCTAAATTTTACCTTTTTATCTATCTTAATTTTATTATTTATTTTATTATATTATTTTTATTATTTATGTTGCTGTTGTCCATCTCATGTTGCATTCATCTTAGACCAGAGACACTTGTTTGTGATTCATAAAACCTTTGAAAACAAAGATTACATCTAATCTCATGACGGTGTGTTCATCCAGATGTCACTTACCTTCTCTTAAGGTAATCAACTGCATTATCCAACTAACACAAAACGCTTTCTTTTCTCTTGACTTCTACCCAAGTGGACATTTTGTGATTATCATCTTGTCAACTTGTCAACCAAAGACAAAAACATCACAAAAACTCCCTTTTTTGTCTTCTTTTGAAGAGACACCAACCTGTATATGTGAGATAGATGACGGAGAGAAAAACCACTCCAGCAGCCAGAGAGACTCCCAGGAAAAACAGAGTCTGGAACTCCTGCCTGGTCAGTCGGTCCTTCAGATACTGCAGGAAGGCGTAGACCTGAAGCAGCACAAACACACCTGTGGAGAGAAACATCAGGGTTAGGATCTGGACGGATGCTTCATCCAGACAATCACAGTTCAGATCGAAAAGAAATAAAAGCAATTCTAGTTACTTGCTGTAAACGGACAGTATGATGGTTACCCACCTGCTGCTGCCATGTGCTCACTGGTTCGGATTGGCTGAAAGCCCACAAAGGGGATCTGCATGGACAGGATCAGACCCACGATGTAGAAGGTGCTGTAGGCTGCAGGGAGAAACACAGCAGAGGAAAATAAGCCACAAAATAAGTTTTCCCAATGTGGGGAGGGTTCTGGGTTACACTGATGCCCACTCATATATATTCACTATTCCTATATTTTGGATAATATTTAGTCTGATGGCTACAGTCTGTACTGCACTGCCCGCCAGAGTCTGTGGAGGATAGTTTCTTGTTTTGCCATTTTTGCATTGCACTTTGTTATACAGTGTTGCACCAATAATCATCACTTTTATTACAGTTTTTATTTCGTATAATTTTGTACTGATTTGTTGTTCCACTAGCGTCTTCTCTTACTGTCATTTTATGTGATGCAGCTGTATCTAAACTACTGTGCCAAAGACACTTGCGGGACAATAAAAAGTCCATCTAATTTTAGCAGTTAAATGGATACTGTGTAACTTTTGACCACTAGGGGCACTAAACCTGTAACTTCCCCACAGGCCACACAACACAAAAGTTAAACCGTCTGTGTTTTGGAGTCATCTTTACAGACCACTTTGATCAGCTGACAGTGGAGTCATGGAGCCATAAAGCAAAGCAGTTTTCAGACTTGCATTGCGGAACATGAGCGGTAAAGTCCATCCGCTCTGTAAACAGACTCGTCTTTTCAGACATGCCGCTTTGTTGCGGACTTATCGCGTCCCGGGTGCCTTCAGACATCAGGAAATGTTGCAGAAAAGTCAGCACAGCCCCACTCTCCCTTCAACTCTGTCCGGTACATTTCCTTGTGCATTCAGCCAAAACGACGTGCCGCAACATTTCCGCGTTTATGACATGGGGTTCCAGCCGGTACATGTCCGCTACATCTCTGGGGTAAAAGAGCGGATCGCATGTCTGAATGCAGCGTTATAAACGACAGAGTCCGCAATATTACCGCTTTCCATTGCAAGTCTGAAAGGGGCTAATAAGAGACGGATCCACTCCTGCAAAGTTACCATGTCTGGTTTTTGACGAGCGCAGCCCCCTTAGAGCAACAACATGTGTCAAGTGCTGGATACCGAGCCCAGAAATCATCTAGTATTACTGACATTAGGCCAATGTTTGGGTCAAGATTTACACGGTATCCCTTTAAAGACATGGCAAAACATACAGGTACTATAAATACTTTATTAACTATTGATGTACAGTACTTAAAGGTAGAATCTGGAGTCTTCCCCCTTAAAATAAACACTAGACTTGTGTGAGTGAAATCTGTCTCAATCCGCACCTTTGGGCCTCTACTCTTGTGTGGCAGTGACTTTGTTTGCAACCCCCTGACTGCATTTCATTTTTTCCCCTTGTTTTGGTGTTTGGGACATTTTTGGGTGGAGATTTGTGTATTTGTCTCCAGCCAATGATAGAGCTTAAAGGTGTAGCACTGTGGGGATAAACTCACCAAATGGAGCAGACACCAGATTCACACGAATTCTCAAAATAAGATAAAATTTTAAAAATGCGGACGCGGCGAAGAAAAGGACGTACACTGCGGCAAAATGAGCTTTAGAGAGTACACACTCAAATACCAGGGTTAATATGGGTTTGGCTTTCACCCCATTCCGAGCTTTGCAGGCGAGGCTTTGACAGAAGAGCGATGCAGCCATCAGCCCGGGGGGGGGGGGCTCTCAGTTTGAATAGTATTGTTTACAAACAGAAACGGGGGAAAAACTCTGGATTCTACCTTTAACATGTGGTTGTATGAAAGTACTTTATAAAGTTGGTTAAGTATGGTATAAAGTATGTTTAATCATTGAATTACAGCAAATCCAGCAACGTGGCACCTTCCAGCAGGACTGTGCCAGAGTCTGCTTCTACTTGTGTTTTGCTCTTCTAACGTAAAATAACCGGTTTTTATTTCCCTCCAATCTTCTTTCCCACTTCCCTGTTCTCTGGAGTTTAAAAAGCCTGGATTAACTCGTCCTGATGCATTCAGCTGACCTATAAAATCTGATGAGATCAAACGGAAATATGTCCTCTGCGGTGAAAATGACATTTAAACAAATCTGATTCAATTCCGTCGTCAATGTTTTCCCTCGCGCTGAGGCGACTCAAGTTCTGTTGTCAGTTAAGAGTGAATATATCAAGCTTTGCACAGATGACATGGCCTTGTAGTTAAATGCTGGTAAAATGAAAGACCAGCAGCACCATCGGTAGATTATACTGGCTCATGCACAAGCAGGTATTTCCTTTTTTACACTTCACCCCAGTTCAGAGAATAAAAACTCAGCTTTCTTTTCATTCTGGTTAACTGAGAAAGTTTTCTACCGTGAGGTCACTTTGCACATCACAGTATCCAAACACAAATGATTTTTCTTATAATCCATCACCATGGCAACCAAGTATCCACTCTGATTTCAAACTTTGCCTTATTACCAGACTCACTGCAAACAGTCAGATGTAAGGGACACAGGTAACCGTTAACTTATCTTTTTGGGTTTTTTTTAACTGGGTGGACTGATAAGGTGACTAATAACTACCAACTACATCTGTCAAGACGCTCAAATCATCTGACAGTCATATTTATTTTCTTTCTCACAGCATGCCGTCCACATACAGTTTAATGGTAATTTAACTGGGTAACTACAGCCTGGAAAAAAGTATTGAACACATCATTTGTCTCAGAAAATATATTTCTAGTGTAGCTATTGACGTGAAGCTTTCACCAGATGTCGGCAACAACCCAAGTAATGCACACATACAAAGAAATCCGAACATTGATGGTCATAAATGAAGTTATGGGTAATATAGTGAAGTGACACAGGGAATAAGTATTGAACACGCTTACTGAAATGTATTTATTGCTTAGTACAAAAACCTTTGTTGGTGGTTTCAGCCTCCAGACGCCTCCTGTACGGAGAAACCAGTGGAAAACGTTGCTCAGATGTGATTTTGGTCCATTCTTCCACAAACTGCCTTCAGATCTTCAAGGTTCCGGGTCTCTTCTGTGAACTTGGATCTTCAGTTCTTTCGAAATTTTCAAATTGGATTCAAGCGGGGTGACTTCCATTCATTCTTCTTTCAATGATGTGAAGTCTACCAGTACCACATGCTGAAAAACAGCCCCCACCATGATGCTCCCACCTCCAAACTTCACTGTTGCTATGGTGTTTTTGGCGCCACTTCTCCTCCAAATATGTTGTGTCTTATGGCATCCAAAGAAATCAGTTCTGGTCTCATCTGACCAGACTATGTTTTCCAGAATATCATGGGTTTGTCCAGATGTTGTGTTGCAAACTTCAAACCAGCATCAACCTGCTTCTTCTTCAGAAATGGAGTCTTGCGTGGTGTGCGTGATACTGAGACTCCAGCTGCTTTCTTGGTTTTTCATATCTTTTTGTCCTCCATTTCTTCATGTGTTAAATACTTATTCCCTGTGTCATTTCACTATATTACACATAACTTAATTTGTGGACATAAATGTTGGGATTTCTTTGTATGTGTGCATTACTTGGGTTGTTGCCGACATCTAGTGCAAATTTCACGTCAATAGGTCTTCTAGAAATATATTTTCTGAGAAAAAACTTGACATGTTCAACACTTTTTTCCATTGTACGTATTTCTGCCTGTCATTAAATCTAAAGAGCAGCAAACCCAAACCAACAGAGGTGGTGGTCCCATACATCCACCTGCCCAACTCCACCTGAGGTGCACGGATTTGTGGCAAACTCAGCAAAACCTACTCACAAATGCAGTTTGTTCACTTTGTAATTCAGTAAAAATGATTCAGTGTCGCTTTTCTGGAAAATTACTCACCCTGACGGAAACAATGCATGTGTCAGGGACTGTTTTTAGTGTCGGACCAACTTATTCACACTTCCAAACTGAAATGATTAATTTCCCCCATTAATGACGCTCAAATCAGATTTTTCATGATACAACTAAAAATAAAGACGACTATCAGGGGTGTAGATGTTTGATTGTGATGGGACAAGAGAGCAATTCATACAAAGATTCAAGGTTGACATCAGAAACTGATATTCAGGAGCCGGCAATGGATGCGAGATCACATGTGGTCCTGGATGAGAGATGTACCCAAAACCTGGAAATACGTTATCAGTGGAAAAAATGTTGGATTCTTCAGCTTTTTGCTGAAGAATATGCTTGGACTGACGGGTGCTGCCATAAACCTGCAGCTCTTCAACAACACTGCTTGCAATGACCTCTGAACCAACAGAAAGAAAAGCTAGTGATCATACACAAATCTGCTTCCACTTCAGAATGGTCTTTCTCCATCTCAACTCCCAGATGGTCTCAGGAAAACGAGATTTTAAGGCATTTTACTGACATAAGTGGTGCATGCAGAAATGTTCCTGGCTCATATGCATGCAGTCTCAGAAAGCAGTTTAAAGACACTTGTAGATAATAATAACCATCAAATCTGTTCTGTGGTGAATCTGAACAGAGTTTGACTGATTTGCCTGAATAAAGAGGCGATAATATGAATTTGACCAAAGAAAATGATTGTATTAAAGGAGCTCCATCATGAAAAATGGACTTTTAACCATGTTGGTGTGTTAACTTTCTCATAAAACTTCATGAGGCATCATTTTTCTTCATTTATGCATATTTGAGTAATCTATATGAATCTATAGGGATTTTTAGTCCAAGTTCTAGCTCCCTTCAAACGGCTGCTGTCTACATACAGGGTTCCTACAGGTTTTAACACGTTAAATTAAAGACTTTAAGACCTTTTTAAGACCACATGGAAGAGAATTTAATGCCCATTTCACAGCCACACAGGCAAAAACACAGATCCACCTACATTTACAAAGATCTTGTAAAAAAAAAAATAGATTGAACAACAACTTTTGGCCATCATTACCAATGTCTCTCATCAGTACCCGGTTTGAAATTTTCTACCAAAAGATAAACACAAGCAATGTCAAAATATTTATGAACTGTTACATAAACATATGGTTTGGTCACAATATACAGTATGGTGTGTGGGTCTTTTTGTTTCCTCACCATTGTTGGTATATTGTCCATTACCACCAGTGTTTCCACAGAATTTTAGGAGACTGTGGTGGGAGGGTCTCAGATTATCCCTCCGCATTTTCAAGCCCAGCGCATCTCTTTAGTGCATTTTGTTCGCTGTTTACAAACGTTGGTAAATAAGAATTTACTGATATTTTATGTTATATATTAATAGATACTTTTTATATTTATATTTTATACACCAACACATTTTCAACTACCTGACCAACTTCCTCTTTCTCTTAGTGTTGTCACGATACCTGACATTCAGAAGTCAATACCAATACCAGTTAATTTTCCATGGTACTCAATACCAAATTGATACCACGGTCCTCCCTCAAATAAGTCTGCAATATATCCACCTTTATTAAATTATTTACGTCTTACGAGGTAAAAAATTAAACTGACAGATCAATAAATCTTCTGAGTGGATTTTGCCTTAAGTATTTACAACAAACGTGTTTTGTACTATAATGAATAAAGTTTATCAATAGAAAAATAAATAGAATATATAAATAAATGATAAAATAGGTCTGTTGGATGAAGCCTATGTATTGAAAAAAAAAATGTGTTCAATGCTTTTTATCAGCCCTGAAAATGCCAACAGACACAGATCTAAACATTTGTATGAAGCCTATGAACAAAGTTTTAACAAACAAACGGAAGTTATAGGATAAAAGACAAAGCACACACGTGTGAGAACATCCACTTGGAGTGAAGCAGTGTTGGATGTCTGTTGATTCATAGTATGATGATGATGATGATGATGATGGATCACCCCCAGAAAAATTATAAATAATTATTATGAGTTTAATATATGATCTTAAAGCTTATTACCAATTAAGCACGTGAATTAGTGCGCCGCAGTTTTATTTCAAACTCCGCAACTCACGTGTTCTCAGCGTGGAAAGATGCGGGAAGTCTGACAGCTGGCGTGGGATGATGCGTGGAGGTTGGAGCGGAGCACTCCGGCCGCATGTGGGCAGCTGGGATTAGGAACGGAGGCTGGGATTAGGAACGGAGGCCCGCCAATCCTAAATGATTCTGGAGGAAACATTTATGGCTCCTTGTTGCTCTTTATTACCAACGAGATGAGGCGGAGCAGCAGCCCCGCTGTGCTCTGAGGAGACGTCTGAACTGAACTGTGTGGCAGATGAACCCCAGCTCATCCCTCCGGTACCATGAAAATATAGCTGGTACCGACAGTATAATGCTGGTAGCGACGGTACTGAAGTACTGAGTGCTGTGACAACACCCTTTCTCTGCTGTCAAACTCACGTGCTGTCCTTCTTTGGGGGGGGGCTGCTCGGGTGAACAGCATAAGGCATAACGGCAGAGGGATGAGATAAATGGCGCGAGCGGCAGCGGGAGAACTAGCGGGGAATCAGCACCATGGGGCGCATAAAGTTCGACTGGGTTCGGCTGGTTAGAAGTTGACTGGCTTGATGACATCATCAACATGGCCTCCTACTCCATCATCCAGCTTGATAGCGCCTCTCTGTGTGGACGCAGGCGTCCCCCTCCGCTCACGTATGTGGCTCTGGTGTCATCGCAATCTGATCTGATGGGTCGCGCCAAAATACATCTAGAAAAGACCGACGTCTGTGAACGTGACCTGTGCGTGCCAGTGTGCACGCGCTCTGTTGCTCTCGCTTGCTCAAAGGCAGGAGGAGAGTAGCTACAGCTGTACACTGCAGAACTATGACCGGCTGGTTTGACTATTTTTTTTTCTCTCTTTTTTTTTAAAACATGTAGGGTCATAGGAGACTGTGGCGGCCCCGAGTGAGACTGTGGCGGGCCGCCACAGTCTCATTAATTAATGGGAAACACTGACCACTGAGAATTATTGTCTTCTTTTTAATCATTGTTAATATGCGCCATTACTTACCAATGTTGGTATGGAATCATTGTTGCAATGTAATGGTTATTTGTTGCCGATGGTAACGCCACTATGATCCTAGTAGCTTGAGTTATTTTAGTACAAATTCCTGTTCTATGATTTATTGCTCCAACTGTGGTCAATAGTTTGTTTTCCCTATTGATTTGGAAGGAAGCATGATTTCTGTGATTCATACGCAGAAATGGTTGTGGGATTTAATAAGTTCCCACTCCCTTTCAGGCATGTTTAATACATTATTTTGTTACATACAGCAGCTATGGCCATAAATGTGTTGTTTTGTTGTTTTCTTTGTGAGAAGATGACCGGCTATGTAAGAGATCATCTCCTTATGTATTACCAGAAATGGATAAATGAAATAAAAATAAGCAAGATGTTCACGCAAACCTCAGGCTGACAGGTGACAGCTGTGCAAACACCCGCCCTGATCTCGTCCTGACTGGCCAAAATAAAGACTGTCAAGATTTATTGGTTGAGGAAAACATGAGGTCCTGTTGTTTTGTTTTTTTTCTTTGTTTTTCGCCGTCAGTTTTCCATGTGATAGAAATCTGTTAGTGTTCAGTCATCTAAGACAAACCATATGAAATTTAAGACCACAACTGTCAAATTTAAGGACTTTTAGGGTAATAAATGCAGATTTGTAAATTTAAGACTTAAGACCTGTTAAGACCCAGTGGGAACCCTGTACGTAGAAACCATTTTACCAAATTTCATCAATCATGAAGCGCCAAATACTCGCGTGCCGCATCGTAGCTAGATGCCCACTTTGATCAAGAGAAACTCTGAGAATCCTAACCTATCCGCTCTCTCTGAGGAGGGAGCAAACACATTTTTTAGCTCTAGATGACGACAAATTGAAGAAATGTGGTTGCGTTCAGTGTGGGAGTTTATTTGTTGTACAGGATGATAGATCTACTCACCAGAAGTGGTTAGATTTTGTTTTCAGGAGCAGAAAAACCCTCAGCTGTGTGTGTGTAAACTTCAGTCCTGACAGCTTCATAAATCTCGGACAGTAAAGTGTTTTTTCTTGGGGATTACCTCTGAAACCTGACGCACCATAGAAACACCTCATGGACAGACAACAGCGGTAAGCAACTCATAACTGTTAGCCTACGTAATTGTCCGGGGTCTCTGTGGTACCGCATGTATTTCAGCTCCATATGAGACTGGGTCTGGTCCATCTTATTCCAGCGATCAGAGTCCGTTCATCCATCAGTGATTACAAATATCTATCCATGTCAGGCCGGCGACTGTCCCGGGGCGACGTCATGAAAAGGGTGTACAAACATGACGATTGGTCGAGACCTTCGGTGGTTCAGTGCAGTCAGCTGTTTTACTTCCGTGTTGGAAATTAGACGCATAAAAAACTAATGTTTACACCTGATTAGTGGGGAGGGAGACATATTTAGCTTTTATATTCCTGTAGTTGACTTTTGGAACATTTGAAAAGCTGATAGAGCTCCTTTAATAGTAATGAAGGGAAATACAGACAAGTCAGGGTTTGGATGCAGCTCCTATTAGCAGAATGTACAAGCGGACACACGGAAGAAGCAACGAGCAAGCAAATGCTGCATTAGAGAGCCGAGCAACCAAAGACGAGCCCTCCTGCTCGGCTACAGGAAAACATGCTGCTGATGTTGACATTTCATTCGGATTTCATTACAGTATCTCTGCTTTATAAGACAGGGATGATGGATGGAGATGGATGCAGCGAGTAACAGCGCGTCACAAAGAGCAGCACAAATCACCGTACGGTACACAAGAGGAGACGAGCAGCTCGGCTACTGCATCACTGCAGGCAGACGGCCTTCAGAGACGGTCACAGGTGAGAGGAGGGCAGAGAGGGGAGGAAGATGAAGGAGGGAAGAGGTGGGCCAGGGAAGGAAGCAAAGGTTTCATTACTAATTTCACTGATAGTCCTGAACGGAGGATGGCAAAACACCAACTCACTGTGTCGCAGCACAAACTCAACTCCCAGCAGTTTTCTTTAATCTCCGCGTCATCATAGGAGCACGAACATGAAGCTTTCAGACTTGCATTGTGGGATATCTGCAGAAAAGTCCAACCACTCTATAACCGGAGTCGTCTTTTCAAACATATCGCATCCTTGCAGACGTCTCACGTCCCGTTTAGAAGATCGGGAAAGTACAAATATCAGGAAAAGTTCCAGATAGGTGGAGACAGCGTCATCCCTGCCCTCAACGTTACTTGTGTGTTCAGGACTAGCCGGTACATGTTCACTACAGCTCCGAGCTAGAAGAGCGGAACGTTTGTCTGCATGCAAACAAATGCAAACGTATAAAAGACAAAGCACGCACGATTACCGCTTACCACAGTCTGAAAGGGGTTTTTGATTCAATCCTCCTTGCTGAGCTGCACGAGTGACAAATCTCGGGATGAGATTTGGACACAAACACAAATAATAATTTGTGTCCATAATAGTGATTTCTGGAATCGCGCGATAACTTGCGTCCCCCACTCGTTTTGATGCGATTTATCGCGCGATTTCGGAACGATATTTGATTTCCAGCGTCCCGAGATTTGGGCACGTCTCCTTTCTAGTATGGTGTCGGATAGGGGTGTGCCAAAATATCGATACACTGAAATATCGCCATATTTTGTGTTGAGATATCAAATCGATATTAAAAAACGCTGTATCGATATTTTGCTAAAGAAATCTCGCGAGATTTCATTGTTCTATCTGCAGCGGTTCAGCATGCAGAAAAGTCCCTGCATTAGCACTGATATCTATGTGCAGTCTGCAGGTTTAAATTAAACTTTAGACGTGTTTAACCTGTCTGAAGTTTATTGTGTACTTTAAAATTTGTACATTTTAAAATGTGTACATTTTAAAGTACACATTAAAATTTGTGCACAGGTTTTCATAGACCACCCAGTTGTTTGAGATTGAGATGAAATAATGACTGAAATGTTTATTTTTTTATGCTCCCCTAAGAAGTACCACTGTGTACTTTGTTTTACTGTTTTGCTCATTATTGATATTATTATTGATAATATTTTGTAATTCATCCCATTTGGATTCACTTTGGTCAATAAATTTGGAATGTCTTCAGGGACAAATACTGTGGTCTATCGTGGATAAATTTATTGCAATAAATTGATTTGTGCAGAATCACTGTATCGTGATATTATCGGTATCGTAGGCAAAATATCGTGATAGTATCGTATCGCGAGGCACCTAGTGATTCCCAGCCCTAGTGTTGGACACTCGTTGAGACTATCCGAGCCCTTCAGTGTGGGAAAACATCAGGTTTTCAGGGCGAACTTAGACGCGGGGGCCAGTTGCCCCATACTTATCATTAGCTGGGCTGCTAGGCTGCCTGCCCGGCTAAATACTGGAGCCATCTTGATATGAAATATATGAAAGGACAGATGAAAACAGACCCCAGGTTCAAGAAAAGCAAAATTCCCCTTTAATGCTTGTGTCATTCTCAAAACTTTTGGCCACAGCTGTACAACCACCTGTTCTATAATGGTGTTTGTTTTTAAATGTGTTGCTTTGAACCCGTTCCAGCACAACTTTGAGTGATGCGTTCGTGTCATGCAGATTTAATGTGAATGAAGATCTCTGTGTCCGTGTTGTCTCACCTATGTAGACTCTCTTGCTGAAGCGCTGCATGAGCAGCAGGACAAACACGTGAAGAGGGATGAGGTTGATGATGAACACGTAACCACCCCAAGCCGACACCTGTCAAACACAAATCATCATTTCAAATTTTGCTACAACACTTATGAATGATTCTGCACACAGATTCATATAAAATTAAATTAGCAGCCTTGTGCACGTTCAGTTTTTCTGTTTCTTGTCGCGGTTGTTTGCTACTTTTAAATGATTTCAATGCTTCTCACTGCAGCGGATGATCAGTATTACACACAGTGCACGTGTCCCTGCGGGCTGGCAACTGAAGGATGGCGTGTAGGAGGATGCGAAGCTGCGCCGCCTACCTGAGAGCTGAAAGTCATTATGATCTGCTGCTTTACACCTTTAATATTTTATTATTGACTCCCACAATCTCAACAGACACACACACAGTATACAAGAGTACACAGTAGGGGTGGGCAATAATTTCACAATAATTTCTGGTTTATATCACAGTAACAATAAGTGACGATAAAAACAAACAATATCAGCCTAATCGTTTGTATTATGAATTTATAATTACATTATGTCTTGAGAGACATAAAATAATACTAAAAGTCACTTAACTACATCAATTACCGTATTTTCCGGACTATAAGTCGCACTATTTTTCATAGTTTGGCGACTTGGCGACTTATTGTCCAGTGCGACTTATATATGAAAATATATACAATTTCACGTATTTTTAAGTATCAATTCATATTGACTGACATGTTTCAAGGAATAAATATTACAGTTTAATGTAACTAATGTAACTATTTTCTGCTCTTAGGCAAAAATCCCAAAATAGCCTCATCTCAGTGAGAGGAGTTCATTTTGGACATCTGTCTATGCGGTGGAACAAAAAACAAAAAAAACATGTTTAACCTTCTTAATTATGTTTATGATCATTAACAGGAATTAACTTTGGAACTGGACTGATTGGGTAATCTTTAGCAGTAACAAGTAGGATATGAAAAATCCGAAAAATCACCCTATTTTAAATAAATAAATATGACTTATAGTCCAGTGAGACTTATACATGTTTTTTTCCCGTTGAGGATGCATTTTTTGACTGATGCTACTTATACTCAGCAGCGACCGGAAAATATGGTAAGTTCAAGTGCAAAACTGTAATCTGAAATATCAGAACAAATTCAATATCTATTCAAAAGAAGCAAACAGCAAATGCAGCCTGAAAAATTGGATTTATTGCCTTTGTAATATTGTGAGATTAAAAACCCACCCCTAGTACACAGCGTGCAATATCACTAACCTGTACCACCTCTGAATAATCACATTCTGGGCTGTGAAATAAATCAAAATTTGTTCAGGATTTCAATTTTTGTGTCAAACAATCTCCAAACTCCAATTTTTTAAATTTTTTTAGCAATTTTTCTTGGCACTATTTCTAAAAGTTATTCAGAGGTTATCCCAGGCAGTTTGTTGAGTGTCATTAACAAAAATGTTAGATTTGGAATGTTTTAGCATCACACTAAAACTCAACCAATTTATTTTGGGATGTCTTTTTTTTTTTTTTTTAAATAAAAAATAAGTATTTATTTTAATTTTCAAATAAGGAGAAATTGCAAAATAGCTGGATGCATCGTTTATTTAGGATATATTTATGTTTTTCACATTAATCTAACATTTGAAGTATATTAGTTTATTCATTTAATGGTTTATACATTGCAAAACAGCTGTAAGGTAAACATTTGTAGCCTATATTCATTTTCAGTGCTAGAAACCTTAAATGAATGCATCATGTTACTAGAAAATATCCATTTGAATAATCATGATTTCAATATTGGCCAACAAATGATTTTTTCCATAATCGGGAAGCCCTAAACACATTATCCCTGAACTTAACAATATACTCTTAAAATAAATGTTATTTATGTTAGATGTGCTAGAAAAACCTGAAAAATGGGATCTTCCACTGTTCACTGTTCCTTCATTAAAACCAATTGGAAACCACAGATCAGCTACGTTTCACTCAGTTTCCATCTTATAGTTGCTATCTTATATTTAGCTCATCTCTTTAGGGAATGAAATTAATCAAAAGTATAAACACAAAGCAGCAGTACAGAGAAGTGCTCTCCTTTTCTGTTGGTCTGTATTTCTTAAAAACAGCAGATGCACAAAAGCATGCAGCCATTCTCAAACTGCACTAATTAGCCGTATAGTTTGAATGTAACCGTCAGAGAAAAGGATGTAAATGGTGAGAGGGATTCAGCAGAAACTAGCGGGCTAATTGGAGGCAAAGGGAGTCGGCTCTCTTTAAGATCTCTGTTCTAAAAGCCTTTACTGCTCAGTCACAAGGGTCACAGAGGCCGTCCGTGGCTGCATGAGTTTCAAAGCAACCTTTACCCGAACAAGTTGTCATTCACGGTTTGTGACTCTTATTATCAAGATTCAGTCGGTCTTAGAATTAAAAAGAAAAGAAAAGCCGAAAAACATTCTACGCTTTAAGACACATTGCTCAGTGCAATACAAACAAATTTGCAAAAGGGATGCACCGAAATGACAATTCTTGACCGAAACCCCCCCCCCAAAAAAGAGCAAACAAAGGCCGAAAACTGAAAGAAATTATATAAATTATTAGAACCATAGAGTCTTGGCTACGATGTGTATTGACCTCACTAAAATTAAGGCATTGCAAGAAATCAAATACAAAAGTGCCAAAATATTTATTTGCCACTGACATTACAACAATGCACAATATAAATTAAAATCCATAATAAAAGATTTAGTTTGACCCCACTGATGTTCAATACATGACGCCCTTTAAATTTTTCTCTGTAGGACGACTACAAGTAGTTCATCTTAGCAATAAATCTGCCAAGATGAGAAAACTGCTTTCCTGCAGTTTTTACTCTTCGTTCTGACTGGAAGAAAAACTGATTTTCAGGCGTCGCATTTTTTCTTCATCTTGACAAACAATGTTTAGGTTTAGTCTATCGGGGTCATACAACAAAAATCCCATATCATGATAAAACACATTTTATATCACGATAACGATATACATACGATATAGCTTTTTTGTCTGTTTGTTTTTTGGGGGGGGGTGTCAATTCAATAATTTAATGAATATATAATTTGTATTTAAATTGCAATATGGAAATGCAACTTCAAATCAGATACTGAACAAATAAAGGTAGTAGGAACTAAATGTTTCTTTTATTTATTTTTTTTTCTAAGCAGGATGTGTTGGTCATGTTAACGTGTCAGTATCCGCGATTAGATGCTTCACTGCAGTATTTATTTGTCAAGATGCGCCGCGTGCATGGACACGTGGACTTGAGGCGTATCTGGACCTAAACAAACATGGAGGGAGATCGTTTCAGACGCGTTTCAGACCAGAATAATAACTTCTCAACAAGATGACCAGCCAAACTAAACTGAGGCGCTTGTAGCTGAAAGGAGGACAACTTCTGTGGCACAGATGTGGTTTGGATATATTTAAAATCTGATGCGGTCACGGACCAGACAACAGAAGGTATGCCGGCAGTTGGGGACTACACCAGGTGTAGTGCCGAAAGACGTCCCTGAGCCAGAATACAAACAACTGTGATTGGTCTTTTTTATAACCACAACCGTGCGACAGGTTGTCCCTCTTTTAGGTAAAAGCCTCTCAGTTTGGGTCAGCTGAAATGGTCCGCCACCGTTCCCCTCCATGTTTGTTTGCAGCGTGCATGTGCACACGGCGCATCTTGATTAAACATTGCAGTAAAGCATCTATTGCGGCGCAAACGATAGAAAATCTCTATTGTTTCATAAAACGTTCTATTGTCCACACGATAAATATCATTTTATCGCCCGGCCCTACTCACAAGTATGAAATTGTGTGTGTGTGGGGGGGGTTCTTACCATGTAGAAGTAGGAAAGGCAGCATCCGATGGTCCAGAAGATGGACCCCGTCTTCACTGATTTCACCTGCGATTTATAAATGGAAGCATTAACTACACACACCCACAGAGTCAAATCTGCATCCAACAGTCCATTAAGCGGAGCCGCTTTGTGCACCAGTTTTTCCTGCAGGACTGTGTTCCACCGCAACGCCACCATGTGAATTATTCATCATGTTTCCTCCTTTTAATGACCTACGCAAAAGCAGAACAGCATGTCCTACACATTTCCCCTCCTGAGCTCTGAGCACTGCAGCTCCTAACGAGGGCATGAGGGGGCTAACGAGGCCTGACTTCGCTCTGTCCAGGCAGGAGCTACGGCAGCTGGTGGAGGAGATGAGCTGATGAGGATGTGAGGAAGACTTCATCAGAAGGTGACTTCCTCGTACGCCCAATACACTCACTGAACAAAGGAATAGATTGGTTAGGTCACTTTTCCCTTTCTTCCTCCTGCAATGTTCTCTACCAAACCCATGGGGAAAGACGAAAGGAAAACATGTCGGGGCTTGAATCATCTAAAAAGCCTCCTGAGGTTTGTGGAAAATTTTTTTTTCCCAAAAAAAAAAAAAAAAATATAAAAATTTTTGTGTGAAATTTTTTTTAAAAAATTTTTTTTTTTTTAAAATTTTTTTTATCTTTTCTGTGGTTTGTTATCACTCTGCAGAAGTGGACCTATCAGAGGTTTGAGGCCAAGTTAATCCCCCCCATTAAGAAGAAAAAAATCTCTGTAGGAAATAAGTTGAATCTGACAAAACTAGAATAAAAAAATATTAAAAAAAATATTTAAGGGAAAAAATGTGAGGAAACACAAGGGAAAGTTCAAATGTACTGGGAACTAACTAACTAAAATTACTGCAAAAACATCCTTTGTTTTAGTCTTTGTAAATTTGTTTAATACATCAGCCTTTTTTGGTTGATATGAAATCTATTTCTATTTAATTTAATTAATTTACTTTGTTCTACCAGTTTTACTCTGAGTGACTGACTGATGATTTTGAATGTCACACCAGACAAAATTGTATAATTTATAGGGCTGGGAAAAAATATCAATACACTGAAATATCGCAATATTTTCATATGTTGATATCATATCATTATTTAAAAATGCGGTATTTATCTATTTTACTAACAAAATAATGGGAGTTTTCGTGAAATTATGCGAGATTTCATTGTTAAAATAGATCAATATTGCGTTTTTAAATATCAATATGAAATCTGCATATGAAAATATCACAATATTTCAGTGTATTCACATTTTTCCCAGCCCTAATAATTTATATATACATAAAAACACTAAAACTAACACTGAAAATAATTTAAAAAAAAACTAAAACTAAGCATTTTCCAAAAAATAAAAACTAGCAAACCTGCTCAAAAAGCTAACTAAAACTAACTGAATTGAAAAACTAAAAGAACTGAAAGAAAAGACAGAAGAGAAAGAAAAACTTATATTAAAAATAAAAAACTAGTATAACCCTGGTATATCACCACTCAAACACCATAAGAACCTTGTTTACTCAAGTAACTGCGCACCACTATTCTGCCTATCTGTGGTCATCTTATAAAAAATCTGCCATGCAGAAGTTCCTCGTTGCATTCAATGATGTTGGGAGAATAATACTAAAGATTCCCAGAGGAGGGAGAGCCACTCAAACGCTCTAAGATCAAGAAACCTGGTGTTTAAGTTTGTGCAACGTCTGGATGAATCTATAAACGGTACATTTGCAGCGCACTCATCCTCCCTAACAGCTCATCCAGACTGAGGTTAAGTCACTGGGTGATGAGTCATAGCTGCTTTATTTCATGAGATTATGAAAACTGAGAAACAATATGTAAGTTGAGCCGATTACAACTCAAGTTAATGATTTTGCCTTTTTCACCAGGAAAATATTTAACACTACCATGACACTGAGGTTTCACCTAACACAGAGCAGTTGATGCAGAAATAAGATAACAGAGGGATGAAACTGTGGGAGTAGAGTCAAAAATATGTGTATGTATACCCAGAGGTAGTAGGTGAACTGCAGGGCAAAGATAGCTATCCCTTCATTATCAAAAGAGCCAGCAACAGAGCGGGAGATGTAGCCGGGGACAATGGCAATGAAGCAGGCTGCCAGCAGCCCCGCACCCTGATTCCACAGCTCCCTGGTCAGGAGGAAGGTGGAGATGGAGGTGAGGCCGCTGAACACCGGCGCCAGGAACACGCACACATCCCGGATGTGGACGGTGACGTGCAGCAGGTTCAGCACGTAGTGGATGAGGCCCGCCGTCACCATCAGCCCAGGGTACACCTGCAAGAGAGGAGGTGGACAGGAATGAAACGTTCCTTAATCACACTCGCAGAGTAAAATCTGATTTGATAAGACTGGCTGCTGTTTCCTCTAGTCCAGGTTATCAAATAAAACTTTATTTATAAAGCACCTTTCATGCCGAAGCAGTGCAAAGTACTTAACATGATAAAAAAAACTATCAACTATATCTGGATACACGAATATGCCCCCCACATCCCTCTCCACACAACAAAACCATAACATTTAGTGATGCACCATTAGAAACATTTCGCAAGCCCACCTGACCTGAACCCCATTGAAAACATGTGGGACAATGTCAAGAGAAAGCTGAACGGGAAGAGAGCGAACAATAAAGAAGAGCTCAAGGTTGTGATGGAAGCATGTTTTTTCTTCCATAACAGCTGAGATACGCCACAAGCTGCTAGCATCCATGCCACGCCGGGTTAAAGCTGCTAGCATCCATGCCACGCCGGGTTAAAGCTGCTAGCATCCATGCCACGCCGGGTTAAAGCTGCTAGCATCCATGCCACGCCGGGTTAAAGCTGCTAGCTTCCATGCCACGCCGGGTTAAAGCTGCTAGCATCCATGCCACGCCGGGTTTAAGCTGCTAGCATCCATGCCACGCCGGGTTAAAGCTGCTAGCATCCATGCCACGCCGGGTTAAAGCTGCTAGCATCCATGCCACGCTGGGTTAAAGCTGCTAGCATCCATGCCACGCCGGGTTAAAGCTGCTAGCATCCAAGCCACGCCGGGTTAAAGCTGCTAGCATCCATGCCACGCCGGGTTAAAGCTGCTAGCATCCATGCCACGCCGGGTTAAAGCTGCTAGCATCCATGCCATGCCACGCCGGGTTAAAGCTGCTAGCATCCATGCCACGCCGGGTTAAAGTTGCTAGCATCCATGCCACGCCGGGTTAAAGCTGCTAGCATCCATGCCACGCCGGGTTAAAGCTGCTAGCATCCATGCCACGCTGGGTTAAAGCTGCTAGCATCCATGCCACGCTGGGTTAAAGCTGCTAGCATCCATGCCACGCTGGGTTAAAGCTGCTAGCATCCATGCCACGCCGGGTTAAGGAGTCATTCATGCAAAAGGGCCCCAACCAAGTATTAAGTACACATGCAAGATTTTATTTTAGGAGACCTGACTTTTTTGCTTTTAAAGTCCTTTTTGAATTGATTTCATGAGATATTCTAATTTTTTGACTTTTAGAATTTGAGATTTTCTAAAGCTGCAACTTCTAATCAGCAACATCCACACAAATTAAAGCTTGAAATATATTGATTCACATATTATTTGTCTATACAATATGTAAATTGCCCATTTTAAGTTTAAATACAGAAATACATGAACTTTTTCCGGATATTCTAATTTTTTGGGTAGTACCTGCATGTCATTGTCGCTGTATGCAGCCGGTACACTCCTCTGCTGCAGTGCAGCATTGCTTTTTGCATGTTACAATTTTGATCCAACTACTGAGCTGATAATCTCAGCATGCTTAAGGCCACATGACATCTGCTTTATATTTATATTTTATATTTACTAACCAATAATTTTCTAGTTGCCGGACACGTCATAATGTTGCACGGTGGGTGCAGCTTTATGCTGTTCCCATGCCCCATGGATTAAAAAAAAGAAAGTAAAAACAAAAAAAAAGCATTCCACGGGTTTGCCATCAAACAGCTCCTGTTGTTTTCTGGTGTTTTCTCTAATGTTCAAAAAGACGTCTACACCTGTTGACAGGTATTTTGGTCCACTGTTCATGGAAAGGTGCGCTAATGTGTCTGAGAGAGTTTTGTTTTGTTTTTTTTTCAATTATTTTCAACCACAAAAGTCAGAATTTATTTCACATCATCATAATTTTGTAAATTTTCATTTATTAGTTTTTTTAGTTTCTTGTAATTTAAGTTACTATTGTAATTGCCTTTTCTTTAATTGGATATATATGAATAATTTGGAGGACGACTGTATATAAAAAAAAGCTGTCGGTCTGTAAATTATGCTGAGGGGGGTTATCAGCCAAAACATCCGACCTACTGGCCGATGCAAGCAAAGAACGCAAATATCGGCCTAAAATATCTTTTTTGTTGTCGCCCCGACTGCAGAATCAGTAAAAATAAGGCTGAATGCCAGTTAAACATTTACAACTCAAAAACCGGGCGTGTGCTTTTCAACTGGTGTAAGAATGTGGATCATGATAAAAACATGGAAAGTATTAGGAAAGTTTTAGGAGGAACAGAGTACACACAAACCTTTTTAATGCCTGATCAAACACCACTGACTCAGAGAGTAATAAATACTCACCGTGCCCCCAACTATCCTCCCCAGAGGGTACCAGGCTCTTTCATCAAACCAGTTGAGGAACTCATAGAAGCCATTGGAGGTGAGATGGTGAGTCGACCTGTAGTTAAACCTGCAACATCAAGACAGAAATGGAGCAGTTAGAGACAAAACATCTGGACAAAAACAGTTATGCATCAGTTAGAAACATAAAATTAACTAAAATGAAAAATTGAGGAAAGGGAGAAAAAGGAAAAAAAAGAAGGGCCTCCATTAAAACCAAAAAAAACAGGAGCCAATTTTATTCCCTCCCTTTATAAAATTTGATTATCCAAATACAGAATCTGTGACATGCCGCCCGGACACATTAGTGGACAGACCGTCCATTAAAGTGTCCGAGCGCACTTCAACAACAGGTAAACAAGGGAAAGGGAGGGAAAGCTGGTAAGTTAGCTTTTATAATGGCTTTGAATAAGAAAAGAGATGAGAAACCTCAGTTTTGTATCAGATCTGCTGGGGCATAAATTTGTCTGTCGCAATGATAGCGTCACACATGGTTCCTAACAAGGTCGTCCCTCATGTGCGAACACAAGCTGAAGGCGAAGGGTCGTTCTTATAACTAAACTCGGGACGCGTAGTTATAAGAACTGCGTCCTTAGAACCTCTCTGTCTGAATGTGCCTACTGAAAGCCATTGTAGAGGGTCCAAAGAGCCACTTGTGGCCCTGGAGCCACAGGCTGCACACCCTACTTTAGCCCCCCCCCCACCCCATTTTAGAGTAAAACTCATCTCTCTGCATCTTCAGGCTTTTTGTTCTCCTTGTTCATCATGAGATATGCCCCAGTCTCAACTAACATTAACAATGCACATAATTATTCCCAATTTGTGAGTTCTCTCTAATAAGTGGGACAGGGTGGTCCTCCTGTTAAAGCCTGCAGACAATACAAAGCAACCCACACTGGTGCACACGGCTGCAGTGATGTTGGAGCTAGAAAACGTCTCTCTTATGATTTGTTTTAATAGGTTTATTTACAAAACTGCAAACAAGAAATGAAGCATGACAACGGACAAATTTAAAAAGTCAGCATAGACCTAAATTGATGTAACATAATTTCAGCATACATTTAATCAATCTAAAACAGTAGCATAAATGCTTTAAGTTAATCAATTTCGTGTTTTATTTGCCATTTAAACAAAGCTGCCCTATTCAATCAGATGAAAAAGAAACAGCCGGGTATCAGCAGAACCAGTTAAAATTGTGGAAATAGAAATCAATGAGTGTGTGTGTCCTGCTAATGTGTATCGACCGTTTTCCATCCTGCTCCCCCAAATAATCAGCACTGGCAACTACAGATCCATGAGAAACACTGGTGAACGCTGAAAACTGTAATGGAGCCGGGCGTGTTTCCATCGACATGTGGACGCCAGCTTAACCCACATGATCCAATCATTTATAGTAAAGAATTTAAATGAAGAGAGAAAAAAAAAAATATTTTCCCATCAGAAACACCTCTGATACTCATCATAAATCAGCATTTAGGCCTCAATTTTCTGCCTTGTTGTTTGCAGATGCTGAGACTTTATTGAAACAACCCAAAGTAAAGGAAAAAGACCGTCCTTGTCTTTGGATAAAACCTGCCTCTGTCCTACGCTCGGACAGAAAAACCAGCCAGTTTGTCCCCTGAGCTTTTCCACAAGTACTAAAGTGTTCGATACAAACTGCCCCTCCAAGAAAAACGAGAGAGTGATGGAGGGATTGAGACGTGCCTTCCTCAGCCCCCCTGCCGTGAACAGGTTTTAATGCTCGCTCAGAGTCCACTTCAGTCAACTGATTGCAAAAAGAGGAAATACTGAGAGAGGAAATTCCCCCCGGACAAAGAAGACAAATAATCCACGGGGTTGTTTGACAGAAAAGCTCTCGGAGCTCCAGCCTCCTGGAAGCAAAGGTTCCCCAACGCTTTCACCCAGCCAGCACACCAACACACCACTCACAAGACGTCTCTCAATACCAAGTACGCTAACAACATACTTATGTACTTGCTAGTATGGACTTGTTTGAAGTACAGACTTTCGAGGACGGAAGGACGCTTGTTGTGCATTTGGAACAAAATCGTACTTGATTACGTTAACGACGTTGATGAAGTCATGTCACGACAGTTATCCAATATTAAAATAATAGTAGCAAAAGCCCTGTTTGAATGTGGCCGTTAACATCCAGCTAATCTGCGTAGCCATGTTACTGTTAACTACTGTTAGCTGTTCAGCCCCCGTTTGTGAAACTGCAAGTCACTTTTAATAACGGTTTCAACTTCATCAAACCACCAAGAAATTGAAGTAAAACAACTCTGGTGTAGAGAAGTTATATAAAACCCATGTTAAGCAAAATAATGAGTATTTTCAGCACTTATAGCTATTATTTTTCTCCTCCACCATTGTTACGCCGCAATGCCTTATGGGATATAAGGGTGCCTTAAGTCCACAAATGTCACCTCCAGTGCAGACTCAGAAAAGTGGGCAGATCAAGTACACATCCGGGAATGTGTAGCATACTTGTATTGATGTGTTCAGGAACAGTACTTGGACCTCTTCTGATGACGTTTCAAAAGAACACGAGAATGCAAAAGTACGCATACTGAGAAACAGCCACACACTCTCAAAATGGTTTTCAGCCTGGGCGCCAGACGAAGTACGGTCCTGTCTCAGCCAGGACATCCAGACTCGTCTACACAGGGAGGTCGCCCGGACTGTTTTTGCCACCCATGACTGTAAAAAATATGGACGTAGTATCCGGTCTCTTCTGAATAGAGGAAAGTGAAGCCAGTTGGGCGTTTCCCACCGTCGCCATCCTGCCGTGTCCCGTGTGTTGTCACTCTCGCAAAATACTAAAATGGGAAAATCGCAGCCTCGGGGCAAATGATTTGACAGCTGACGTACTCTGGGCTAAAGGCTAACCGAGCTAGCTTGAAGCTTACAGGAGCTAACGAAGATTGGCCCCCTAAGCAGCGGGATAGGGTTGCTATTAGCTAATAAAACCCATTGTGCTACTCTGCAACAGAGTGACCCTGTTTATATGAGTTTTAATTCCGAATAAAAGTTAATTCTGCTTTAAAAAGACCACGTAAACCCATAATTCACCCATGCATGAAAACAATAATTCTGAATAAAACTTAATTCCGAACTAAGTAGTTGGTTTATTCCTCTTTTAATTCCAAATAAAATAACCCCCTTATAATGAAAGTTTTCTTCCGATCTGAGTTAATTCCTGTCAGTCTGAGCATGCTCCTTCCATTGTCCCGTTATAATCGTGCTCGTTAAAGCACACATGAAATAAGCGCTGGACTCGTGCCAGCTGCCAGAAATAAGAAGCATGTTAGCGTTGAGCTGCTGCTACAAAACTACAATCAAAATACAGTGAAAATCTGTGTTATGTGGTTTTCATGTTGTAGTCGCAATGAAGAGGAGCAGGAACTGGCTTCTTTTTTACTTCCATGTAGACGTAAACGGACGTAAATGCGTCACGTCCGCCTCCTGTCCAATCAGAACTCTTCACAACCTCTGGATCTAAAGCACTATTGTCCTGTGAGTTCAGATTTGGCTTGCTGTAGTTATTGGGTTTTTTTTCCACACATCTACCAGCCGCGTGCCCACAACACCGTGGTTAACAGAGTTTATAAAACGAACAGCATATAAATCATGAGCTCGACTTCCTCCACTGTTGTTCAGTGTGTGTGTCGCAAATAAATGACTTTACAAAATTTCTCTCTGACGACCCCACCCACACTAAAAACCATATCTGAGACGGCCTCAATTGCCCTCAATTATAATGTGAACAAACTAAACTGGGGAAGTGTGGTGTCGGCCCAATGAGGGCCGGGCTAAGTAGGTGCTGTTGTGAAAAGGGGAATTAGAAACTGGTTAGAGTGGTTCTGCTGGGTGGCACCGTCCTGGATGAATTTACATAAGAAAGGCAGAGTTAATTGGGTGTGACAGACCCACGGAGGACTACAGTCAAGCAGCAATGGCAGAAAATGGTAGTTTTAGTCTAATATTTTGTATTTATTTAATTTCTATCAGCTTATAAAGATTTTGACATTCATTTAAAGCATGCTGGCCAATGTTAGTAAATAAATTTATATATAAATAAAATATAATTTCTCCTGGGGTGGCCAGCTTTTTGTTCAGGGGCCCTGGGGGTGGAGGGAGTAACGGTGGGTACGGGGCCCCCCGGGGAAAGAAAAAAGTCTTAAATATAAAAAATTTAAAACAGAGGTTTCCGGGGATTACTGTGACCGCCCTTCGGTGAGGTGGCCCGCCCGGCCCCCTCCCGGGTTCTCTCGCTTTTCTCCTCTAACAACCCAGCCAAGCACCAAGCAACCAAACCAAAAAAAGAGGGGTGTTTGTTGGTGTTGGGTATGAAAGGAAATGTAAGAGGGGGGATCCGCGGAGTCTGTGAGCTGTGGAGATTTTTTTGAGGAAAGAGAGAGAGGAAGAGAGAGGGAGAAAAAAAAAAAAAATGAAAAAAAAAAAACAAACAAACACGCGAGACACAAAAAAAGAGGAGGAAGGAGGGGGGAGGGAGGCGGGGGGGGGGGCGGGGGGGAGGGAAATGAAAAAACAAAAAAAACAAAACAAAAACAAATTAAGGAAAAAAGGAAAGAGAAAAAAGGAGCTCAGAGCAAACACCAAAGAAAACGAGGCAGAAAGATTGAGGTGTGTTTATATGAGTAATAATAAATAAAATAAATTATAATTAATGGGAGGGTGAGGGGAGAAAAGAAGGAAAGAAGAAAAAAAAAATAAAAAAATATTTTTAAGATATGGGAAGATTTTTTTTTTTATTCCTTTAAAAACTTTTAAAAAAATAAATAATATAATAAAAAATATTTTATTAAAGTGATGAGTTAAATAAGAAATTTTATAGTTAAATTCAATTAAAAAGGTTTGTTATTTTAAAATTTAATTTTTATTCATTTTTTTCTTATCTTATATTAAAAAAAAAAAAAATAAAAAATATAAAAAAAAAGGGTACCGAACGATACTTGCGCCCTGGCCAACCCTTGAGGGCGCCATTGTGCAACAGCCTGGGCTCCAGACTTAAACTTTTTACAAACTCTGTGAAAAGGGCAACGAAAACAAAATGACATCATCCAGGAGTCCCAAGTCCCACAGGAAGTCCATGATAAACTTCAGGATCATTGCAAAATGAAAATAAATCATTAAATCAGAGAGTAAATAAATAGAAAGTCAACATTTGACAATTAAATCTGAGATTTTAATTCAGACTGTAAAACTGGTTAATGCAGAGACTGAAGAAAACCTTCAGCAGCAGTGACGGCGTCATTTTTTGCCTGTGGTAGTATTAGCAGCAAAGTTCTGGATTAAATATGAACATGTTTGAGGGAGTAAAGCATTAGCACATCTCCACAGATCACCATGGCAACATGAAGCAGCTATAATTAAAAATGATCAATAGTGTGATGCCAAAAACTGATCTTAACTCGCATTCACAAAGTAAACTCCCTCAGTTCCCTGCTGTCTTGAGTTTCCTTTAGAAATCTCTTCCTGTGTGAAATACTGCAGTGCAGTGGTAGGGCTGGAGGTTAATCCAGGTGAAAGTCAAACGTGTTTCCTTACGCACAGCAACACACCACAAACATGGTCTCGTCTAAAGATCGGTTTGTTGAGCCAAGCTACAGCTGAAGATCCCTCTAGATATTCCTGGTCTTTGTTCATCTGACAGGAGCAGGGAGATGTCAAACAGGGGGCTCGCCACTCTGCTTCATCATCTGTTAACAAGCCCTCTGCCAAGCCGTCTTCGCTGCGAGCCCACCGACGATTGCTCCGTGACATCTTTAAACATGGCGGGTAGCCAGAGATCAGCTAAAGTGAAAGCAGTGTCCCCTTTTAATCATCTGTGCTGCTTCGCTTTCCAAGGACAGGCAGGGCAGCAGCAGCCTCTGCAGGGTTGGCCTGCTACCTGCTGCTCTCAGACGGGGTCTGTGTGAGACGGGGGAACTAAAAAACCACACCGAAAAAAACCCCCAGCTCTGCAAGAGATGACAGGAGATTGCTTCAAAGAGAATAACGCATGTCTGTGCACTTCTAACACATCCAAAAAAGTGCAGGCACACACCTGAAGAGTATGAAAACACAAGCTGACACGCAGGTAAAAATATCTGTTCAAAAAGTCCCAAAAGAAATTAGAGTTCTGCAGACTGACAAGTGAGATGAAACTGAGACGTACTCAGAGACAGCCGTGACTGCACGCAGCATACAAACCACCCGGCTTTCCACAGAGATAACCCAAATTATCTTTATTTCCATTAGAAACCACTTCCCACTCACAGACTGTTACAAACGCACACATCGTTTCCTGCAGCGGTCCAGACCCGCTCAGTTAGATCACCTCATCCCTCAAACCCTTCATTTCACTTCAGAGGACGAACAATCATCTGCTGTTCTGAGAGTAAACCGAGCCGAACGCTCCACCGGCTACTTTCACCGTCTAACGCTGCGTCATCATCAGCCCAATCCAAACTTCCACACTCACCAGTGAACCTTGCAGGTGTAAAGTAAAGCAGAAGCAGCCACACGCATCACACCCTGACACCTGGAAAAGTTCAGTTCCTGTATCCGTTTCTACCAGGATTCTCTGATCCTTTACTTCAGTCCAAAGAGAAATAAAACTAGAACAGCAAGCAGTTATCCCGGGTCCAAGCCCATCCACGCACTGCCGTCGCTGGCCATTGCTGCCCACTAGCAGTCGCCACCCTTCATTCAAGAGACACAGAAATTAACAGCCCTCTATGACAAAAATTGGAAAATTTGAGGTGTGGCCATAATAAACCACACCCATTTCGTCCAATCATAACCATCCTCCAGAAGTCTGCCAAGTATTAGGGGTGGATAAAAACATCAATTAATCGATGCATCGTAATACTTGCCTGTGAAATTCAATATCGAATCGCAAACTACTGTGTGGACAAAGGCCACTTTAGAGCATACCACACCAAAAATGGCAACTATTATTTATTTTCAGATGTTTTATTACCAAGGATGCACAATAACCATTTTTTTAAAACCGATACTGATAACCGATAAATTTCAGCTCCTAAAGGCCAACACCGATACAGATAACACACAAACATAAATTATTATACCAAATCAAAAATTCTAACTGTATGAGGTAGTTCATGTCTAAAATCAGCTTTCTTTCCCCAATCGCAATATCCCAGCGAGATAAGCTTAAAAGTGGGATTTTCATCTTCTGCATGTCCGATCTTAAAAATTCCAACTCTCTGGGGCACAAGTTATCGAGGTAAGTCGTCATATCATCAGACTTATCGGAATGGCGTCATAATTACCTGTTATTGGCCTGACAATTATTGACCCGAAAATTATTGTGCATCCCTATTTATTACCCAAAAATATTTGGCATACCACAAATGTTCACGAGCATGAAAATAAATCTTTAAAATTCTACAACAGAGTTCTACATCTTACTGAATCAATATCAAAGCATTTAAATCAATATCAAATCGCAACCCAAAGAATCTAAATTGAATTGAATCGTGAGATTCTGAACATACCCAGCCCTGGTGTCTATGTGAAAATACATACCAAGTTTCGTACATGTCCGATAAACTGTTTTTCCGACGTAAACTACTCAGGGTTTTATTGCCCCCTGGATTGCAAAAATTTCCAAATTTGACAAAGGCGTAATCAAGTTTAGGGCTGCCACAATTAAACAATTAATTGTGATTATGCTGACTATCAAAATAGTCGGTAACTAACTTAATAATCAACTAATTGTTTACCGTTTTAAGCTTTGTTTTTCCTCTCAACATTGCCGCTGTACCTTACGCTGCCTCGTCTGCCTTTCTGTCCTTGATGCACGTGTGTCGTCATTGCTATCGGGGTCAGCTTTTCTTGAGCTGCATGTTCACATAAATACAAACCTACAGTCAAAAGTTTGGACACACTGTTCCATTAAATTCAGTAGAAAGTGTCCAAACTTTTGAATGGTGCTGTAAAGTTTATATTACTGGACCAAACCAGCAAATTATGAGTGTCAAACCAACACCCACAGAAAATCATTGGGGGGTTCCTGTGCAGGGTGAACTGGGTGCATTGCTGCATGTATCTGCACACTGGATGCAGTGTATAAGTGCATCCAGTACACGCTGCTGAAGCCAAATATGTCATGGTGGGGGCTTTTTCCAGGCGATGCTGATGGGTCCACGCACAGATAAACACAACTTAATACACTTGTTTAAAACAAACAAAAGTTGCAAACAGATTCTCAGTTTCCCTGCTGAGCCTGAGCTCGTGTACAAGCAGTCGTTCCTTGGAAATGATCAGGCTTGATGATGGAAGCTGCCAACACCCCCCCCCCCCATCTGTAAATGTCTGCAAACAGCTCTCATTTCAAGTCAAACCTCGTGTTTTAGTCCATGAGGACAGGGGGAACGACGGCTGTGCGAGAGCCGGTGGATTTTTATAGTCTCGGCTCAGAAGTGTTGCATTGTTCTGAGTCTTGGCTCAGAAATGGTCCCAACAGGAGGAGAAGGGGGGGGGGGGGGGGGGGATGGGGGGGGGGATGGGGAGACGAATACTAGACGTATCAGGAAAGAGATATGACAGTTTTTTTTGTTTTTTTTTTAAGGATTGTGGAGAAAAGAGGGAATAAAAAAGCAGAACAGCTGCTGTAGGAGAGCGGGTCATCCTGCAACCAGAGCGGGATCAGGATGCTAGATTATAGGGACACAATATTCGGAGCTGTTCAATAAATCTTCTAGAAATTAAAGGGAATAAAGACGACAGTGGAAACTGCTTGCTTGAAAAATGGCCGTGCAGTTTCCGCAGATTTTTTTTTTTTTTCCTAACAGTTGGTTATTTATTTCCCATCAACAACTTGTTCTATGCGCCGGCAGCAGGAGGCAGTCAGTGTAGTAATCAATGCACATTACTGGTCAATATTTCGGGTAAACTGTGAGAAACATGGACAAAGGTTACAGGGACGTCTGATGGTAGTCGTGCCAAAAAGATCAGTTCTTAGATACTAAAATTTAGTGTTTTGAACTTTGTGTGTCGATGAGGTCAGAAGGTCAGAACTCTTATTAAACGGGGCTCATTAAACCCAGAAGAATGTCAGCTGCAGAGGTGACTGAAGACAGCTCTACACAAAAACCTCTCAATTGATACTAAAAAGTAGCAGTGGCAGAAGTTCAGCTGCAGTAATTGCATTATTATAAATAATCCCCATTTTCTGCAAAACCCATCACGTTTGTCCAAATGGCCCCTTTTTGTCTGAAGCCAAGAGCAGCACGAAAATCTTATTCGAAAAATCATTTGAGTTAGCAGCCTATTTCACGGTCTGATTCTTTGCTCTTCAAGTCTATTTCAGAAATTGAGGTGAAAGAAATGAATCTTTAAAAAGGAGCATACTTTGGTCAATCCCCCCCCCCCCCCTTCAGATTAGACCAAGTCAATTTCAACTGCTTGCTGTTCCAGTTCATGTATATTTCTGTATCAACATTATTATTTCCTGAATTAAAAGAGAAGCAGCAAGTCTGGTCCTAAAGAGGATTTATGCAACAATCAAAACGCCTCATTTTGTAAATGTCTAGTGGTCAAAAAGATCGATTCTCCGATACTACTTTACTACCTAGTTAAATATTAATCAGCAAAGGTATTGATACTTAAATGTCACTTTGGCGTCTGCTGGTTCATGTAAAGGACCCATTTACAACAGGCTCTGCGGCGGGCAGTCCTTCCCCATGCAGACCTAGCTGATAGACCCACAGTTTAAGCAGTAGTTGTTGGCAACAGTGCTGCCAATAAAACACGTGGCCCACCAGATTGTCGACAGCTTTTTTTAAAAAGTCGATTGTTTTTGTTTGGACGAGTTAAATTCTCTAAGAACATTTCAGCTTCTTCAAACAGTCCAAATGAGCTGTGAGTGTGAATGGCTGCCTCCCTCTTTGTTTTACCCCTCGGATGGCCACCCCCACGCTTTAACCGGGCAACAATCAAGCAGTTACAGTGACCCCAAGCTGCTTCCAAACCACTTTTCCTTCTTATTTTAGACACAAACTACCCCATACAGTTGGAAAGTTTAAGATCGGACATGCAGAAGTTGAAAATCCCACTTTTAAGCTTTTCTCGCAGAGATGTTGCGATTGGGGAAAGAAAGTTGTTGCTTCACAGGGGAGACCCAAAACTGCTTCCAAACCACTTTTCCTTCTTATATTACACACTACACACTCATAAATATAGGGTACCAATTTGTACTTAAAAGGGAACAAATTTTGTCGCTGGGGGTTTTTCCTTTCTGAAAGACATTTCTGTACCTTCGGTCCTGGTCCATTTTTGTACCATATCAAGCTGTACGAGTTAATAAAGTACAATTAAACCAATTAAAGAAGATGAATAAAAGTCAATTAAATAGAGATTATGACAACGATCAAAGATGCTAATAAGAAATGAATAATTATTATATAGATATTAGGCCAAACACATATATAATTATACATATAATTATTACTATGATTACTATGATTATTATTAAAATCATAATATAATAATTATACTACTGTTTAGAAGGACTGCTATTTATAGTTATTGTACAAGCTACGCACATTTTTCAATGCTGCAGGTACCTTTAGGGTGGGAAATGGTACAAATTTGTACTTTATATTGCTTTGGACCCTTTTTCATAGTATATAGGTACTTCTGGCCTCATAAAGACCAAAATTGTACTTTTGAGAGAACATTTGTAAAAAAAAAAAAAAAAAAGTACCTACAGGTACAGAAATGTTTGTCTCGCACCTCTATTTTTCAGTGTGTAGCTACCCCATACAGTTGTTATATATATATATATATATATATATATATATATATATATATATATATATATATATATACATACATACATACATACATACATACTCACACACATGCACTCTGAGGTATCTACTTATGGCCACCCCTATGTGAGTAATGGTCTCTCCCCAACCACCCCAGTGAAAAATTTCTGGCTCCGCCACTGCTCGGACAGACTTAAACGGGTCTAAAGTGCACCTGCTGCGAAAGACTCACGTCCTCCACCGCATTAAAACATACGCTGGGTTAAGCAAATGAATATGGATAACATGTACACGCATATACAAGATGGCTTCTGCTGGAGTGGGTGGACCATGAAAATATATATGAGCAAAACAAGCAGCAGGAAAAAAAACAAACAAACAAAAAACAACTTTCTTTTCCGTGCTTTACAGACAAGAGGAGTTTATCTTTCTCATATCAGGAAGACAGCCCTGACAGCCATGATGATAACAGAAAACTGGACCTAAAGTTTATTTTTCCAAGAGAAGAAAGGAACAGAGAGGAGCTTATCTTGGTGACTGATTAGTTGGAGACATGATTCAACACTCCACAGGACATAACACCCATTATGAAGGTGTCTCAGACTCCAAGTTTGGAGCAAATAAAAGGTCCTGGAGTTTCAATGTGAAGAGAAGATTTATGATTTTTCTGACTCAAAAAGTAGTTTTGTTTCCTTTCTAGAAATTTTCAATCTGCAATCCACCATCAAAATCAGTCGCATATTAGTAGCAAAAATAATTTAAATATTACATAACCTACAAAAAAAATAACTGGACCAATGATAATATTCTTTGTTCTATATCTGACTCCCTAAAGTTTGGGGAACTGCATGTCATACATTAATGTAGTTTTCATTAAAAGAGCAATAGGAATCATCAGGTGAAGCAGATACAGACATCCATCCAGTCCACTATCAAGTTACAGCTATTAAAATTTGATGAGCTAGTTGATTACATTACTTTAAAGCTACTGTACAAAAGCTTATAGGAAAAAAACTACCAATCAATATACTAGTTCTGGGCATTTAATCCAAAATTAATAGAAAATACATTCAGAACAACTGATCAATGTAATCTTGCTCATGCCAATTATGTTTATTAGATGACCATTATAAAAACTATGTGAGCATCTTTAACTTATTTTAAATCTGATGCTCTTCTCTCAAAATATTTGCAATAAATACTTTCAGTGAGTTATGAGGACTAAAAACAAAACAATATGGAAATAACTACCAATTGATCGCAATTGAGGCAACGTGTTCAATTAGTCGTGATTTTTGTTTGAGGTCATATCGTCCAGCCCTAAAAACAGCTGTCCTCAAATGAAAGAAAAGGCTAAATTCACCATAGTAATTCAAATAACAAGAAAATAAAGAAGCTAATCATAAATAAGAGTTAAGAAAATTGCTATTTAATGAAATAAAATATGGATTTTGAGTTGTGGTTGAAAATGATTTAAAACAAAACTGTCCCAGACACATCAGAGAACAAAATTTTATTTTCAGAGCCCCATCATGCCTGTTTACTTATTTTATTTTTGTGTGTTTAATATTTCTGTTGAAGCACAATTCAAAATTAATGTAATTATTTGCATAGAATTTTTATTATTTTTGCAAATTCCACTTATTTCACAGACCATATTTTTTTTCATTCTTTAATTGGAGGGTATGAATGATTTTGAAAACAACTGTACACCTTTAAAAAAAAAGAAAAAAAAGGCAAAGCCATTATAATTAAAAGGATGTGAGATATTAAGAAAACTAATATTCAAATTCAGAACAATAGAGATGGAGCGATACATTTCAGTATAGAGTCGGTTAATGGAACAATCAGGTTAAAGAAACTATAAGCTAAATCAATTATTGTATTTAAAAAATTTGTTAGACTTCAGTGTATGATGAGAAAATATAATTTTATTCTGATGTTTCTGTTGAAAAAAAAAAAAGCGGCATGTTGACCTGCCACTGTTTTTTTAGTTTAATTCAATTAGTTACATAAATCTTAATAGTTTTTATCTTGTGTTTATGTAAGATTTTCTTCTTTTACATTCAAGCGTTTGAAATTTATGCTGTATTGTTTGTTTTCTTCAGTGAATAATGGAATGAATACTCATATAAAAATACATCTGCAAAGTCTCACATTTCATGATTTAAATGACTGTAATGTGCCTGAATGTAAGCAGAGTCCACTGGGATGTCCCCGTGGACCAGTCTGAAACAAGAATGGAGCTCGCTGCAGCCATGATTATTTAATGCAGAGTAAGCGAGCTTCTCCAGCCAGCTGCTTGCACATCTAAGAGCTGGATATGAGCACAGGAGAAGAAACAGACCAGCTCCACAAATAACCGTATACTGCATTAACCTCGCACGCATCACAGGTTCTCACAGGAAAGCTGAAATCTGCCAGTTCGCCTCACTTCTAGGAATGAACGACATAATCGTCCCCCTATTGGTATCGACCTATTGGCCTTAAAACTTAGTATAGAACATTGCCTACCCCACCGATATTTAACCGTTCAGCCCGCTGTTTCTAAAATCTGAAAAAAAACAAAAAAACTTCTCCTTTAAAAACGTCTTTTTTGCAGACTAAAAACTAGGGGTGGAAAGAAATATCTATACACTGAAATATTGCAATATTTTCATTTGCTGATATCGTATTGACATTTAAAAACGCGGTATCGATCTAATTTACTAACGAAATCTCACGACATTTCAGCATTCTGTTACGAAATCTTGCGAGAATTCACAAAATAGATATACCACGGTTTTCATATGCTGATATCATACTGACATTTAAAAACGCGGTATCCATCTATTTTACTCAAGAAATCCCGCAATATTTCAGCTTTCTGTTACGAAATCTCGTGAAATTTCACAAAAATTTCATGATTTTCATATGCTGATATCATACTGACATTTAAAAAAGCGGATCGATCTATTTTACTCACGATGTCCACGCATTTTATTTTTCTGTTACAAAATCTCGTGAAATTTCAAAAAATATCATGAGATTTTGTAAAAGAACGATGAAATCTCGCGAGATTTTATACATATTGACATTTAAAAACGCAGGATCGATCTATTTTACTTTCGAAATCTCTCGATTTTATTTTTCTGCCATGAAATTTCGTGAGAATTCATGAAATATTGTGAGATTTTGTAACAGAACGATGAAATCTCGCGAGATTTTGAAAGTAAAATAGATCGATACCGCAATTTTAAATATCGATTTGATATATCACAATATTTCAGTGTATTTTTTCCCCACCCCTATTTTTCAAAGTGTTGGAAACGGATAGCAAAACTGCTATTTGCAAAGACTGCTTATTTTTTTTCAGCTTTAATTTTGGTATTGATATCGGTAATCGGCCACATGAGTTTGAAAATATTGGCAGATCGGTTGTCGGCCGAAGAGCACTTCAGAAAACACAAAGAAGAAGAGAAGCAACATGACTTCAAAAGGATCCCATTGGTCGGGTGCTGAGACGGAGTGTCTCATAGAAATTTGGTCACACAAAAACACCGTAGTTTACTAGAAAGTTGCTCCTTACTTGGATGAGAGAGGCTTAGCGCCACCTGCTGGACTGGAATGACGCAGTCGCCTTTTAATTGCATCACTTACGCAAATGCCATCACATGACAACGTGGTGGCATAGTGGTGTGTTTCCAACTTTGCAAGTGTGACCGGAGGCTGTTTGTACTAGACTTTTTCCACCCAGTGAGTTGAAACCAGACTAAACCAATCATGTCAAATGTGACCCTGCTATAAGACAGCTCTGAAAGAACATAGTTCTCCAATTTGGTACTTACAGGGTGGACCTAATAAAATGGCCGTTGAGTGTATAATTTTAGTATTTCCTCTTGGGTGTGGCCATCAACTCAAACGGACTAGACAAGTGAGAGTTGTTTCTAACACGATGAGTAACAGCAGAATCTCTCAGATGGTCAAAAATAAAGGTACCACCTCTCTGCTGGTCCAGGAGTCCTCACAGCTTTCAGTGCAAGGCCCACCTGTTCTTCCCTTCTCCCAGGAAGGACTTGGCAGTGGGCCCATCCCCTCTCTCTCCTCATGCACCAGCTTCCCGTCTGACCAAACGCTCATTCACTGGTAGATAAGCATCTCTGCAGCCTTTTCCCTCCCTGAAGAGACGGCACGCTGGCAAAGGGCTCAGGTTTGCCAGCACTTCAAAATGTAAACCCTTCACTCCTGAGAAATCCCCGACTTTACTGCACAAAGCCAGAGGTTCAGGCTCTGCAGCCAACGAGAGGCAAGGAAGACAAAGACGGACTTGAACTGTGGACATGGCCATAAATACATATTCTGAATAATGTATATAACATGTGGATGAATATACTCAGTTATCAATGATTTAAGAAAAATAGGACCTGTCCCACAGCTATCCTGCAGCATTAACAGGCTGCCTGTCCGATCTCTGTTTCCAGCATCTCCACTCTGCAAAACTTATAACTGAAGTCAAGCTCATAAAAAAATTAGATGCTTCTTTATCCAAGAAAATGGCTGCTGCATCCTCACACACTCAAAAATAGACGCAAGAGACAGGAACATTTCTGTACCTGTAGGTACATTTTTTTTACAAATGTTCTCTCAAAAGTACGATATTGGTCTTTATGAGGCCAGCAGTGTACCTATATACTATGAAAAAGGGTCCAAAGTAATATGAAGTACAAATTTGAACACAGTTTTTATAAACAGGACTAATGTGGCTCATATGGTGGATTTGTCTTGACTGGATCATAATTCAACATCAGATTGAATTAAAGATGTTTATTGTGATATAGTGCTTACCAAATAAGCTCAACTGAACTGAATATAAAACAGCCGACTCATTGATGCTGGTACAAAGCTGCTGTCTGACAGAACTACCATCATATCAATACATAATGATATCCATCATGGACCACAGCAGAACCTGCTGGTAGAAATGGGTCACAGACGGCAATACATAAAGACTTAAAGTAACTGAAGTGACTGCAGTGTGTCAGTGAGAGGCCGGGAGCTTCATTTCTTAAATTAAAGGTCACCAACTCATTTGTGGTGGATGGCTGCCCACATGATGGATGAGGGAATGTGTCTCCTTTACTCTGGTTTCTGGGGGCAAGACTGTCCCATTTGTCATTTGGCTCTGGGGCTCAAGTCAAGTTCCCAGCTGGCTTTTGACAAAGCTTCACCCCCCAACTGTTTTAACCCATCAAAATGCACTTCAGTCACTATATTCTGTCTTACCTACCTACTAGAAGAAGACATTTCCACAGGTATTGCATTTAAAAATAAGCATTCTGTCCTCAGCCTTGTTGAGTACTTTCATTTATCTAGGTTTCTAGGTAAAGCAGCCATAAATAGCAGGGGAAACTAAAGCAAAACAGTACTTTGTTACAAGGACATGGTGTATTCAGTTCGTATTGTCCTAACATGGGGTGATCCCTCTTAACAAAATGTCCAGGCCAAAACCCTCGAGTCCTCTGTTAGGGCTCAGCTGAAGGAGTTTTCCAACAATAACATCTGCTCATTAATCCTATTATAGAAAAAGATTCAGCATGCTAATTCTTAACGGTGCAGTGTCTAAAAATTATACTGACATCTAGTGGTAGAGATGGGTATAGCAACAACTTCATATTCCAAGCATTGTTGTGAATGTACGGTGGCCGTCAGTAACCAAAATTCTCCCAGACATAAAGATGTTTTCATCAATGAGTGGATCCAGTGGTCTCAGGTGCAGCTACGGACGTACAAGTCACAGCTTTTCACAACATGATCTATCTGAGCTTTAAGCTGTTTGTGAGCATGGCAGAGCTTAAAGGTAAGCCAACCAATTTTTCCTTGACATACCCATACCCAACCAGCTGTGGTTCTTTATAGACTGTATTTTCCAGACTACAATTCGCAGTAGTCAAAAAATGTCATAAACAGAAAAAAATATAGAATATTGTGTGTATATATGTATATATACACACACATATATATATATATAAAGTTACACTAGACTACAAGTTGTCTTTGTTTAGAAATTTATTTCACAAGATCCAAGCACAGACATTATCTGGAAAGGTAAGTTATTCAACTATGCAATAACAAACAGAACAACATCCTGATGTGTCTGGTATGTAAATTTAACGCATGAACAGTTATTCAGCTACACAATATACTGGTCAAAAAGAACATCCCATTTCTTTCTTTTTTATTTCTTTAATTCTGTTCTTCAAGCTGTTAAGCCAAAAACTGATACAAAAGGTGAATGATGACCTGCCCGAGGTTCAAAAAGTAATGAGGACTCAGAGCGCTGGAAAATAATGTACATGTCAGAATTATACAAAGGCAAAAAATTGGTAAGGACGTTAAAATACCTGCCTAGCAGTGTTTCATTATCAAAGCCCTCGCACGCATTTATGATACAGGTTGACAATTAAATTTTTTGTTGATTTTTTAATCCTTGATGTCGACACTGTCCAACTACTAAAGCACTCTGAGAGCGCAGACCTCCGCCAAGCAGGTCTCACAATGATAAAGAATCCTTCAAAATGATTCCTGGATCCAGAAGGTGATCCAGATCACCACCAAAATGTTATTGGTTCGTCCTTGGGCTGAGGCACACGGCTGGTGAAAATTTCAGGTCAATCCATCCAGAACTTTTTCCGTAAAGTTGTGACAGACAGACAAAACCAACGCTTCTGTACTAAACTGGTTCAAAATGTACTTGGAGAACAGGAAGTACTTTGTGTCAGTAGGTAATTTTACATCTGAGCAGACAAAAATGACCTGTGGAGTTCCCCAGGGCTCTATCATGGGGCCTCTTCTGTTTAACACCTACATGCTCCCACTGGCCCAGGTTATAAAGAACAATATTAGTTACCATAGCTACGCAGATGACACACAGCTATATATTACAGTATCACCAGGAGACCGGGGCCCTGAACAGGCTCTTGGTAAATGTATTGATGAGATTAATGACTGGACGTGCCTCAACTTTCTTCAGCTGAACAAAAACAAAACTGAGGTGATTGTTTTTGGAGCCAAAGAGAAACGACAGCAGGTTGTCACAGAACTTCAGTCCATACACCTAAAAACCACCAATCAGGCCAGAAATCTGGGTGTAGTGATGGACTCGGACCTAAACTTTGAAAAGCACATCAAAGCGATCACTAAATCAGCCGACTATCACCTGAAGAACATCTCAAGGATAAAAGATCTGATGTCTCAGGAAAATCTGGAAAAACTAGTCCATGCATTCATCCTCAGTCGGCTTGATTACTGTAACAGCGTCTTTACTGGTCTACCTAAAAAAATTAAACAGCTGCAGCTCATTCAGAACTCTGCTGCTCGAGTTCTCACAAAGACCAGAAAAGTGGACCACATCAGTCCAGTTCTCAGGTCTTTACACTGGCTGCCGGTCCATCAGAGAATAGACTTTAAAGTTCTGCTGCTGGTCTATAAAGCTCTGAATGGTTTAGGCCCAAAATACATCAGTGACCTCTTGACCCAGTATGAACCTACTAGAACCCTCAGGTCATCTGGATCCGGTCTTTTATCAGTTTCCAGAGTCAGAACCAGACATGGAGAAGCTGCGTTCAGCTTCTATGCTCCACATGTCTGGAACAAACTCCCAGAAAGTCTCAAATCAACTGAAACACTTAGTTTATTTAAATCCAGGCTGAAGACCCACCTGTTCTCAGCTGCATTTACATAGATTTTATTCAAAATTTAAAATCCGCACATCTCTACACTCTCTTTTAATCTGAAATGTTTTTAATTTTGAATCATGCTTCTAATTTTCTATTCTTAATTTTTTCCCCCCCCCCCCCCCGCTTTTGCACCCCGCTGTAATGCTTATGTTTCTATGTAAAGCACTTTGAATTGTCCTGTACATGAAATGTGCTATACAAATAAACTTGCCTTGCCTAACTGAAAACATAACCTTGGCGGAGGTAATAATCGTTACAGCCTTACAGGATTTATTATGACAGTTCTTGATCTCAACTTCTTTCACTGATCACACAGTACGGGGTTATAGACTTCCAAACTTTCCCGCGCTTTCATCTCCTCTGAAGCACCAGATAGTTCAATAAGTTGGGTAAGGAACTGATGGCCATTTCTCCATTTCAAAGCTTAAATCTTTATTTGACAACATTTCAGGATCTATGCCATCACACAGCTTAACTTTTCTTTTTAAAAAAGGTATGTAGTGCGTAAGCTTTCATCAAACTGAATATACACAGACAACATTTTGATTTGCAAAAGTCACATGATTTAAGAGAGAAAATCAACCCTGTGGGTTATTCAGTCCCTTTCCTTGTATTTCTGAAGACCCAACATCTCAGCTGGAGCTGGCTCTGTATAGCATTTATAATTATTGTACAGAAGCCTTCCACTAAAGAAGAAAAACAAAAATGTAAACATTGTAATGTGGGTTACATACCAACAATCTTTATATAACTAAACTTAAAAAGGATTTTGAAGCTTCCCGTTGCATAAATTTAACAGCATTCTGTCATAAAATATCTCCATCTGAAACATACAGTGTGTAATACTGCAGTTTCACTGGTGAACCAAAAAAAAATCAGCACTTTTCCACTGAATCCCCTAATGGAAAAGCCGTGTCTGAGACAATGCTTTAAGATTTTATAAGCTGAATTCACTGGAGTGTCTCTGAATGGCAAAAAAAAAAAAAACCTGCAGGTCAGTCTGCTGGAGTCAGCCGCCTGGATTATGGATCCATCAGCCTCCTCTTAACTCTTTCCACACACGAATACAAAAACCACTTTTATCTTTTTACAAGCATACTGTCACTGCTGGGTTCACATGTAAGAGCTGCATGTTGACGCAAACAGAACCCCAGAGAGGATCGCACAGAGGAAAACACTATGCAGGCCACAAGACAAAGACGAGTGATGTTGGGATGTTGGGAGGGTGTAACAGCGAGAGGTTCAGTTTGTAGCTGGTTCAAACAGAAGCACTGTGCTAATCTAGTTGGCAACCAGCAACAACTCAAGTCAACCTCTGGGAAAGTTGTAGTGACTAAAAATATACGAAACACACGTGAAGAAAGGGTAAACTGTAGCATTGTGTTGAGAGAATAAGAACTCTCTTAGAAAAAGGGTGGAAAAAGAGGTTCCATTTGTAGTCCTATTAAAAGATTCATCGGCTGTGAGAAGAAGGCAGACCACGCCGGTGATTTCCAGCTTTGTTTGTGGCTATGATTTGCAGGGATGGGCACAATTAATCGATGATCGATAACTGATCATTAAAAATTTTTTCGATCACGTAATTTTTTTTTCCGATCATCCGATAGTGTTATAAAACAGAGTTCATTCATGTAGTGTAATAAATGTCACTATGTGGCGGTAATAAAACATCCTACCAGCGGGGGGCGATGTAGCCTAAAGACAGCAGAGAAAGCCGCCTGCGAGCTGCCGTCTTCCATGTCAAAGCAGCTGAAAGAAGACTCGTCTAAACCAACATGAAGCGAGCACGGCGAAGTCTGGACTGAGGTGGAGATGGTTTTAAGTTAAATATCAGACGTGAGCGAGACGCTGCTGAATCTGTGGATCGCAAAGAGCCAATATTCAACTTGAAACTTGAAACCAACCAACTAGAAAATGACTCCGCACAATGTAAATACTGTGGCACGTTTTATAAAAACAACTCAACTCCCATGACGTACTAGTTAAAAAATGAATGAATCCTGCTTTCAATGCACCGTTGCCTCGGTCTGACGCCGGAGGAACTGCGATGCAAAGCGGGCAGACAAAATTACGGAGGGAATCTGGGCAACAAATCCACGAAAATCATTTTACAGAAGTTTTGTCGATGGGGAAGGTTTCCCAGATTTGATTCATTTACTCTAAACCAGTCTGTCGGCTTCCTTCACAGCGCATCATCACCAGGCTCATTGAAACACAAGAAGAGAGAGCAAGAGCTGCTAAGCTAGCGTTGCCATAACAACAGAGAGCTAACCTCACCATCACGTGCCACCACTGCCGACCTGCTCGCAGAGATGATGATTGAGGCTGTAGAGCAGTGGGGAGTTTAAATAAATACGCATTTGAGAAAAAAAAAACGGTCTGCCTGTGGTATGTGGAATCATTTTAACATGCATTTCTTAATGATTAATCGATAATTGATTGTTAATTCTTCCGACGATCGATCAAAAATGTGATCGCTAATGCCCATCCATAATAATATGGGTGACAGCCTTCAGTGGGGGAAAAAAAAAACTAAATCAGATGTTTAGAAACTCTGTTTAATCTGTCATTTCATTTCTGAGGATTTAAATTTTACAAACAGACTCCTGCACACTGTCCAACTAGCATGAAGACATTTGCAACATTTCTTTATCAGACCTTCACCAGGTAAAACCTTTCTGAGGACAATCCTGAGGATTTGAACATGGTTCTGCACCTGCAGCGGGCACTTTACAAAAATGTTTGAATGTGTTGTAAGCAGAGACCGTAAAAAAGGCAGCGAACCTTCGGCTCACTAGACCCGTTGGTTTCTGAAGAGCTAAAAATGAAGCCAGTTGGGCGTTCTCATCATCACCAACCTCGCCATGTCGCGTTCGTGTCACTCCTGGAAAATACTAAAAATGGGCAAAGCGCGGCCTCGGGGCAAATGATTGACAGCTGACGTACTCTGGGCTACAGTTCTACACAGTTTTTCAGTCAGATTTTCTGGTCAACCGTGTCGAACGCGATCCAGTAGCGCCAGAAACTGCAGCCAAACTCCGCAGCTGAATGAATGAGTCAGACACTTCATCATAAATACCGTTGTTTGAACAAATCTTCATCTTCTTGCTCCTCCATGCAAATTATCCCACCGGCGAACGGAAACAGAGTATGCTCCGAGCACTGTAAGTGTAGCTGCTGTTACATAATCCTCCTCCTGTGTCTGTTTTTGGTTGTGCACTGAGCTGTGGCACCACACTTAACTGATGCCTGGTGACTTCTCACATGATATGATGTGGGAGATTTTGCACATTTTTTCTTCCATCCTCCAATTTTGAACCATAAAAGAAAATCACATGATTGTACATTTTGCATTAATATCTTGAATGCAAGGGAAATATTAGATATAAGTAAAACCTGAGAACAGAAGTAATGGGAAGAAATGCTTTTAAAACAATAATAAATTATAGTGATGATAAAATTGAACAAAAATAGATTAAAACGTCTTTCAATTATCCAAAAACATAATATATACTAACTAAAATAATCAAATTTATTAAGTGGAAAATGTTAAAATTGAAAATGTAATAGTAATATTACAAATTTACCAAAAATAATGTACAATAACCTGACAAAACATCATCATCACTAATAGTAGCATCATCATCATGACATCTGATAGGCTACCACCATCATGTATTACAGAAGCTAGAATCTGGCTGCTTTCATCATTTCATTGCCTAAAACTCTCAGAAGTAGAAATAAATTACATGTTTTGTATGTGTACAGCGGTATCACAATTAGGGCTGGACGATATGGACCAAATATATCACTATATGTTTATTTTAGATGACAATATACGATATATACACCGGTATTTATTTCATATCATATCAAACAGCTGTTTTTTAGTATTAAAACAAGTTTAGCGTGAAGGTATCGCTCCATTGCAGTGATGGAACTGACAAAACACCTGTTTGTTAAATCGAAGTAATTAAAAGATAGTTGACTGTTTTTTTTAATGATTTCTTTGTAAAAGTCGTGGGGGGATTGTCTTCTTGACAGTTTAAATAATAAGGGGGGAAAAAATATTGATACACTGAAATATCGCAATATTTTCATATATGCTAAATCTATGTTTAAAAATACAGTATTGATCTATTTTACTGATGAAATCTCACGAGATATCTTGGTTTTGTTACAAAATCTCATGAGATTTCATGAAATACCCCAAGATTTTGTGAAATCTCAAGAGATTTCGAAACAAAACTATGAGATCTTGTGAGATTTCATTAGTACAATAGGTCGATACCAGATCTGTATTTAAAAACGTGGTATCGGCATATGAAAATATCGCAATATTTCAGTGTATCTATATTTTTTTTCCACCCTTATTATTAAAATAATCAGGTGACCCCTTTAGAGTCAGTCGTTATGAAAAAACAAAGCAAAAAAATAAGCAACTAATACCGCGATATAACGATACGTGCAAACATCATATTTCTCTCATATAAATATCATATCGCGATATATCAGTATACCGCACAGCCCTAATCACTAAACTCTAAAAGGTATGGATTCTGATATTTGTCTGACTGGTATCGAAGTATCGACTCCAAGGTATTGATATACCCATCCCTATTCAGGAGTTCAAAGAACAATAAAATGTAATAAACATGAATGTTGTACAACAAATTCAGATAAATAAGGAACATTACGAAAGAATTAAATACGGCAAACCCTAATAAGGGACGGCATTTATGTAGCAGACATTGAACGACTGATATGGTCCAACTCCACATCTCATTGAAAAATATATTGATATATTTTCTATATGGATATATTGTCCAGCCCTATTAGAATATGTAACATTAAATACACTTTATCAAGGCTGGAGATGATGATGTAATGCGCGACAGCCACTATTAAGTATCACATTGACCCAATCCGACTTTACCTTGCAGTCAAAATCACTTTTATGCTGCTGTGAAAACAGCATGGAAGATTTGGCTTCGCTGACAGGCCATAACCGAGTGTTTTGGACGGCCGTGGGGTCAGACCAACACACCTCCACAAGCACAGACAAGTCCCAGAGAGCTGCAAAAGATGCCAATTAGCTTCTGAAGGGAAGTAAACAGCAGTGGGGGAGGAAAGTAAGAACTTTGGTGAAGTTGGTGAGGCGAACTGAAACAAGCTAAATGGCATTTGGAGCTCTGAGTGTGTGTGTGTGTGTGTGTGTGTGTGTGTGTGTGTGTGTGTGTGTGTGGAGTGTGTGTGTGTGTAACAAAGCTAAAGCTCCTTTCATTAAGTCTTTTGCCTCCAGTTACAGAGCGGTAGTTAGTCCATGAAAGTCTGCAGTATCCTTGAGCCTCACATTTACATGGTGCTGTACAAGCTGCTCAAATTGTGATTAGCTGTAATATAATCAGCCATTTCCTTCACCCATTAACCTCGTTGCCTTTTTTCCTTTGAACGTCACGAACTCGTGTCAGAACATGGCCCAGATGTGAGCAGCTGTCTCATGGCTGCAGTTTGTGTTACGACCTGGTGGTAAGCAGGCTGCCTTCATCAATCTTTCCATGCTTCCTTTCACCCAGGAGGAAATTAGATAATTTAATAATAATTAAATAATTTCCTCTTTTGGGATTAATAAAGTATAATTTAATTAAAAAAAAAGCACCTGGGGCTTCATGTTCTTCAGCAGGACTGGATGTTGCCACCCCTAACCTGAACACAGAGTAGGGCCGTAACGGTACGTGTATTTGTATTGAACTGATCGGTACAGAACTCTCGGTTTGGGACGACCCTGTACCGAACCGTTGGGCGCAGGATTTCTTTATTTAGCAATTTGTTGTTTCATTAAGTTTTTACGTGTCACCGGACATAATTGGGCGACAGACCAATGAAACTTCGCCTCAGCTTGGTGCAGCGCGCCTCCCATCCCATTTCTAATAACTCATAGCAACATGGCACGTCAGCTTGTTGAGCTGTAGGAAGTAGGGGTGGGAAAAAACATCGATACGCTGAAATATCGCAATATTTTCATACCCTGATATATCAATATATTGAAACGCAGTACGGATCTATTTTACTAATGAAATTTCGCGAGATTTTGTCGTTCTGTTACGAAATATCGCAGGTTTTCGTGAAATCTTGCAAGATTTCGTAAGGGAACAATGAAATCTTACAAAATTATGTTGGTAAAATAGATCTATATTGCGTTTTTAAATATCAGTATGATATCTGCATATGAAAATATCGCAATATTTCAGTGCATCAATATTTTTTCCCAGCCCGAAAAGGGAGCGCCGTCAAACTTTAAGTCCCTCGTCTGGGAGCACCTCGGTTTTGAAAGAGGGAGGAGTGCGTGCCGACTCGGTCAGGTACGAACTCAGAAACACTTCCAACATGCTAACGAAGCTAAAGCGACGCCACACAAGTTTAAATGTTACAGGTACGACTAGAAAACAGACTCATTTAGCGCAAACATGCGTAAAAACAGCAGCATGTTGCCAATTTATGCATTTTTTTATTCAGGCAGTCTGAGCAGAAGAGAAACCTGCTGTGATGTTTACTTTTGCGATGAGGATGAGTGAAATAAAAGTGGAGCAGTTTCTGTTAAATGCTGCTCTTAAAACTCAAATGTCACTTTAGATGTGAAAGCATGTTTTTATATTTTTCATTGAAAAGTGTAAAAAACAATCAGCAGAAATTTATTTTAAAATATTTTCTTTATGGTTATTTTTTGTCATTCAAACAATACAGCAGAAGAAAAACAGCTTGGATGTTAAATTTTAGTGAACTTGTTACGAAAAAAACATTTGTATTTTTCCCCATTACTGTACCAAAAAAACAAAAAACAAAAAGCGTGACTTGTGCACTGAGGTACAAACTGAACCAGGATTTTTAAGTACCATTACAGCCCCAAACACTGAGATCTGCACATGAGTAATAAGTCTCTTATTGGGTTGTGAAAAGGGGAACCTTGTTGCCAAGAAGAATAATGATAAAGGGAAGTTCTGTTCAGAATGGGACTATTTCTTTCAATACATCAAAGACTTGTCACATTAAGTTAATGCTGAATCATTTCACACTTGATATGATGACAAACATACGATGGTACAAAGGGGTGTTGTCCTTGTAGTTCTGTTTTACTGCCCGTTTGTTTTTCTTTTGTGTTTTACCTGTTTGTTGTTATTTTGTATGGTTTTTTTCTCTTTATTTGTTGAAAAACACTATAAAGAAAAAAAAAGGGGGGAATCCAATGAACCTTCTCCATTGGGCTCGCTGAATCCGAACATCCTCGGCTCGTCTGAGGAAACTTGTTTCACACCAGGCTGCGGTTTAGCAGCTCGAGAGGCTTTTCCCCTCACGCCATCTCCCAGAGTAGATTTGATGCACAAGTTGCAAGAACAGCCCAGCAGACAACGACCGGACAGCCTTTTGCTTTCCAGCCTCGCTGTTGCACGCCTGCAGCGCACCCCCCCCAATGACACTGCAAGCTCAGTGATGTAAACGAGCCCGAGCGATGCTGACCATAGCACAAGGTCAGGCCTGAGGTCCTGACTGCACAGCTTTCATAGTGAAAGAGGGCGAAAGTACAAGTACCATGAAACATTCATACGTCTAAAACCATGTGCATGTCTCATCCTGCACACCTGTCCTTTATAAACCGAAAACGTGAAGTTGAGTGGACATGTACAACCCAGTACCCCAGCCGCGGCTCTTTTCCATAACTGAATATGCAAAGTTTAACAACTGCAGCTGCTGAGGCTTCTGCAGGGGAAAAAAGGTCTTTGTGCTCGGGCAGAGTTGGGCTGACGCAGGTGGAGGTGCAGGACTCCCTGCAGCTGGCAGGACATGGAAAGATCTGCTCATCTTGGGGTTTTACTCTGTGGTGATGAATTTGTTATCAAGGCTTCTGCTTCTCAACTAATGCGCAACATTTCCACATCACAGGGACAGGAAAAACCAGGGGTGGGACTTAAAAGATAATCTGATTAGAGGTTTTGTAATTAATCTCAATTGCATTTCTATCACATTACAAAAATTGCCTCAAAGGTAACATTTTCTTCATTTGAGTGGATTTTAGTGGACGACTAAATCAAAGTCCAGCTAAATCCAGCTCTACTATCGTCTGACCAAAAGCATTTAATTGTATTTCAACCATTTAAAAAAAGAAAAAATTATCTCAAGCCAAAACTAAACAGAACTAAATTTCAAGTACACAATTTTAAGTGATTCGTCTATTAAACTGGCTGTTTTCTAATTAATAGTCTACAATATGTTGCAATACTTCAAACTTTTTTTAATGTTTCTGTCCACACTTTTCATCAAGAGGCATTCATATCTGACGATCAGCAGCAGCTTTGAGTTTTATTTTCTGGTTCATGGAGCAGAGGTAAATATCTACTGCTGTTATCTCCAATATCTACCAGTCGCTAGCCGGCCATGCTAGAAGATCCTAGCAAGTCCAATCAAGATGACGACAAATAAATATGAAAGATCAAACTAAAGAAAAAAGAACAACAACAAGTGAGGAAATTTCCAGAAAAGAGCCTGAGGTTTATTACACAGTTATTTCATCATCATTGTCATCTGTCAGGGCACTCACACCATCCCGATACTCCGGAACAAAGGAATCCAGTTCTCAGATTAATATCCTTTACAAAAGTGACGCGACCCAAATAAATAAAACCAACACACACGCACACGCGTGTTTCAGACAAAGTACGAGTCAGAGATCAAACAGCAGAGGAGAAAGAGGAACTTCACAACTTCAGCAGCCAGACATCAGTGCATGCGCACACACACTAATACACACCTGATTATCTGCAGAAAAACACCTGGAACCACCACCCCTCTGCAAAACAGCCCAAAATACAACAAAGTGATTCTGCACAGAAACCTCGTTCACACCAAGAAGCCCCCTCAGTTTCCTCTGAGCGAAGCTTCAAACTCGTCCTACTGCGTTGCGTAATAAAACAACAGTATTATCTAATACTAATACACGCTGCTGAGGATTTCCTCTCACAGTGTCACTGTGACATCATCACATGCTGAATATCCTGTTGGTATCTGACAGCTGAAGTCCATCCAGACCTGGTGCAGAGAGCTGGTCCACGCCAGAACGCTGGAGCACAAACTACTGATGTACAAATGATAAACAGCAAGAAAACCTCTTCACTAGGGATGCACAATATAATCGGCCCCCTATCGGTATCGGCCTATATCGGCCTTAAAACTGAGTGTCGGACAGTGTAAAAACCCCCTGGACATATTAATGTCATCAACAGCCGAACATCAACCTCAGAAATGGTAAAAACTTAACTGAGAGCCGGCAAAAACTCCACATTACAGCCACAATCTGGAGGAAAACATTCATTTTCCAGTAGGTATGATGTTGCAGCCACTCTGTGGGTGTGTGAATTGATCTGCCAGCCAGTGTGTAAGCGAAGCAGTGGATCATCTCCTTGAATCTTACCAGAAAAGTAGATTTGCCCCATTAGCCCTGAGAGCTGCTCAAATCTCCCCTCAGGAACAAATTTCTGAACTGAACTGAGCCGAACTGAAGAGAAGAGAAAGCAAGCAGCCTGAAAAATCATGTCAGGTAGTCCGACTCGGTCCGACAAGACGTCTGACCAGCAGCACAAACTGCCGTGACCTCTGAGAGGGAGCAGAGCGCTTCAACGGGACCAAACTTTACCAAAAACATGGCCTCATTCTGGAGACGCAACTCCTCTTCAGCTTTTTCCACAGTCACCTCAATCTCTGAATAAAACATGAGACAAAAGCGTTCGTTTGACCTCGTCAGCAGTGAAGAAATGAAATGATTTGGGGGGTGGGAGACGTAAAAAGCCAACCTGAGGAGGCAGGCGGTGTAAATGAAACCTACAAGGCTAAATGTAGGAGCTGCTTTCCTATTCCGTTTCATTTATCCTCCCCAGTCTGCCTCCTTTTCATTCCAAACCTTCAAAAGCACCTTCTTTCTAGCAAGAAAACACACAGGAAGCGACAGACGTTTACCAGCCTGGTATCGGATTGGAAAAAAGACGGATCGGTGCATCATGAGTGAATGAGCCCTAAAACCCCGTTTCTACCAGGGGGTCACTTTTTTAGGTGTCTCCACAGTAGGGATGGGCGATATTTTATCGTGTGCGATATATCGTCAAAGAAATTCCCCACAATAACAATTTGAACTTATCGTTTTTATCGTGAAATGACAATTTATCAGGTTGTTTGCAGTTGCACTACTTTGGTTTTTTTAAAAGGCCAATTTAGTTTTGCTGGTTTTTTTTTTTTGTTTTTTTTTTGTTATACTCGTATGATCCCCGAGGGGAATTTAGGGCTCTGCATTTTACCCATCTCTGTACTGAGTATCAGAGAGCAGTGGGCTGCTACTTAAAGCGCCCGGGGAGCAGTTGGAGGGTTAAGGACCTTGCTCAGGGGTCCACAGTGTTTAACCTAGGAGTCGTGTCGGGGACTCGAACCCGGGTCCTCCGCGCCAAAGCCCACGACGCTACCACTAGGACACCCACACCCACAAAGTTTGCATGTTTGAATAAATGTGGAATTTGGTCTCTCATATTTCAGACTTGTTTAATTGGTGTCACTAGTTTTGCAATACAGGTGCACTACTTGAACTTAATTGACATAGTTTAGTGGCTTCTAGTACTTTGTAGGGCTTTCAGGACAGAATTTAGTGACAAATTTATAATACAATATTTTGCTGATAGTTTTTATCGTCACTTATCGTTACCGTGATAAATACAAGAAATGATCGTGATACATTTTTTAGTCCATATTGCCCATCCCTACTCCACAGATAAAAACTGGGATGGGTACCCTTAAATCTGACCTACTTGCACAGCATCCTCAACTTCCGTAAACAGGGTTGCCACCGGATGCTGCACATGCGTGCTGCCTTTGCTACTATCCACGGTGCTTCACCTATGATTCACCTGTACTTCCGCGGCATATTTCCTCTACTGAACGCTGCCTAGTCAGTCCTTTGATGTGAAATCGGCTTCTCGTTTGTACTCGATCAGAATGTGCGGATCACGAAATGTAATTGGAAAAAAATTTAAGTTAATTAGTTCACTTTTGCCAAGTGATGCTATTTGAAACCACCCGCTTACAGCAACTACGCTAAGCTAAGCTAAAGTCAGTGCTGCCAGATTCAAAGAATGACTGGGTCGGTTAGAAAACGCTTCTGCCCACTTGTCCAACTCAGGGTACTGTGGGGGAGGCTCAGTTTCACCCAGAGGTGGCATATGCCTTTAACAGAACAGGTTTGTGCAGCAAACTGGAGACAAACTACGGGTCACCTCCTGTGAACTAGCGCTTCCCCAGCAGTTTTAACTCCTGACTTTCAGCCACCTCCACGACCCAGCAGCCACAGAAAGTGAAATCTTCTCATTGTCGGACCCTCTGTGGGGGATGCAGCCTTCAGCGTATCAGACGGAGACAGAAGAGCTAATGAAGCTGCTCTGTGCATGTTTAACAGCCTCAACTCCAGCATAACTGAGCATTTACAGCCTGATGCCGGCACACCCCCCCCCTTTCTGCAGCAGATCTAATGACTCCATTTGGCCCTTTCTGAAAGAAAGACGACTAACTAGCCACATCAAAGAGACACATCAGTGCTGGGGAGGAAGGGAGATGGATAGACAGAACCGAGGCGGTCGATACGACTGTTTGCTTTCCTGCCATGTTCGTTTGCAAATAAGCTGGAAAATGATGGCAGCGTTGCAGGGAGGTCATAGGGCGGCACTGGGGGGTTGTCATCAAACCAGGATCAGAGACTGAAAGATGGCTGCCTTCTGGCATGGCACCGCATCTAAAACAAGCCTGCTGTAAATCTAAAACAAGGACAGACCATCTTCTCTCACACACACACACACACACACACACATCAGGGCTGGGGTTTCCCCCAATACACCAATTTCCCTGCCTGTCTAAATAACTTCACACTGAACGTGACGAGGCGTTGCAGACATGCTCTTATCCTCTTCTAACCTGATGGGAAACGCCGCCACGCACACAAAACCTCACATGATTCATCACATATCCAAATACCTACTTTCCATACCGCGGGCAGTCCGACAGTAAAGGGAGAGTGACGGCACAATGAAGCAGTTCACGAATAAATTTCACTCCCTGTCGTGCCGCGTTAGGCTTTCAGACGGCGAAGATTCTCAGCCGGCCAGACACCGAGCGGGCCGGTTAATCTCGGTAATCATTAAACCATCTCAGTGATGCAATGCAGGCTTGAGCCGGGCCAACCGTTCCCTCCAGCACAAACCCTCCAGCTCGGACGATTCCCCACCAGGAGGAGGGGATAGAAATATGACAAATGGAGGGGAAAAGTATAGATCCAAATGACCCAATCCGTCCAATTCCAAAGATAATGCATGTAAATGATCATAAACATCATAACTAAGAAGGATAAACATGTTTTTTGAGGATTTGTTCCACCGCAGAGGCAGAACAGCCAGATGTCCAAAATGAAAGCTCTCACTGAGATAAGGCTATTTTGGGATTTTTGCCCTTGGAGGAGAATATAGTTACTAGAGCGCCCTCTTTTGACATTAGACGGCAATATTTGCTCCTTGGCTCATGTTTGTCAATATGAATTGATACTTAGAAAAATGTTAAATTGTATATATTTTAATATACAAGTCGCTAGGGGTGTCCCCAAATAGTCGACGATTCGTTTCCAGGACTGTGCTTCGACTGCGAGTCTCTAAGTCGAATAGTCGCAACATGTGGTTACCAAGCAAAGATCAGACCATTCTGCAGTAGGAGGAGGTTGAACGTTTGATTTTTACAGAGTATTAATTTGTTCTTTTAATAATTCATTTCATAGGTCTGTTAGCAGCCGAATAATTCTGTTATTATAAGTGTGGCATAAAGCAAGCTGCGCCGGGCAGGCGGGTTTAAACCGCAGTCTGCCGGTGAGTCGCGCGCGCTGACCATTCAGCCAGAGATGTCTCCATGACCAAGTAGCCAGAGACATGATGAAGGACACTCACCTGTCACATCATCATTGTAGTTTCTTCCACTGATTTATAGCATCAGTCTGTGAAGGTGGAAACAGTCTGACAGACATGAACATCGCGTCTACTCCTGTGCGTAATGCGTAAAGCTCCAGATGGATGCGCTGGTGCTGCTGGAGGATGATTCAGATTGTATCAGGAAAGAACACGTTTTTAAGAACCATAATTTCCTGAATCGTGAAGCCTGCGGCTGATATCAGACTCCAGAGCAGCGCTTTTATCTTTGTCCTGAACTGGACCGCCGTCTCGCTGCGTCAGCTGTTGAGCGCACATGTGGAGCCGTTCCCCGTGAACGAGAGAGACCAGGAGAAGATGCTGAACCATCCAGCAAGTTGTGGAATAATCATGACTGTGATGTTCTGATCATCCCCCCACCTCCACCTCCATCCAGAGGAGATTCTCCCGTCGACTTTGTTAACGAAGCGAGGAGCGCACCTCCAGCTCATCGCCATTTTACTGCACACTTTCTAACTTTTATTTTCCGTTTACTTGGATATAACTTTGTATTTTGTTATGAGCCTATTTTTGTTATTGTGTAATTTAGGTGAAGGTTATTCTTTTGGAATTCCGCTTAATATGTTTGACATTTGGACCGTGCGTCGCGCAAAACGGCTGTTACGCCGTTTTAATTCTCTTTCCCGACTTTAAATTGTTAAGCAAAAAAAAGGAAAGAAAAATATTAGGTTTATGCCTGCAGTGTTAACTGAAAAATAAAAATCTAATTAATGAACTGTTTTAAACCAACATACCTTCACGTTTTCTTTTTGTTAAATATTTTAATGGTTTTAAACCAGCAGACATGTTTTATAGCCTAAACAAAACATGATTCGACTATTCGTCGACGAATGACATGATCTGACGAATCAGGTTCGACTATGAAAATTCTTAGTCGGGGACACCCCTACAAGTCGCACAAGCCACCAAACTATGAAAAGCGCGACTTATAGTCTGGAAAATACGGTACTCGATTGTATTTTCAGACTTGTATTTTCACACATGCAGAATTAACTTGTAGTTGTAGACTTGATTTGTTATAAATAGTGGGACACAAGTTTCAAAACATGTCCCCGTCTTAGCTCTGTAGATAACAGTCAGGTCAGCCGTCATTCTAGATGCGTATGCTCGAAGTACGAGAAAACGAGCAAGCAGCTGATAAAGATAACCAACACAATCCATACGATCAAATTTCAACACACTGGAACAGGCCGTTTTCCTCAGTCTGCCAGGGATGTAACAATGATCGATAAAAAGATCAATCGTGATTTTTATTCCTAGCGGTTAGTCTCACTGTTTCAGATTTTGATTATCGCCCTTTGAAAAACTCAAAGTGATGCTGACTGCCTGGAAAAGCAGCAGCTCAGACACACTGTGCAAGGTTTGGCCTCTGAAAACATGGAGGAAGGCACTGAAGGACCTGCACAGACAGCTCTGAAGAAACTATTTATGTATTTATGGTATTATTTTAATTTAAAAATTTTTTTAAAAAGAGACTAAAACAATTCAGTACTCAACTGCTATCAACCAAAGTAACCTCCCAACCTAACAATATCTGTCCATGTCCTGCTGTGACAATGAGGCTGTCAGATAGGGATGCTCGATATTGAAATTTTAGCCGATATCCGATATGCCGATATTTTAAGACTCATGTGGCCGATAACCGATATCGATACCGATATTAAAGCTGAAAAAAATAAGCAGTCATTGCAGATAGCAGTTTTGTATCCATTTCTGACACTATGAAAAATAGGGGTGGAAAAAAAATATTGATACACTGAAATATTGCGATACTTTAATTTGCCAATATCAAATTGATATTTAAAATTGTGGCATCAATCTATTTTACTTACAAAATCTTGTAAGATTTCATCGTTCTGTTACAAAATCTCACGATATTTCGTGAATTCTCGCGAGATATGACAGAAAAATAAAAGAGATTTCGTTAGTAAAATAGATCGATACAATTTCTAAATGTCAACATGATATCAGCATATGAAGAATCACAAAATTTTGGTGAATTCTCGCAACATTCCGTAAACAGAATGCTGAAATATCACGAGATTTTGTTAGTAAAATAGATCGATACCGGGTATCTAAATGCCAATATGATATCAGCCTACGAAATATCACAAAATTTTTGTGAATTTCCGCGAGATTTCGTAACAGAACGCTGAAACATCGCGAGATTTCGTTAGTAAAATAGGTCGATATGATAGCTGGATCGGATATCGGATGAATGTGGCCGATCCAGCATTCAGATCCAGACATTTCTTGTTTTTTTTATATTGTTAAAATATAAAGAAAATGTAAAATTAAGTACATTTACATCTATGTTAATTTGTTACCCTTCTTTAAACAAGGCTAAATGGTTGTCAAGCTTGATCCCTTCACTCACACGGAAAATCATGCAGTTTATAGATGGTTTCCCGTTTATAAACATTGGCAGTTGCGGCAAAAACCTGTTTGTCCTGCAGTTTACGGCAAAACACGCACTTTTATCATTCATAAAAATGTAAAGTAACCTGATGAAACAGATTGTTGTGTTTTAAATTATGTTGTATAAATCTGCATTTAGATAACAAATTAAAAAAATACAGACTCATCCTTGCCGTTTTGCGTTTCCATTGCCATTATACTAACCTGGCAAAGGAGTCATCACCGGAAACGGCATTTTTCTGGTTAAAACATGGATATTATTCGTGATGGAAATCTTTTGAAATTTGCCAGAAAAACTTGAGTTAGAAAGCGGCTTAAACTTTCGTTTAGACTCTTTGTTAAAACTAAAATGGTCCCAACAGTCTGCTGTCTGCAGCAGGTTCTGTGTCGTCTTCACCTCCTCCATACAGGAGCAACTGGATTAAACCAGGCAAAGATGACATCATCACTACATTTGGAAAGGAGCTGATTCCAGCTGTTAGGGACTCACCTGCGTTGCTGTTGGCGGGTCTCGCCGCTTGTGGAACGTTCTGCTTTATTGTGGATGAAATTCTGGTAGACAGACAGACTAGCTAACTGCTAACAAGCTAACAGTATAAACTCAAACCCCAGCTGATTTACGACCCTCGTACTTCGTATTAAATCTCCGGGATGCGTTGTTATGCAGCGTGAATGTCGGTAAACAGTTTTTTCTTCTTTTTGTTTTCCATGTGTGAGCAGAGGACGGCTGTCACACACAGCTACAGTGTTGGGATGCAGCCGTGAGCTGACCAATGACTGGTCGCGGCCGTGATACTGGTATTGTTCCAGTACCAGTCTCCCGACTAGATCATGGGAATCATTTCTGCCACTGCAGTGGTTTAATCCGATATGGTGACCGTGGTGAAAAACTAAATAAATCATGTATCTGAACCTGCAGAAGTCACTCCTACTGTCCTGTCTATCACCATGGTAACTGTTAACATGCATTTAAGTTTTGATTTTTGAAACCAGGACTCAAACATTATATTTCTCCGACACTTTCACGTCACATCATGACATCGTCTGCATTAAAAGTCGAGTCTTGCATATAAACACACGTCTTCTCATAGTTCAGTGATGCTCGGAAACCCATCTATTCATTCAAACGTAGTATCGGACCGGTATCACCCGATACGCTCAGCTCAGGTATCGATATCAGAAAAAAATGTATCGGTGCATCTCTGGTCATACAGCTCAGAGATCAGTGGGTAAACAAAGGAGACACGGGGGGAGCCATAGCGGGGTTAACCCGCGTCAGATGAAGCTGTCACTATTGTCCTCATTTACTCTGACCTCCTCCTCCTCCTCCTCCTCCTCCTCCTCTTCCTCACCAACGCTGGTGGCTGAAGTTAGACTACTGATCAGATCAAGCGAATAACAGTTATTGCATATTTTTATAGGTTTCAAAGTTCTGGATGTTCACGTTTGGCACAAAACGGTGACTTGCGATGATTAATGGGATGATTTGTGTGGTGGGGGGGGGTGAGATCAGACCTACCAGGGGTCAAACTCGTGAATGATGCTCTCAAAGCGAATGACAGCGAAGAGTCTGGAGCTGAAGCCGGCCAGCCAGGCCAGGAACAGGATAGTGAAAGACAGCAGAGACTGCCAACCAGCCGGCTGCGACAGGCCGCCGGACAGACCTCCTCCCCCGCCTCCGCCTCCTCCCGCACTGCCGATGCCATCTCTCTCCGCCGCCGCCGTGCTGCTGCGCCCGTTCCCGGAGTACGACGCTCCGGAGTTCAGGGAGGATTTCTGCTTGATGTCGGAAACAGAATGATGCTCCGCCATATTCTACGTCGATCCCGTCGAGGGGGGAGCGCGAGCAAATCAAGCTATCTGATATCGCACAGGAAAGAGACCCCCCCCCCTCCTCCGTCTTCCTTCTCTCTGCCACGCTCCACTTCCGAAACCAGTCGCAGCACCTTTCTGACACTCCCCAGACCCCCCCGAAGCGGTGCCCGAGACGCCGAACTTCCTAAGCGGGTTCCCCACCGACCGCGATATCAGCTGGATAATCCAGGGAGACACATAGCAGCGTGGTTCCGCGGGACGCTGGAGGGGACGCACGCGGGTCGAGCAGTTCCTCCTTCCTTCCTTGGATGAAGTGGGCGGGAGCGTGGCGTGGAGCAGGAAGACCTGTCAGCCTCTCACAGAGAGACAGGTACGGCCAGCAGGGACGCGGCTCCGGGAGAAGCCCAATCCCGGGGTAGAGCGCGTGACGGGCGGGCTCGCGAGCCAATGGCAGGGAGCGTTGTTACCGGCGAAGACGTTACAGCCGGGGACGGTCAGAAGACAGTTTGCAACGAGGAGGAGGAGGAGGAGGGGATGAAGATGGACAGGAGGAAGAGCGTATGGCTCTTTGCTGGACTCAAACAAACCAATGAAATCAATGAGTTTCACATAAATGTTAAATAAAGTGACAGCAAGTGTCGTCCTGAGCAGCTACACAGCAGACGTTAAAATCTCCATTTTCTTTTATTTTTTATAAACAAATAAATAGATATAGGCTTACAGTCGTGTTTTTTCTTTTCTTTTCTTTTTCTTATACCATATTCATTCAGTGTGCCATTAAATTTGGTCCTACAAGGGCCTTAATCCCAACACACATGACTCAAGTTTATCAGTAATTTTGCATAGTCAACAAGTCTTTCCTATGTCATGTATTTTTTCTGCCCAGCTACCGAACCAGGTGAGTCCAATCAGCACAATGAATTAAATTGGGATGATTCAGGTGCGTGGGAGCAGGGAGACCATGGCCGTGTCCGAATGTCCACCCTAATGCTGCGTTCCATTTCATCTGGGAAGTCGGAAATTCCCAGTTCCGAGTAGGAAGTTTCAACTGGAACGGCCCCTGAAGTCGGATTTCCCACTCAGAAAGTCGGAGAAGGGTCAATCTGCGGCTCGCAAGACAGGGGCGTGTCATAGAGTGGGCGTGTCGTAGTGTGACGTTACTCGATGACACGCCCACCAGGCCAATGAGAGCACGGTAAAATCTAGCCCTACCCCTGACCCTTCCCCTAAACCTAACCAGACCCACCCACAATGCGACACGCCCACTGGGTTGCAAGACGCAGATAGATACACTTGGAAAGTCGGACAACTCTCGCAGCTCCGAGTTCAGATTTAAAGATGGCCGCGCCCAGTGTTAGCAGTTTTAGAAGCTCCTGTAATGTTACATTTATTTACACTTCTTACTTATATTTTGTTGCATAAATCAGTCGTACACGTAGTATTGGTTTATACAGATGTAGGGGGAAGCTGCTGTAGTGTAATTCACATTTTTCATGTGATATATGTGAACTACAACGCTAGCTGTGCCAACAACGGCTAATAATAATAGCCTTAGCAAACACGTTGTTTTGCTAGGCTGCTAACTGGTTTTCCGACCAGTGAGCTGGAACGCAAGTTGGTCGGGTGTGACGTCACCCCCCAGTTCCGAGGAAAATGGAACGCAGCACAAATCCACAAAGAACAAAGTAGTGCACTCAAAATTACCCACAATGCATCTTGAAAACTAGCGAGCTTCGATGGTCCCTTGACTGGTCAATATAGATCACAATGCATTGCGGTCAGGACAGCTGAATGGCGCGAGGTGTTGGACACATCAAGCGGCAGAAAAAAGGGAGGAAAACAACAGAAAAGCAGATTAAACACAATATAAGTAAATAAAATATCTATACTTAAAGGTACAGTATGTAAGAATTACTGACATCTAGTGGTAAAGATGGGTGCTTGAAAGAAAAGATATTTTCTTACAAGAAAAGATGTTTTCTTTCAAATTACTTCATATTCTAAGCACTGTTGTGAATGTATGGTGGCTGTTTGAGGCCAAAATTCTCCCAGACAAAAATGTGTTGTCATCTGTGAGGGATCGCGTTTAATGTCTTTTAAGGCATTACTAATCCCAAACAGTCTCTAACTCCCATTAAACACTGCTGGTACAGCAGTTTTAAAGATCAGAGGGTTCTCACTTCACATACATTGTTTTGTCCATTAAGGGACACCGTAGTAAAAATGGTGGAAAAAATATGGCAGCCTCCATATGTGCACCGCCCAACAAGTAGATGTATTCTAAGAAAATAAACATATAACTGTTATTCTAGTGCAGCGATTACACATCAATAGAAACACAGTTTTGAATTATACATCACATTTTTATGCCATTGACCTTTGATTTTTTACATACTGTACCTTTAAAATTACAGATTTGATTAAGTCTTTTTGTGCGTCGTGGGTGCTGCCGTTGTTGCCACAGGGACAGCTGGTAATCACGTGATTTGCGGCGAAGGAAAAGTAGTCAGCTTCGTGTCCGAATCGCAGGCATATAGTGCAGCCGTATGTAGTGAATGAGGCCTTTGTAGCACCAAATTGAGTAGCCCTAGCCTATACTCCTACTGTTCAATAAAGTTTTGTGCACTATAAAAATATGTAAATTTGCCATTAAATTTGTTATTAGGGTATGGCAGGGTTACTCCGTTTGGTCCTACGAGGGCCATAATCCAGCCGGCTTTATTTAGCGCAAAGTTACTGAACTATGTGCAGATCAGCTCAAGTCTAATTTCAGAGTAGTATTGAGACAGCATGTTGTTGACGCTAATTACATGAGCTGTACTGTGCTGTAGTAGAAATGTCTGGAGAGAGAATTTTATTTACCTTTTATGGTGCAACATAAAGTACAGCAATCTGGTAAATGTCCAAAACTTAAATGCTTTGCCTTGTCAGGAATTCAAAACAAATAAAAGAAATGAAAGTTTATTTTGTTTCTTTGTTAGATGGGGGTTGAAATAAATATTATTACAACCTCCCCATAAATACTGTCCTAGGAGTTGGTTAAAGGACTAGTTCACTCACAGAATGATGTAACTTTATTTTCCACTTCCCCTCATGATGAGCAAGACTCTGGAGCTCTTTTTTAATATCTCAAATGCAGCCGGCGATCAGGAAGGCTTCTTGTTTTCCCCAACTTTCAAATAATGGAGATCACCGGGGTCCGAGCCAAAAGGTCCATAAAAGTCCACAAAAACTTGTCAATATTCCTCCATACTGCTCGTCCAATGTAATCCAAGTGTCCAGAATTTACTCGAAACGACATAATTTAGTATATTTTTAGAGCCAAAACAGTACTACATCTTACTTCTGCAAAGCCTCGGCGTTCAGAGCCTACTCTGCCAATAATACAAGCGTAGAAGAAGAAATTTACTGTTTACATTGTGCTAAGAGCGACAGAGCTGCAGACAAACAGGGACAAACACAAGAGGGTCCAAGAGGGGTTGATATTGATTTAAAACAAAGAAAGAAAGAAAAAGAGGACGCGTGATCTCGTCTGTCGCGACTTCCGTAGTTTCATGAATGCGCATCGGCATGCTCGCAGGAAATGCAATGTAGAACTGTTTAGGCTCTAAAAATATACTAAATGGCATCGTTTCGAGTAAATTCTGGGAAAACGAGAAGCCTTCCTGATCGCCGGCTGCATTTGAGATATTAAAAAAGTGCTCCAGAGTCTTGCTCATCATGAGGGGAAGTGGAAGATAAAGTTACATCATTCTGTGGGTGTACTATTCCTTTAATTCACTTCTGTGGGTTCTCACTTCTTTTTTAAATCTTTATTCCTTCTTTTTGTTAAATGTGTTGAGGGTCTGAAAGGAACTTATAAATACAATTTGTATTATAATTATTATTATTAGGGATGCACAATAATTATAAGGTCGATAATTATTGGGCCGATAACAGGAAATTATTACGTCATTCCGATAAGTCTGATATCATGATGACTTACCCCGATAACTTATTCCCCATACAGTTGAAATTCCTACGATCCGGCATGCAGAAGTTGAAAATCCCACTTGTGCAGATGGAACGCAGGCGATGGGAATTTGTGGCTAAAACAGTAGTTCTGGTCGTTTATGTGATACGCGACTGGCGCGAAGTCACCACGTAAATTCACGGGTCAACCTGGGCCTGGAGTTCCCACTGCGATTTTAACCCTTGCTGAGTTGTTTGATGCGGGTCAACGCGAGACAGTGAGCCTTTCCCACTGCCACTAAAAGCCAATAGGGGATTATCACGCTTACCGGAAGTTCCCGGATTTTGGACACTTCCTCTTCCGGGCCATCTTAACATCAGCCGTTCCTGCTCTGTTATACTGTTTAAATCGGATAAACTCCAAACATACTCAAGTTTTCATTCTAGACTGAAGTGATACTAAGGAAGAAGTGGATCAAAGCGATCGATTTGCCGCAGTGAAGGGCCGAACTTTATAATAAAACACACGTTTGTTTGTCGCCGGTGGGGCACAACACCGGCCCTTCACACCATGCTAGCATTAGCCAGCTAGCGTTTACTGACGTGCTTAACATTGTGCGTCTTAAAACACACAAACATCTGAAAATCGGGTCTGTACCTCCCCGTTTCCAGTGGAACAACTGGGGACTGCCAAGAAAGGAGACGCTTTCAGATGCTTGTGTGTTTTCAGCCGCACAAAGTTAGGCACGTTATCAAGCTGGCTAATGCTAACCTGCTAACACGACTGCGCAGTCTGCCGGCCACAAACAAACGTGTGTTGTTTTATTATAAAGTTCGGTCCTTCACCGCGGCGAATCGGTCTGAACCACTTCTTCCTTGGCATCACTTCAGTCTGAAATGAAAACTTGGCATTGGCGTTTATCCGATTAACAAAGTTTAACAGAGTAGTAGCTGGCGGACTACTGTTAGCAGGTTAGCATTAGCCAGCTTGATGACGTGCCTAACTTTGTGCGGCTGAAAACACACAAGCATCTGAAAGCTTCTCCTTTCTTGGCAGTCCCCAGTTGTTCCACTGGAAACGGGGGGGTACAGACCCGATTTTCAGATGTTTGTGTGTTTTAAGACGCACAAAGTTAAGCACGTCAGTAAACGCTAGCTGGCTAATGCTAGCATGCTGTGAAGTGCAGGTGTTGTGCCCCACCGGCGACAAACAAACGTGTGTTTTATTATAAAGTTCGGCCCTTCACCGCGGCGAATCGATCGCTTTGATCCACTTCTGCCTTAGTATCATTTCAGTCTAGAATGAAAACTTAAGTATGTTTGGAGTTTATACGATTTAAACAGTATAACAGAGCAGGAACGGCTGTCGTTAACATGGCCCGGAAGAGGAAGTGTCAAAATCCGGGAACTTCCGGTAAGCGTGATAATCCCCTATTGCTCTTGGGTTTAAACTAGTTTTTTGGCCAGTGGGAACGAAGTATAAATTCAAAGAAATGAATGAACGAAGAAAGAATGAATAAATAAGTAAAATGTACTTTAGGAAGCACGTGGTTTACTGTCCTTGGATTAGGTGCCCGCATCTGTAATCCTATAATAAAAAGGAAACACTGACTTTAAAATGCAGTACAGATGGCTTTGCATTGCCTTCATGTAGTTTATGTGCAGGTAGGTCTGTTCATGTTTATAGCACAGACTGTTTAACGTTCAGCAATGATGAATGATGGGTCTGACAGTCCATATGTACAGTGCTTTTTTTAATCATCGGAGAGAGAGAGGTGCAACTTGTCCTGGTCTCTTTCATTACATAAATTAGATCTGTAAAACACACATTACAGCGTAGATCCAGTGCAAAATGCTGCAGGAGCGGCAGCATTGTTAACGTACATCTTTAGAAGTCAACACAAACTTTAAATAAATATGTACAAAATCTGTGCAACAAATAATGCAAAAGTTACAACCCAGCGAAAGAAAAGCTGGAACAAACTGAGAGTAAAGTCCATAAAATCTTACACAATTTGCATGATGTGGTGTATGGGATGGTTGTTTTTTACTTTTGCATACATTTCCAAGACAGAGCTCCTATCAGTTATCAGCAAACCTGTTGAATTTGTTTTATAACTCTTTAATTGTCCATTTGTTCATGAAAATATGTTTAAAATCCACAAAGTTAGCACTACTTCTTCTTCTGTTTTACTGCTGGAACCTTAATATATGATTCAGCTCATCACAGCCTGCAGGAGCATTTTTCTGAGCCCCCCCATGGAAAGAAAGATCACATGCTTAAATGAGCATTCCACTAATCACCATTTTACTAATCCCATTAACATGTTTTAACAGGGCTGGCTATTAGAGTAATTAATGAAGTAGTGGTAGGTGACCTTTCCAACTAATGAGCCAGATTCATTCATTTGTCACATCTGTGCACAAACTGTGACTGTTTTCCTGCAGAAACACAGCAAGCAGTTTGTGGTGAGTTGTGCTCCTGCTACCAGCTCAGACCCCAAACATAAATACACACATTTAAGTGAGGATGTAATCAAGCGTTAATGGTTTCACCTGCATGGGATCAATAACTGTGAAGATGCAGCAGATTGAGCTGTTTTACACGTCCACTGATTCTTTAAGACATAGAAATCTCACCAGCTCATCCAGGGGCATCCCAAGGTGTCTGCCGGCCCTCCAGCGTGTCCTTGGTCTTCCCCGGGGTCTTCCCCGGGTGGGATGTGCCCTGAACACCTCACCAGGGAGGCGTCCAGGAAGCATCTTGACCAGATGTCCGAACCACCTCATTTGGGTCCTCTCAGTGGGGAGGAGCAGCAGCTTTACTCTGAGCCCCCCCTGGATGAGCAAGCTTCTCACCCTGTCGCTGACACCTCCCGTCCACTGCTTCCGCTCCGTCCCGCTGTGCTCCAGTCCATCTTTGCGGCAGGCTGCAAAAATCCTCGTACACTCCGCATGAGTCCGTCAGCCCCCTCTCCACTCAGCCGCAAATCAGGCAAAAGAGCATATGCAAAGTTTCCAAGTTCAGGCAGTAAGTAGATCAGGGGTCTGCAACCAAGTGGCTCTATGGACCTTCCACAATGGCTCTCAATACCACTGACTAAAAATGACAAAGAACTGAGCAATACCTAAAACTATGGATAAGAAATGTAGATTTAGCAGTTTTTCATTTGAATAATTGCACTTCATTTTTACAAGTAAAAGTACCAGTAACTTTTTTTCTACATTTGTTTCTCTTCTCATTTGCTTGGAAATTCTGGTCTTCTTCTGCAACACAGTCTCAAAAGAACAAAATCCCACAAAGGAAAATGGAACTGATAAACTAATACTCTCTGTGGCATTGTTTCAACAAGCTTCTTCAGTCACGCTTGTTTCTGCCCAGTGATGTATTTGATTTTCTTCAAGCTTTTTCCAACAAATCCCAAAGATTCTCAATGGGGTTCAGGTCTGGACTCTGTGATGACCAATCCATGTGTGAAAATGATGTCTCACGTGCCTGGAGTGGCTTAGGGTACGTGAGACATGAGACACCCAAACATAGTTTGATCCCAATGAATTCTGCCATTGTCATCGTGGAATATGGCCGTGCCATCAGGGAAGATGAAATAACCTGCTCATCAAGTAGGCCACATTCAGGTAGTCAGCTGATCTCATTGGACATAATAATGCTGTACCTAGAGCTGAACCTAGACCTGACCAGCTGCAGCAATCCCAGATCGTAGACTGCCCCTACAAGCTTGTGCAGTGGATGCTAGGCATGATGGCTGCATCACTTCATCCCCCTCTCTTCTTACCCTGGTGCTCCCATTCCTCTGGAACACGGTGGATCTGGACTCATCAGATTACCTTCCATTGCTCCAGAGTCCAAATTTTATGCTCCTTAGCAAATTAGTCTCACCGATAAGAAGTTTTCTTAAGGCTACGCAGCTGTTGAGTCCAAATCCGTTGAATTTCCTTCACATTGCTTGTCTGGGAATGCTGTTACTTCCACTTTTAAACATAGCTCTGAGTTCTACTGTTGTTTTTTCTATATCTGATTTCACCAAACGTTCAAATGCTCACCAATCACCATCTTTTAAGATTTTTTTCTGACCACATTCCTTCTTGGAAGACGATGGTTCCCCACAATCCTTCCAGTGTTTATAACATGTTGGACAGTTATATCCTGACACGCCAGCCTGACCAACACCACGTATGACAGGGATCACCAATTCCGGTCCTCGAGGACCGGTATCCTGCAGGGGTATTAGGAGCTCCCCTGTTGCAACACACCTGACTCCAATCAGTGGGTAATTAGCAAACTGACCGGAATTGGTGATCCCTGATGTATGAAATACACGGCAAGTCAGACTTGACTGGAAATGAGAAAAATATACTTGGTTAGATTTGAGTTTTTGCAGTGTAGTGAAAACACCTGTTCTAAATGTACAGCCAGAACCAAAAACACGGCAGGGATTTTACTTTCTGGCACCTAGATTGTCCACCTCTGACATTTTTTTTTTTTTTTTTAGACAGGTAGTGTATTTGAGCAGACATATTTTATAATGTAGTACCATTTTCAGCCACCTGATGCCAACCTCCACCTATTTTGTGGGCCTAGTATTCTTAAATCAGCCCTCCTGGAAACCTCAAGCACATGCCTGTGACCCATTTCGTTGGGATTAATCTTTGAAGTAAAAAACAAAAAACAAAAAGCTTTTTCAGGCTCTCAGACTTATCATGTATGAAGTGACTGGGATAAACATGTCTGTCTACTCGGCCATAAATAGGCCTATAGATGTTTAAACCAGGGTGCGGTAAGTTGCTTTGGCCCCAGGCCTCACACAAAGGCCTCTTACTCTTTGCATATTGTGATTCCTGAACATTTTCACACACCCTGCAGCCTGGAAAAATGCCAATACAGGATGAGCGATAATCTGAATAGTTAGAATTTACAGTACGGAAGAGCAGCTTTGTTCAAATCCAACAAGTTTTGAGTCATTTCTTCTCTGCATCATAGCAGATAATGGAAACAGAATTTCATTTAAGCGTCACATCAACCCGGATCTCTTCGTCTATTCGGCTGAGTCAATCTCGCTTTCTCAGATAACGCGTGCACGACATGACGAGCATAAATGTTCCCTGCCCCACCCTCTTACTGGATCTTAATGGCATGAAGTTGATAAGAAACAGAAGTCAGAAAAATATATGTGGAATGTTATGACATAAAAACCAAAAATAAGACACAAACAGTGTTTTCATTTTAGATAATAGCTGCCGTGTTAAACTACTAATCTGTGTGTGGATTTTTCCACTTAATAACAACAGGCAGTATTTCATCTTCAGGGTGTCACTGCTCACATTACATCTGGTTCATCACCAGTAGAAACTTGAGTCACATAACTTAGAACAACTTCAGAAACTCAAACAAAACAGTTGTCACTCAACTCCACAGACACTCCTTTATACTTTCACTGCTCCGCTGGCTTTTTCTCTCAACTAATCACCATTTCATAACATTAAAAAGTGTCTAGTGTTGTTGTTCAGAGGTCAATGGATACTTAAAACTGTTTGAATTTACTCTAATCTGACATTTTGGAGCTTTTGAATGTAATTAAATTAAATAATACTTGAACCTTCTGGGTTCAAATAAATTTGGAGCACTCCTCAAAAACATAGGTTGAGCAATTCTGTTTTTCCCCCTATTACACATATGTTAGCACACAACATATGTTGACATCATTAACTTCCCAAAGCATTCACTGATCTTCCAGATAGAGGCATGCAACCCTGAGGGACGCTACTCCCATGACTGGATAGATAGAATCACACTTAGGATTGATTTACAGTCCCCCCCCCCCCCCCCCCCCCCCCCCCAGGAAACAATCCATAACACAGACACTGGATTTTTTTGTTGCCGGGGTCAAACTTTCTTGGCGCATCTTCTGTTTCATCTGCCCATCTGGCTTTTTTCTCAAATGCATTCATCCTGAGAGGTTTACGCTCTGCTGGCACAGCCTGATCACCTGCAGCACGACTCATTCTCTGTTTTCTATTCAGATGAGTGAAAGTCATCCCGGTCAGATGTGGACTTTACCTTTGAAATAAGGACAGCGATCGCCTTGGGCCCCTATAAACTGTCCAGAGAACACACTACAGGAATTATGTTTTCATATTTTACTAGATTATTACAGTAAGTGCCTCTTTTAAAAATAAATCAAAGTAATAAGGAAAATCTGAACGTTTGAATGATAAGCTGCGTTATTCCTTCTTCATCTGCTGAGTCAGATACTGTAGACAGCAACCCTCCCAGGTTCTGCGGGAAGTTTCGTTCCAGTTAAAGGCCCTGTACCTGATTTTATTTTAATCTCTTTAAGAAAAATGCTTTCTACTATAATATGTGGTAAAAGAGGTAATGTCATTAAAATAAATCACTCATTGATTGCGTATATGCATGAATCCAGGCCTTTTTAGTTTAGGTTTCTCAGGATGGCGTGACGCTCTCTTCATGCCAATGCGGTTCGTTCTACATAAGTTCTGGTTTCCTATCAGCCAGTCACAGTGTTTTCTAACGAGGAGCGCCCTCCTCTCTCGCGTGCACGGCAGCACTTGTAAACAGAACCGCATGGCGTCTACCGAAGGGAAAGTGGCGATACCTCAGCAAAAACTGAGGAGGAGAGAGAGTTGAAACGCAGGAGAGACCAAAGAAGGAATAAAGTTTGTGTTTTCGGTGGATTGTACTGAAGGTAGAGAGCAGATGGACTGTCTCCGACTGAATGTGGACTGGAAATGTGCTGTAAATCCGACTAGTAAGGTATTTTTTTCAGTAACTATCTTCTTAATAACATGTTATATGTCCTTGGGTGCTGGTGCTGCCTCTACTGGTCTACCGTATATAATACACAGTGATATTTACACGTAACGAGACAAAGCTTTACATACTTCCACTCGCAGTGGCCAGTTAGATACTTTATTGAGTTGTTATGTTGTAATGTCGCCTATAACATCAAAATGCATCATAATAGGGGATTATCACGCTTCCGTGTTCCGAACTTCCGGTTTTAAACAGTTAGACAGCCCACTTCCGGTTCAGTTCAATGTCCCTGCTTTACTTCGTAAATAACGTGAATAAACGCCAACCCTACTGAAATTTTCACGGATTCCAGACTGAAGTGATACTAAGGAGGAAGTGGATCAAAGCGATTCTCCAGAGTGAAGGGCCGAACTTTATAATAAAACAACGTAGCATGTTTGTTTGCAGCCGGTGGGGCACAACACCGGCATGCTAGCATTAGCCAGCTAGCGTTTACCGACGTGCTTAACTTTGTGCGTCTTAAAACACACATACATCTGAAAATCAGGTCTGTACCCCCCCCCCCCCCGTTTCCAGTGAAACAACTGGGGACTGCCAAGAAAGGAGACGCTTTCAGATGATTGTGTGTTTTCAGCCGCACAAAGTTAGGCACGTCATCAAGCTGGCTAATGCTAACCTGCTAACAATAGTCCGCCAGCTACTACTCTGTTATTTGTAAATCGGATAAACGCCAATGCCAAGTTTTCATTCCAGACTGAGTGATGCTAAGGAAGAAGTGGATCAAAACGACCGATTTGCCGCGGTGAAGGACTGAACTTTATAATAAAACGACACATGTTTGTTTGTGGCCGGCAGACTATATAGTCGTGTTAGCCTGTAAGCATTAGCCAGCTTGATGACGTGCCTAACTTTGTGCGGCTGAAAACACACAATCATCTGAAAGCGTCTCCTTTCTTGGCAGTCCCCAGTTGTTCCACTGGAAACGGGGGGCTACAGACCCGATTTTCAGATGTTTGTGTGTTTTAAGACGCACAATGTTAAGCACGTCAGTAAACGCTAGCTGGCTAATGCTAGCATGCTGTGAAGTGCCGGTGTTGTGCCCCACCAGCGACAAACAAACATGTGTTTTATTATAAAGTTCGGCCCTTCACCGCGGCGAATCGATCGCTTTGATCCAGCTTTTGATCCAGTATCACTTCAGTCTAGAATGAAAACTTAAATATGTTTGGAGTTTATCCGATTTAAACAGTATAACAGAGCAGGAATGGCTTTCGTTAACATGGCCCGGAAGAGGAAGTGCCCAAAACCCGGGAACTTCCGGTAAGCGTGATAATCCCCTATGGGCTTTATGCACAGGTCCAGTACTTCCTGAACTTATGCTGCGTTCCATTTTCCTCGGAACTGGGGGGTGACGTCACACCCGACCAACTTGCGTTCCATCTCACTGGTCGGAAAACCAGTTAGCAGCCTAGCAAAACAATGTGTTTGCTAAAGCTATTGTTATTAGCCGTTGTTGGCACAGTTGGCATTGTAGTTCACATATATCACATGAAAAATGTGAATTACACTACAGCAGCTTCCCCGTACATCTGTATAAACCAATACTACGTGTACGACTGATTTATGCAACAAAATATAAGTAAGAAGTGTAAATAAATGTAACATTACAGAAGCTTCTAAAACTGCTAACACTGGGCGCGGCCATCTTTAAATCTGAACTCGGAGCTACGAGAGTTGTCCGACTTTCCGAGTGGGAAATCCGACTTCAGGGGGCCGTTACAGTTGAAACTTCCTACTTGGAACTGGGAATTTCCGACTTCCCAGATGAAATGGAACGCAGCATCTTTGTTTCCTGTCTCTCATGATTGGATGAACTGATTAATCCAGGTGTGTCTGACCATTTGCTGGGGTCAGACACACCTGGATTAATCAGTTCATCCAATCGTGAAAGACAGGAAACAAAGGTGCAGTATTTGGTTTAGGAAGTACTGCAGATGTGCATAAAGCCCATTATGCATCTGTGTACATAACTGTGGTTACGGAAAACTACCGGTTATGACAGAAAATGTCATTTATCTGATCTGCAGCCATTTACTGAAACCAAAGCAGGAATTTCACTGGAAGATGCAAGTTTTCTCTGGAGTTTCTTTGTGCACGAGTATGATATGTGCACGTTATTTCATGCATGTTGAGTGGGAGGAGAGAAAAAGGAGAGCAGGAGCGTTTCTCACTGGGAGAAACAGTTAGGGGCGGGGCTTACAGATCAAACTACACTGTTCACCTCGCTAACGGTTCGAAAATGTGCAAAATCAGGTACAGCGCCTTTAAAAGGGAGTTTTTCCTCTCCACCATCACCTGCTGCCAGAGGCGATTCTCGGATCAGAGGTTTAGAGGCGCTGAGCACCCAGAGAGCTGCCCGGCCAGGCATGATCAGTTTAATTGTTTTGTACATTTTAACACAATTTCATTCCCACATTTGTAAAAGATAAGCAAAACTTTCAACTGGTGCATTAATCTGAACGTTACAGAACAAGGTTGTAAAAGTTCTGGATTTTTAATAAGTTCCAGTTTTTATTTAGTTTTGACTTTTTACTTTTGAATTCAGTTAGTTTTAGTTAGTTTTTTTGGGAAGATTTGCATGTTTTTTTAGTTTTTTTTTACTATTGTAAATTTAGCCTTTTATGTAATGGGAGGGGATGTAAACTTTCAAGCACAACTGTATACAATAATGTAAGTAACAAGGTTATTATAGTAAACTAAAACTAACGAAAAAACTAAAACTAAAATTGAAAAAAAAAATTAACTGAAATAAAAATAAAAATAACAGTTTTTTTTATTTTTACAAAACTATAACTAACTGAAATTGTATTGTGTCTTTACAAAACTAACTAAAACTAACTAAAATTATTGCAGAAACATCCTTAGTTTTATTCTTTGTAAATTAACATAATACATCAACCTTTTGGGTTGATATGAAATCTATTTCTATTTAATCTATTTACTTTGCTCTACTGGCTTTACTACGAGTGACTTTCTGATGATTTTGAATGTCACATCAGGCAAACACCTATAATTTACAGGAAAACCCCCCTAAAAAACTAAAACTAACACTGAAACTAATAAAAACTAAACTAAAACTAAACATTTTCCAAAAATAGAAACTAATAAAAACTAGTAAACCTGCTCAAAAAACTAACTAAAACTAACTGAATTGACAAACAAATAGTCAAAACTAAATAAAAACTGAAACTAATAAAAAATCGAAAACTACTACAACCTTGGTGAGTAACTAACTGAACTTTCAGCAGCTATTTTCTTGGACAGACTTGTGGCACATGTCCAGACTGTGTTGAATTCGCCTTGAAATGAGAATTCATGTTATTTGATATTACCTCAGTTGATGATACAGCATTTACTTTATAATAGTACAATATCAAATAATCACTTAAACCCAAGAGGGCTCCTTGGGCACGAACATCTGTGCAGATCTCAGCTATTTTGATCTCTTTTGAAAGTGTGTTCACAGTCTAAATAAAAGCCCTTTTCTCCATTATGTTGGAGTTCCAAGACGTTTGGTGCTTGTCTATCATAGCTACGTTAATGATTTGCTTTGTCTCATGCACCATGAGACTGCGGTATTATCCACAATGTCCAGGAGAGTCATTGCGGCCATCTCCTGTATGAAATTACACGCATTTGATGAGTGCTTCCATGTACATTAATAGCCTTTCCATGATGCAATCATCGTGGTAAAATTGTAAACACATTCCTAGAAGTACAACCTCTTTTCCTTGAAGGTCAATGATTGCCTCAGATCTGTTATAGTCTTTTATAGCGTTGACACAGTTTGTTTGTGAAAAAATGGACCAAAATCACACCTGAGCAACGTTTTCCACTGGTTTCACCATACAGGAGGCGTCTGGAGGCTGAAACCACCAACAAAGGTTTTTACTCTGAGTATTAAATAAACTTCAGTAAGCGTATTCAATACTTATTCCCTGTGTCATTTCACTATATTACACATAACTTCATTCATCGACATAAATGTTAGGATTTCTTTGTATGTGTGCATTACTATATATATATATATATATATATATATATACAGTATTTATATATGCGAACAGCCTGAGGCAATTGGTCCCATGGAGAAATGCACTGCACAGTTTAACAGTCACAACTAGAAACAATTGATCGAATTATTCGCTTAGAAAAAATCTTTTTTTTTTAAAAAAAATGATCGATTAATATTTTAGTAATCGATGCTTCGTTTAACTTTTTAAAGTCCTGCTTCACGCATTGCTTCCGGTTAGGACAGACAAGCGTGCCTAGTTCGCGCCTGATCATGCGCCCTGGCTACTTGGCCAAGGGGATGCCCCTTTGGCTAAATGGTCAGCGCGCATGACTTTCCCCCGGGAGTCTGGGGATCAAAACTGGGATCAAATCCCGCCTCGGCCCTCCGTTGCGTACCTTGCCACATGTACATCACGTGTACTATGTGGCACACAGTGCAGGTCTGCAACCTGTGGCTCTTCTTTGGACCTTCCATAATGGCTCAACATCAGCTAAAGATCATGAAGAAACAACTAATTGCTTTAAATATAAATAGAGTAACAAATGCAGGTTTTAGCATTTTTTTAATGGAATAACTGCAATAAGTTTTCATAATATAATGACACTAAAAGTATCAGCGATAAATATATTTTTTAGATCTATTAGCTTGAAAATTATGGCTTTTTCCAACACAATTTCCCACAAATATTATCCCATAGAATCCTCTGCTTGGAATAGTTTTCAGTTTTTATTTCAATACCTGAAAATAGAAAAAGAAAATGTGGGGTTTTGATAGAAAACAGCACATTTCCTATAGTCAATATTCATTAAAAAAATTATATGTTGTCTTTTTTCACACATTTGCGGCTCTAAAGTTTTATTTAGCAGGTTTGAGGGTAAAAATGACGTCCCCTGATCTCGTCTCTCCCCAACTGTCACATATAAAATACTGCTGGAGATGAACATCAGAAGATAAAGAACTCGCCTGATGCTGGAACGAGATCGTGGGGATTTTCCACGCCATATAAGCCAGCCTATCAATGACTGCCCAGATCAGGGCAGCCCTAAGTCCAGAACCACGTTTTATCTCCACAACAACATCTCTTCAGAGCGTGCAGAATACCTGGAAAACACAGGAGTTCAAAATTTAAAACAAGATGAGAATAAACATAAAAACAACTAAAACAAATCTGAAACAGTAAAAGAACATAAATAAGCACCATAAATTATAAAAAGACAATTAAGTTAACAAAACCAACAGATAGATGCAACTTACAATAATGTCAACCGTTCCTTTATGTTCATTTTTGCAAGTTTTTATACATAGTTAATGTTTAACTTCTTTCTAATCAGGTGCACCTTCTTGTTCTAGATCGTTCTCCTAATTTCAGTGGGGAAGGGTTTGTATTTTATCCAGGCTGTGACATAAACTGTACGATAAATCTAATGTGCACTTTGATTGTAACTTTAAACTTATTATATTGTTTTGTAGTGAGGCTGCAGGACACCTACAGAGATAAGATGAATATCTTATCTCTGTATAACTGTTCTGATTATGGATTTTTCCACTTATTAATGACTGTATTTTACTATAATGGTGACACAAATCTCCTCAGGTTCATCACACGTGAGTCACATAACTCAGAGCTAATCTGCAAACTGGCATTCACCTCCACAGACACTCCTTCATCCTGTCATCGCTCCTCATTGTCATCATGGCAAATAACTGGAATCTGCTGAAGTGAAATAAATTTGGTTCTCTCTTCACAACAGTTTGTTTTGGAGTGGCACGTGGTCTTTATTAAATAATGTCGCTGTGTGCGCACAGAAATAAGAAAGGAAGGAAATCAAGAGGTCGTAGAAAGTAAGGAATAGTGTAACCTCAGGGAAAGACAAACCGGTTGTTTAACTGTTGTCTAACAGCGTAATTATCGGAATTTTTTTCTGCGCTCCGACACGTCTGAGTGGAAGTGGAAACTTACCAGAATTTAGTCTGAGTGGCTTCGTAACGCCTGAGACGTCATCAGGAGGCAGAGGGATGTATATATATACAGGAAAGCCTCATAATTCAAAAGTCACAGACAGATACTTCACACAGAGATGGCATCAACGGCGGGAAAACGCAGCAAGGGTAAGAAGCAGAAATCATTCAGATCGCTGTTTGGGGGGGAGAAATTCCCAAGTTTATACCATCAATATGGGAGACATTTCAGTGTCATGCTGACTCTAAAATAATCTAACAACAGCAGCAACAAAAATAATGATAATAATAATGATGATGATGATTATAAAGCATATATTCTCCAATATCTGAAGTAACACGTGATTATTTTAAAAGCATAAAATCTCTAGTAACAGTCTCCACGAAATAATTGATTAGTTTCCAGAACGATAAATATTCACTCAGAAATATAATCTGCGCTTTGGATCCATTTATTTTCACTCAAAACTCGAAGTGATCATCAGCTTAATCTTTTTTCTACAAAATACAAGAATAATTGGGAATATTTCGGGCTAATTGGGAATATCTTCGGGACTTTTAGTAGTTCCCAATGGGAAGAGTTTATCAGAGGATGTGGACGTTGGAAAATAAATTAAATAAAAAAAGTGAATAAATAAATAAAAGATAAATAAATAAATAAAACTTCCCACAAAATGCCTGAAAAGAACGTGGCTTGATTTACTAAATAGTTAGTTTCTTTTCTTTTCTTTTCTTTTCTTTCTGTTTTGTTTTTTGTTGTTTTTTCAGACTGACCGGTCCGAAGCGGTTTTTAACTTGTCGACGTGATTCATGCAAAGAAATTTCTAAGATAAAGGACCCCCCCCCCCCCCCCTGTCTTCACTTTTGGGACCCTCTCAGGACGTTTATGGGGCCCCAAATAAACTGCATTTAAGAGGACATCCTAGAAAGTCTAATCATAGGGCCAAATAATAATAATAATAATAATAACAATGATAACAATCTCTGACAAAGATATTACAATAATGAAGAGATGTGATTTGCGTTGACAATCTGACAATTTTACAGGGAAAAAAATTTAAAGTATGCTCCCGATAAAGTGAGGAAATTCATTTCTTGTTTATTAATACAACGCTAACTGATTTTGTTTTATACATTGTAGAAAGCAGGATTAGACACCTTTGCAACAACTTCTAATTTGTAAAGATGGTGCATATATCATGTTGGTATTCACTAACAAACTCATTTCTGCAGGTTTTTTAAAGTTTACCAGGAACATTAAATAGTGCTCTTGCTTCTTAACAATTTATGTAATCAGAACCTTTAATATAAGCGTTTATCATGCCATGTTTTTATGGGCAGGCTCTAATATTAAAATGTGTGGACTATGCCTTACTGTTAGACACTCACAGGTTAACCCTTATAGCTCCCTAAGCTTTCTGAAGGGGTAGTGAGTGACCTTTTATGTTGTTACTTTTTTTTTCTACTTATGCAAATAGCATAAAACTTGGTCCAGGTGTGTATTTTGGCTTGACTCATGATATTCTAGAAGATGGGTTGTCTAACTCTTTTTCTAAGGTCTCTATTAAAAATAAACCTCATTTCCTCCTTAGTGCCAATCCGTGCCACATTGACTTGCATTGAAAAGGACCTTTCTATTATCAAATGCCATTTCAAAATAACTTTTTAGGATAAATTTATTTCACCTCACACGCTTGCTCTACACTTCAATGATGTATTTCGAGATGTTTTCCATGACATAAGACCATTTACTCAAAAGGAGTCCTGCTTTTTATGTAAGTGATGAAACCATAGACTTCATTGTTATTTCAGCAAATCAGTCTTAAAACATCCAGTAGAGTAAAAAAAATCTTTTTTTCTTCTTTTGTGTGAGATTATTTAAGAGTGAAAGGGTCTCAAATTTGTAATTTTGGTGGGGTTTTTTTTGTTGTTGTTGTTGTTTTTGTGTTTTTTTTTTCAAGCATTTTGATCAGTCAGATCACATGCTAATTATTTAGGTCAGTCTTTTGCAGGAAATTTAGTTCTCTCTCTCTAATGCTGCTATTCCAGTTCAAATTGGAATTTTTCCCATATTTTTTTGCTTTTTATCTTGAAACAACTTCCCATTGAGCTTTTTAAATTGTGGTTGCTATAATCTAATGTGCTGCATACCTAATAATAGCCTTTCACCTACAGGCTATTTTTATTTATTTTAACTTACTTTTCAGTTTTAGGCAGTGGGAACATTGTGTGTACAAACTGGAACTTAAAGGGTTAAAATTTTGAAACTCACTGATTTTTTTGGTATTGTTGATTAGGCCAGAAATCAGTGATGACAACCATGACAAAAAAATGCAACTTTTAATTTTTGGATAATATTTACAGGCCATTTACCAGTCCGTGCCCTGAAGAAGCTTAATGTAACTTAAAAAAAAAAAAAAAAAAACTCACTGTAACACAAAAAGTGAAGGTGCAAAAAACATTTTTATACCTTTTTTTTAAAAATACTCCAGGGCTCTGATAATCCTGCAAAAAAAAAAAAAAAAAAAAAAAAAATTGAACCAACCATACTTATTTTAACCCCATTTTCAGTTTTTGGAAGTTGGAGCATTGTGTGTGCAAAGTGGATTTTAAAGGGTTAAAATTTTAAAACTCATTGATTTTTTTGCTACTAATGATTAGGCTAGAAGTCAGTGATGGCAACCATGAAAGAAAATGGCAACTTTTCCTTTGTATATAACATTTACAGGCCATTTGCCAGTCCGTGCTCTTAAGAAGCTGAACGTAAGGATTTCGTTAGGAAGCGATGAGGGTTAAATTTTGTTGCTCCGTGATTTGTGTCAGACAGCAAAGCACATGAAACGTCATAGAAACTAAATGAGTAACTTCAAAAAGGATGTGAAAGTGAAAAAGTGGAATGTGCCAAGGAATGCACTAATTACTGAGTCACCATTAGGTAACCACGAAACTGAAATGTCATGTTTGTGCAACGTGTGGATGAGGTAACTCCGCTTTTGTGGAAAATTAGCTTTTTTTTTTAAACTGACGTCAGAGTTTAAAGGATTTTCTGTGTCTTGCTGGTTTCAGAAGAGAATCCAAACCAGAGCCCTGTGACACATCCAGGAACCCAGGAAAGATGTTCTCCGGTCGTCGTAGACGATGTTCCCCTGAACGGCCCCACTCTCAACGTTCTTGCAGCGGAGAACTTCGTCCAGCGCGCCATGGCCATAATTCTAGACGATGCGGTAAAAAAGGCAACTGATGTCAGAGAAAAGGTAAAAAAAAAAAAAGGCTTCTTTTCCGTCTTTGTAGCAGCACATTTGGAAAGTGTCGGGGAAGGTCGGCTCTGACGGTGAGATGCTCATCTCTGCCGTGCAGGTTTGTGAGTGGCGGTCCCCCGAGCAGCTGAAAGGTCTGCTGGATCTGGAGCTGAGGGATGAAGGAGAGTCGGAGCCTGAGATCCTACAGCGCTGCAGAGATGCCATCAAATACAGCGTCAAGACCAGTGAGTGCAACTTCTAATGGAATGAGATTAAAGTGCAAAGGCATCAGTTATACGGAGGAAGCTAAGTCAGCTAATCTGAGAGAAGGAGTCGCTGAGCAAGCTGTTCTCACCAGTATGGAGGGGTTTTTAATGAAGCATGGCTCCATCATTTATAGCAAATATTCACTTAAACTGGTCCAAACCGTGGGAGGAAATCAGCCTGCTGGTCCGGGACTGGGCAACTTTTAAACATGTTGTTAGTTTTTCCATCCTTTACAATGATAAACATCTTTCTGTTGCATTTTGTAGCATTTTTAAAGTTGATAGTGCAACAAGTCTGTTGTTTAAATCTTTCTTTAGATGTTCTTTTACGTCATTTTGCATCTGCATTAGTTTTTTCTTCTTCATTTTGCATCTTTATGTGATTCACTTTAACTCTAGGTGGTTATTTGAAGTCTTGTAGCGTTGTTGTTTTATATTTACATGTACACATTTAGGTTGTAAAGATGTGGCGTTCATGAAAGAATCTATTCTTTTGAACGGTTCTTTTAAAGGAACTATGAAAATTGGATCTTAGTTGTGAGCCGTTCCTTTTTATATCCAAATTGTCCACACTGCCTTTTAAGTGACACGTGCATCATGGGAGTCTGATGTCCAAAACGCTTCATTCATGTGAATGCATCTTTGGGTAGAAGAGTTACAAAACATAAAGTAAAATTTACACCGATGTAGCTCAGGTTTATTCTGTATTTTTTTGTCCATTTAAAAAAAAATCCCATATAGTAGATTTTATTGAGACAACCTACTTGTGTTTTTCATTATCCTTCATGCTAGTGTGACTCTCTTTGCTTTACGAAAATGCTTGTGTGAAAAATATTTGGAATAAAGTTGTTTTGCATGGAAGTTAATTGTAGCCAGTTTAGTTTTTGCTCCACAAAATGTTTTGGCTCGTAAAAATCCAAAATAGTGTGGAAGCTTGGGTATATGGAACCACTTTATGGTATAAAAAACACAGTGAAAACACAAGATTAAAGGAATGCAACACCCACAGAAAGATGGTTGTTCATTTTAAACCCCCCTTATGCTGAGCAAGACTCTGGAGCACTTTTTTAATATCTCAAATGCAGCCGGAGATCTGGGGGTTTTTCGTTATCCGCCTACTTTCATATAATGGGGGTGACTGGCGCTCAAAACTAAAAAGTCCATAAAAGTCCACAAAAACTTGTCAATTTTCCTCCATACTGCTCGTCCAATGTAATCCAAGTGTCCTGAGTAGGAAGTGTCCATAATTTACTCGAAACTTCATTTGGTATCTTTTTATAGCCTAAACAGTAGAACATCGCACTTCCCCGATGTACGTTCATGCCTGTTCATGACACTACGGAAGCTGCAGCAGACCAAACCGGGTGAGAGCGCGTGTTCAGCGCCTACTCTGCCAATAATACAAGCATAGAAGAAGAAATTTGCTGTTTACATTGTGCTAAGAGCGACCGAGCTGCGGAAAAACACAAGAGGGGTTGGATGTTAATTTAGAAGAAAGAACGCGCAATCTCATCTGGAAAATATCAAACTTATTTATTTGCGGTATTTTCTTGTAATCATAACGGTTAAAATAGTACAAAAAATGGTTGTTTTTACAAAAAATATCTGTAAAATTTACAGTTACAATGTAGAGGATATAACATTATGCCATTTTGGTAACCATAAGTTTTTTACAGTGCACAACTAATTTATTTATGGCATTTTCTTGCAATAATAACAATCAAAACAGTCCAAAAAAAAAGTTGTTTTTACAAAAAATATGCGTAAAATTTACAGTGAGAATGTATAATGTAGAGGTATGCCATTTTGGTAACTGTAAATTTTGCAGTGCACAACTATTCATTTGCGGTATTTTCTTGCAATAATAACAGTATAAACAGTACAAAAAATTGTTGTTTTAACAAAACATAACCGTAAAATTTTCAGTGAGAATGTAGAGGATAGTACATTATGCCATTTAGGTAACTGTAAATTTTTACAGTGCACAACTTATTTATTTATGACATTTTCTTGCAACAATAACAGTATAAACAGTACAAAAAATAATTGTTTTAACAAAACATAACCGTAAAATTTACAGTGAGAATGTAGAGGATATTACATTATGCCATTTGGGTAACTGCAAATTTTTACAGTGCACAACTTATTTATTCATGACATTTTCTTGCAATAATAATAGTCAAAACAGTACAAAAAAATTGTTTTTACAAAAAAATATCCGTAAAATTTACAGTGAGAATGTAGAATGCAGAGGTATGCTATTTTGGTTACTGTAAATTTTTACAGTACACAACTTATTTATTTATGACATTTTCTTGCAACAATAACAGTTAAAACAGTCCAAAAAAATAGCTGTTTTTACAAAGAATATCCGTAAAATTTATAGTGAGAATGTGAGGGGAGAATGCCATTATTCATGTCATTTTCTTGCAATAATAACAGTCAAAACAGTACAAAAAAATTGTTTTTTACAAAAAATATCTGTAAAATTTAGTGAGAATGGTATGCTGTTTTGGTTACTGTAAATTTTTACAGTGCACAACTTATTTATTTATGGTACTTTCTTGCCATAATAACAGTCAAAACAGTCCAGAAAACACAAATAGTTGTTTTAACAAAAAATAACCGTATAATTTACATTGTAGCCGAACTGGCCAGCAAACGTTATCTAGTGTTAAATTAGAAGTGTGGAGGAAAAACATGGAAGTTTCAGGTGTTCGACGTGAATCTGCTACCTGCTGTAACACGGCTGTGTTTCATTTCCAGCCCATCCCAGGTTCTTCAACCAGCTGTATGCTGGGATGGAGCCCTACTCCATGGTGGCGAGCTTCATCGCCGAGGCCCTCAAACCGAGTCTGTGAGTAGCACTATTCGTTCTAACAGTTCGATCTACATCAAGATGATCTGCTTTAAGCTGATGTCGGCTTGCTTCTGCGTGGTTTTCATCAGATATACGTATGAAGTGGCTCCAGTCTTCACCCTGATGGAGGAAGCTGTGCTGAGGAAGATGATGGAGATTATTGGATGGGAAGAAGGAGGAGATGGCATATTCAATGCAGGTACAATAAAATAAGCAGGGGTGTAAGAAAATATCGATACACCGATGTATCGCAATATTTCAAGTTGCAAAGTTTTTACTTATGAAATCTTGCAAGATCTTGTTCTATCAGCACCAGGTCATCATATGTAAAAGTCCTTGTTATAGTGGAAGAACTTCATTTCCCAGCATTCCTTTCAGAGTCATGCACACTCATAAATAGAGGTACCAATTTGTACTTAAAAGGGTACAAAGCTTGTCACTGGGGGTGTTCCTTTATGAAAGACATTTCTGTACCCTTTGGTCCTGGTCCATTTTTGTACCTTATCAAGCTGTATGAGTTAATAAAGTACAATTAAACTAATTAAACTATAATTATACTACTTTTTAGGACTGCTATTTATAGTTATTGTACAAGTTACGCACATTTTTCAATGCTGCAGGTACCCTTAGGGTTCAAATGGTACAAATTTGTACTTTATATTACTTTGGACCCTTTTTCATAGTATATAGGTACTTCTGGCCTCATAAAGACCAATATTGTATTTTTGAGAGAACATTTGTAAAAAATGTACCTACAGGTACAGAAATGTTCCTGTTTTGTGCCTTTATTTTTGAGTGTGCAGGTGTGACTACTGTGCAGCTGCTGCTGCTACAGACTGACTTGCTTTGAAGCTGCTTATAATATGTCTGGTTTTAACTTGTTGGTTAAGTTGCTAAGTTGTCAGAAATATTAGAATTAGCCACATGTTGGCTAATACCTGCTAGTATCTGATATCTGGCAACACTGTTGATGTTTAATGTGCCTTTAAAACTTAATTGCTTTGATGAAGTGAAGTGTAACTATTGAAGTGAATGAATCACACCAGACGCACCGTTCGTTACACACAGCTTTGAGTGCTATGCTGTAAACAAAATATTGCAATATATCGTCTTGCTTATGATATTGCAATATATCATATTGCTGCTCCTGTATCGTGATGCATATCGTATCGTCAGATTCTTGCCAGTACACACACCCATAACAATTAGACATGCTGATTTTTATTAAAAGTAGAAATAATTTTCTACATTAGCATCAGAAAGCGTACCGTCCTGTCTGTCTGCGAGCAAATATTTAGCAGCAATGTTGCTGGTGTTGTAGGCTGTGGTGGAGTTCTGTTCCAGGTAAAGGCTTTTGAAACGTGAAAGTGTGAAAAAATACATAAAATTTTTTCTGTTTCAACTCTTCTCTCTCTCTTTTTTTTTTTTTTTTTAAGGTGGCTCGATGTCCAACATGTATGCGGTGAACTTGGCCAGGTACCATCACTGTCCCAGCATCAAAGAGCTCGGCCTCTCTGCAGCCCCTCGACTGGTCATGTTCACGTCGCAGGAGGTGAGTAGTTCGCTGGTGCAGCTTGCAAAAAAACAAAGGTCAATGGCAGAGAAATGTAATATATAATTCAAAACTGTGTTTCTATTGATGTGTAATTAGAATAACTGTTATATGTTTATTTTTTTTAAATGAGTCATTTTTATCTACTTGCTGTGGGCCAACGTACAGTCATCCTCAAAATTATTCATACCTTCCAATTAAAGAAAATGCTGCATTCACAATATTAATTCTAACAAAAAATGAAAAAGTAAAAATAAATAAAAATTTATAAAATTATAATTTAGAGAAATAGACTATTGCTTTTGAATTGTAGGTTAAAATAATAATTATAATAAAAAAAAAAACCTAACAAAACTGTCTCAGACAAATTAGAGCACGTTGCTGATGAACACCTGTCAACAGCTACCTGACGGGTAACACGCAAAAACGCTGTTTGTCAGATAGAAATGACAAAGATTAATATCAGGGTTCAGGTGTGGGAGGGTATTTATGGAGTTCGGGCGGGTCGCGGTGAGAATAAGTTTCTATTTCGATTGTGGACATGACGTGTTTTAAACATCAGGCGCCGGGATCATTTCCAGCAGGCAGAGACGCTGCTGGTGATGCGAAGCAGGAACGGAGAACAAAGTTAAACAGGGATGATGTTCTTTAGTGCAGGAATCTCTGAATCAAATAAATAAAGACCCTAAATGGCAAAAGGATGGACGACAGTGAATTTATACATTTAGGAACTTAATGTGTTGATGTGCAGGTCAGGTTTGACAGGGAGAGCTGCGGTTGGTGGGTCTCGGTTCCGGCCGATGCAGGTTAGTAAAACTTGTGCAGAACTCTGATGTGCACGCGGCTGCACGCCAGGTGGTGGTCGGCGTGCCCAAACAAGAAGATGCAACTTCTTTTTTTAACTTTTGACAGACAGATTAATGCGAATAAGCAGAAATTTCCTGCATTTTGAACATCTGACAAACCAGACACTGACATTTTCCTCCAGTCTCGTCTCGTCAACAAATATTCACACGTCTCGTCATGTTTTAGTTATCGACATGTTTAGCTCATCATCGTCATGAAAAAAATGGGCGTCAACAATATGGTTTCGTCATCATTAACAAAAACAACACTGGTGTGTGAGAGCTCTCTAAACTTTAAAACTGCTGTACCAGCTTTGTTAAATGGGAGTTAGAGACTGTTTGGGATCAGTAATGCCTTAAAATACATTAAAAGTAGTTACTCGTACTACAGTCATAGCTACACCTGAGACCACTGGATCCACTCACGGATAAAAACATATTTATGTCTGGGAGAATTTTGGCCACTAACGGCCACCATACATCTACAACAGTGCTTAAAGTCACTGCTATACTCATTTTTACCACTAGATGTCAGTAATTCTCACACACTGCTCCATTGTTCGGAGCTTCCCTGTAGCTGGTAGAAAGCTCATCTTGGGCTCAAATGGAAACTTATGAATTAAGGAAGTTTTCTATATACATGTTAGGTGTAGACATTCTTCATAAAAAGCTGGAAAATATACATTTTTATGAGAATTTGTCAGGCTACCATGACTTTATTTTTGTCTTGTTGGGGTGTTGGGGTTGATAACTTAAAACATACTTGCAGCAAGACTCAGAAACTTTTTTCCTGCCTCCTTCTATGTGTCAAGATACACTGCCAACTCCCATAATTGTGTAACTGTTTATTAGGGCTGGGGAAAAAAATCGATACACTGAAATATCGCGATATTTTCATATGCTGATATCATATTGATATGTAAAAATGTGGTGTAGATCTATTTTACTAATGAAATCTAGCGAGATTTCGTTGTTCAGTCTCGAAATCTCACGGGTTTTTGTGAAATCACGCGAGATTTCACCGTTATCTAACGAAATCTGGTGCGATTTTGTTGGTAAAATCGATCAATATTGCATTTTTGAATCTCTATATGAAATCTGCATATAAAAATATCGCGATATTTCAGTGTATCGATTTTTTTTCCCAGCCCTACTGTTTATGCCATTGTAGTACCTAAATATTTGGAAATTCTATACAGTAGCTTTGCTTTGAAAATGTCCTAGTGTATCTATCCAGCAGCTAGTGGACCGGTTGTCCATCCAGGTTGTGTCCTTGAAGGTTCTAGAGATCATTTCTGCTGTTAAACCTTTTACAACGCTCCATGTGAAATCTGCGTTGTCCCCTGGGTAATAATCAGTACGTGAGACACTGCGCGAACATGTCAGCACATAACCTGGAGCATTTGTTGTTGCTGTGCGCGAACACGTGCAGATGAATTAGCTTTTTTTTGCACCCTGCTGTTGTGCAAATGTACAATACAATAAACACAATCAGGGACTTCATCTGCGAAGAAGACAGTGATTTCCACGCCATCACTCCAGCATTACATGCCTTCTGCACCATTGCGTTTCATTTCCAACTGTGGGATTGTGTTATAGTTGCTAGTGTAAAATGACTAACTGAAGTGTTTAGACTTTCTCCCAGAAGTCTCAGGTGTTCCTGTGTCACAATGGCTTAAATGTGTGGTAATTACAGACTTGGGTTATTTTCCATTTGCAGCATTCTCTTAATTCCTGAGCAGGGCAAGCAGGTTTTTCCAGACAAAACCCTGTTAGATAAAAACTAGACAGTCCTGAAGGTGTGTTCAACGTTTCTCTAAATAAGCAAAACACTGTTTTCCCGCCCAGAAACAGGACTTAGACTTTATTAGTCTCCTCCCGGAAAATTCAAATTTCCAACAGCAACAGTAAAAACAACAATAAAAATGTTGGTACTTGAACAAAATATAAATAAGAATAAAATAGAGATAAAAATGAGATAAGTAAAATAAATACAGTTGTGTTTGGAAGTTTACATCCCCTTCCTTTAAAAACAGAAAAAAATCAGCTGCCAGTGAAATAAGCTGAAATTTACAATTAACAATAAATAAAAATTCTATGAACATCATAACATTGATTTTGTGTTGGAGTTTAACTGAAATATTAAAAACAAACAATAAATAAATAAATAAATAACTGAATGAATAAAAAATTATTTGGGGTATTTTAAACAGAAATTATAATTTAACAATTTTTCATTTATTATTGCTTTTTTTCAGTGTCATGTTATTAAATTGGTATTGTGAATTTAACCTTTTCTTTAATGGGAGGGGATGTAAACTTTTAAGCACAACTGTATATATTCTTGGCCTGTGATCAATCCTTAGTTACTTATAGTTAGTACTTAATAGTTAGTTACTTAAAACCTTGTCAGTGGTCTTTAAAGGGTGATTATGAAGTTTGAAGCCATAATCACAGAACATGAGCCATTTTCCACGGCTCTGCTTCTGCAGAGCGACGCTCGCTCATTACCCGACCTGATGATAAATTGTTTGTTGTAAGTTGTACGTCTGCTTTTGGTTGCTCCTTCTTTGTCTTTGATCACAACAGAAGCTTCATACTGAAAAAAATAAGGAAGATAAAGTGGATTTTCGTGCATTCGTTATACCATGGAAACGAGGCAGAAGTTAAAAATCCCAATTTGGTTTTGCTAATAGTTTTGATATCATGATAAGGTATGTAGGTGTGTTATCGGTTATCGGTTATCGCACTGGATTAAAAACCTCTTTTTCAAGGGAGCTCTGGCCAAGAGGCAGCAATCATAAGTTACACGACATTATTACAAGACAAGATATAAAAATTATTCAAAACATTGATGTTTAAAAACACGGTATCGATCTATTTCACTAACGAAATCTTGCAAGATTTTGTTGGTAAAATAGATCAATATTGCATTTTTAAATATCCATATGTTATCAGCATATGAAAATATCGCAATATTTTAGTGCAGAGGTGTCCAAATTTTTTATAATGGAGGGCCTTGTTTAGCCCATAGCGTAATTTTTTCAAAATAAACCCTCATAAAAAGTCACGTGAAAAATGAACAACACCATTCTTTATTGTGTTCATTATTTGTTTTTCACATTACTTTGTGTGAGGTTTTATTTCAGACATCTTCTCACTTATTCTCTGATCATGGGCTTCCAGATCTGAGCTGATAGATGAACCACAGCGCCCCCTACCCACAAGTTAATGCAATGTTAATTTGTGGTCAGGAAAGGAGGTGCAACAATGAATAAATATCAAAAGAACTTGTGACACTGCTGGGAATATCTTATCTTTTTAAAAAAAAGACAATGGACTGGGCCAAAAATAACCACTCGTGGGCCAACTTTGGCCCCTAATTGGACACCCCTGTTTTAGTGTATTTTAGTGTATCGATTTTCTCCCCAGCCCTTTGTGCATCCGTATGGTTTTTAATTAGCACCAGTAAAAACTTCATTTTTGGACACCGGATGAAAAAAACATAAATCCAAGGCTTAAAAATGATCAGAAACTTTATAAATAAAGAGGAAAAAGTGTTTTTATCAGGTTCATGACACTGACAAACACCTATGTGAAGCCATAACCATTGCTGTGAACGGGTGGGGGGGGGGGGGGGGGGCAAAGCAGGGCAGAAGCTTTGTGATTTAAGGCCTGCCATTGGTTCATGATGACTGAATGCAGAAATTCACAAAAATGCAACTGAAGAGTTAATTTGCAAAAACGGACAAACACCATTGTGGAAAAACGGAGTTGACTGCTTTTTACTGCTGTCGGGTACAAACCTCCTATCTCCATTTTACATCATTAAAAACCCTTTACTTCATGTGAGCTTGATTTGGTGAAAATATTCAAAAAGTAAATGAAGAGTTTATTTGGAAAAAGTGTCAGTTTTTGCAAATGAACTCTTCAATTTTAAGTTTAGTTTTCTCAAAATATGTCCTGTACCGTAAGAAATATGTCACATGGACATGAAAACAACATGAAAAAGATGATTTGCATCGGAGTGGGTCTTTAAATATTTACACTGTGATGTCATGAAGGATGAAGGTGCACAAATGCAGTTAGACTGACTTTATTACATAGATCAGACCGACTTTATCGTGTATTATGTTGCAATTAATGAATGCTTATTGTTTGATCTCTTTCAGTGCCATTACTCCATTTCCAAAGCAGCAGCTTTACTGGGAATCGGCACAAAGAATGTCCTGGCGGTGCCGTCTGATAAGAGGTAAACAAGTTAAAATAAGACCACTCAGGTGCTGGATGCAGTAAATCTATTTGCTATTTTACTCCAAACTGAAAACTGATTTGTTTTGTGTTTATTAGTGGAAAAATGATTCCCTCTGCTCTTGAGGAGAAAATACAGGCAGCAAAAAGCGAGGTGAGAGGTTATATTTGCTTGTGGGTTTCTGTTATTAGGATATAAGAGTCAGAATTTTCCAGAAAAATGACATAAAACATGTGTTTGTGTTCAGGGTGCAGTTCCCTTCATGGTAAACGCCACAGCAGGAACCACAGTACTTGGAGCTTTTGATCCCATCGAGGAAATCGCGGACATCTGCGAAAAGCACGGCCTGTGGCTTCACGTGGACGTGAGTTCAGCGATGAATCGGTTCACGAATTCACCAGAAACACTTCTCACCATCAGCACACGTCATCAATATTTCCTCTTTTCTGTCTGCAGGCGTGTTGGGGAGGAGCAGCGCTCATGTCTAAGAAGCACAGACATTTGTTAGCGGGAATCCAGAGGTGAGCAGGATGATCAGCGACCCCTCTGACGGGAGTAAAGCATGATGCTTGATGTTTCCAGTGGTCATAAACTGTCTCTCTTCTCTCTGATAAGAGCCAACTCTGTTGCCTGGAACCCTCACAAGATGCTGATGGCATGTCTGCAGTGCTCAGCGTTCCTGGTCAGAGACAAAACGGTGAGAAAAGCTCACTCACGGCATCCCAGACAACAGCAACGTCTAAACGTTGGCTTCTCCTGAACAACAGCAAACCTTCCCAGACCTGGAAAAAGCCTGAAAGTGTTTTAGAATGCATTCAAACTAGGAATGCACGATATTGGAATTTTGTCTGATATCCGATATGCTGATATTTTGAAATTTATGTGGCCGATAACCGATACCAATATTAAAGCTGAAAAAAATAAGCAGTCATCGCAAATAGCAGTTTTTTATCTGTTTCTGGCACTTTAAAAAGTAGGGGGGAAAAATATCGATACACTGAAATATCGTGACATTTTCATATGCCGATATCAAGTTGATATCTAAGATATCAACTATCGATCTATTTTACTTACAAAATCTCGCAAGATTTCATCGTTCTGTTTCAAAGTCTCACGATATTACGTGAATTCCTGCAAGATTTCATCAGCAAAATAGATCGATACCGCATTTTTAAATGTCAATATATCAGCACATGAAAATATCGCGATATTTCAGTGTATTGATATTTTTCCCACCCCTAGTCTTTAGAAGTTTTAAAGTCTGTAAAAAATAAGTTTTTGAAGAAGAATTTTTGTTTTGTTTTTTTTAGACTTTAGAAACAGCGGGCTGATTGGTTAAATATCGGTGGGGTGTCCGATGTCCGACACTCAGTTTTAAGGCCAATAAAGGCCGATACCGATAGAGGGCTGATTATATCGTGCATCCCTAATTCAAACCTAACACTCTGCTAGACTTGGTTCAGTTGGGAGCTTCAACGTTCTTCCAGTTCATGTTTGCTTTCACTTTGCACTTAGTAAAAAAAAAATGGACCTCTCAGAAGAACGTGTTCCCCACCCACGCCAGAGTGTGGGAACACTGGCCACTCTGCTCCACAAGTGGGCAGAAGCATTTTCCAACCAACCCAGTCAGTCTCTGAATCTGGCAGCACTGACTTTAGCTTAGCTTAGCATAGTTGCTGTAATCTGGTGGTTCCAACTAGCACCACTTGGCGTAAGTGAACTAATTGGGGATTTTCATGCTTACCGGAAGTTCCCCGTATTTGGGCACTTCCTCTTCCGGGCCATTTTAACATCAGCCGTTCCTGCTCTGTTATACTGTTTAAATCGGATAAACTCCAAACATACTTAAGTTTTCATTCCAGACTGAAGTGATACTAAGGAAGAAGTGGATCAAAGCGATCGATTCGCCGCGGTGAAGGACCGAACTTTATAATAAAACACACGTTTGTTTGTCGCCGGTGGGGCACAACACCGGCACTTCACAGCATGCTAGCATTAGCCAGCTAGCGTTAACTGACGTGCTTAACATTGTGCGTCTTAAAAAACACAAACATCTGAAAATCGGTCCTGTACCTCCCGTTTCCAGTGGAACAACTGGGGACTGCCAAGAAAGGAGACGCTTTCAGATGCTTGTGTGTTTTCAGCCGCAAAAAGTTAGGCACGTTATCAAGCTGGCTAATGCTAGCCTGCTAACACGACTGTACAGTCTGCCGGCTACAAACAAACGTGTGTTGTTTTATTATAAAGTTCGGTCCTTCACTGCGGCGAATCGGTCGTTTTGATCCACTTCTTCCTTAGCATCACTTCAGTCTGGAATGAAAACTTGGCATTGGCGTTTATCCGATTTACAAAGTTTAACAGAGTAGTAGTCGGCAGACTACCGTTAGCAGGCTAGCATTAGCCAGCTTGATGACGTGCCTAACTTTGTGCGGCTGAAAACACACAAGCATCTGAAAGCGTCTCCTTTCTTGGCAGTCCCCAGTTGTTCCACTGGAAACGGGGGGGTACAGACCCGATTTTCAGATATTTGTGTGTTTTAAGACACACAAAGTTAAGCATGTCGGTAAACGCTAGCTGGCTAATGCTAGCATGCCGGTGTTGTGCCCCACCGGCTACAAACAAACATGCTACGTTGTTTTATTATAAAGTTCGGCCCTTCACTCTGGAGAATCGCTTTGATCCACTTCTTCCTTAGTATCACTTCAGTCTGGAATCCGTGAAAATTTCAGTAGGGTTGGCGTTTATTCACGTTATTTACGAAGTAAGGCAGGGACATTGAACTGGGCTGGAAGTGGGCTGTCTAAGTGTTTCAAACCGGAAGTAACGAACACGGAAGCGTGATAACCCCCCATTAACCCAAGATTTTTTCCAGTTACGTTTCGTGACCCGTACATTCCGATCGAGTACAAACGAGAAGCCGATTTCACATCAAAAGACTGACCAGGCGGCTTTCAATAGGGGAACTATATGCCGCGGAAGTACAGGCCAATCACAGGGAAGCACCGCTGAGAGTTTCAAAGGCAGAACACGTGCAGCATCCCCAACTTCCGTAAACAGGATTGCCACCAGATGCTGCGCATATACTTGCTGTTAGCAACTCGTGATGGTTGCCACACATTCCTAGCATTGCCACGAGGTAAATATACAGAATGTGTGTAATGTTCTTTCATCTTTCCTTCTCGGTTTTGGCTTCTTCTGATCTAAATTTCACGTTTTAATCCTGACGTGTTCAGCTGTGTTCAGGATTATAGCTCATCCTGTTTCCCCTGTGTGAGACACTTTCTTGGATTCCCATCATCATCTGTGTTTACCGGGGTGATAACTGCCATTGTGACTCCACTCGGCATAATTATGGTTCTCGGGCTTTGTGAGACCTGTGAAAAGGAGGCAGAGAAGAAAACAAACATAAATACAACATCTGGGAATGTTGTTTCATATTAAAGTTTCTTTGTGTTAGCGCCAGACCACAACTATGTTGGCTTTACCGTTTTACAGTCACAGGAAGACAAGTAACTTCTTGTGAAGAGTTTGATAACGGTGTCATAACTGAGTTTTATGTACAAACGCAAACAACTGTCTGCCTATTTTATAATTATAAGGGCAGGAAACAGCGATCATGGCTCCGTGCGACAGAAACTAAATCCTCCTGTCAGCCGCTGTAAAGCTAACAGAACCAGACGGACTGCTTTCCATTACTTCCAGCGTTTTGCTAAAAACACGTTTTAGTTTAGGCCTAATTAGTTTTCCTCCTGTCTTATCTTTGCAGCATCTGAAGGTAACACATGTGTGAATAAAGGTAGATGACGCTGAGCGATTTCAGCATTTTTAAATGAGTTTCTGCTGTTTCGCCTCCTCAGGGTCTCCTGCAGCGCTGCCACTCTGCTAGCGCCTCCTACCTCTTCCAGCAGGACAAGTTCTACGACACCAGCTACGACACCGGGGACAAGTCGGTCCAGTGCAGCAGGAAGCCGGACGCCTTTAAGTTCTGGCTCATGTGGAAAGCTCTGGGAAGCAGAGAGCTGGAGCAGAGGGTGGACAGAGCCATGGCCATGGCCAGGTCAGTCTGACGACACAGCAGTGACGATGGTTGAAGTGGTTAAGCGTCCTGGGGACGTCACCTCGTGCAGCTCAGGATGGAGGGTTGAACTGACTTCATTCTGACTGTAAATGTTCTTTTATTTGCAGATATCTCGCTCAAGAAATCAAAAAAAGGGAAGGTTTCCGTCTGTTGATGGAGGTAATATCATCCTCGTCCTGCTACAGTACGTCCCCCAAACTCTGACATACTGTAGGGTTGTTTGTGCATGCACCAAAATACGACCAATATTTACATTTTTACTAAAAAAGCGAACGCCAGTGGTGGTTACATGACTGCCAAGTTTCTCCCTAGTGTGACCAAAAGAAAAATGGCGGATGTCCCTTCAATCTTCAGTATAAATTGATATTTTTTAAGGCTTACGGCTTCAGCTTTGTTTTCTAGTGACAAATATACACTTTATTTTCATAATGTCCATTTGGTTTAAGTAAATGATTCACTTTTTTTTTCTTTTTTTTTCGTGTTGACGTACATTCTTTCAGGTTTTGTAGTTGTTGCTACGGTGGTTGCTAGGAAGCTTTTAAAGGGGGGTAACATCATGTTACCAAAATGCAAAATTGACTTTTTTGAGCTTTTGATTATGCTATCATGTCATTCCCTCCCCATAAAACATGCCCCGGGGGTTACTTTGACTCATTCACGCATATTTGAGAAATCCCTGAATCTCCTGTGGAAACCAACATGGCTGCCAGAACGGCTGCTACCACAGAGCCCCTCCAATACCACAAAGCTCCTCCCCCTCCCTTGCTGAGCTCCGCCCCACCAGAGCATGAGAGTGTTGTGATGAGTGGAGTGGGCGTGTCAGAAACAGCAGGAGGCATCTTAAAGGGGCAGCAGTGATTTTTTAAGGCGTCACATACAGACATGGATGATGTCACATTTCTTGAGGTTTTTTATGTAAACTGTATTTTCAAAACTACTGAAGGTAACATAGTTATTTGGTTGTGCCATAAAAAGGAATTCAGTGCCTAATAATGACATGAAACCCCCTCTTTAACAATGAACTGGAAGAAAGGGACAAACAGGACATTTATGGTGTTGTGCTAGCCGGCAATCGTACGATTCCCAGGTCCCAGGCTGGGAATTGTACCTGGAGCAACTGCATGGAGGAACTGCAGCCTCTGATTTCTGGGGCAGCTTCACAACTAGTTGAGCTAAACCCTGCCTCAAGTGTTTCAACCAACAGGGGATTACCACGCTTCCGTGTTCCGGTTTCCGGAACTTGGCACATTTAGGTATTTCCAGTTCCGGAGCAGTTCAACAATGGCTAAATCCAAGTCTCGATGTCACTGCTCTGTTCCATTGTGTAAATCTAATAAACAACGCCAGCCCTCCCTAAGTTTTCATGGATTCCTGACTGAAGTGATACTAAAGAAGAAGTGGATCAAAACGAATCGCCAGAGTGAAGGGCTGAACTTTATAATAAAACAACATAGCACGTTTGTTTGTAGCTGGCACTTCAATGATGCAGACTGAGCGTTAGCAGGCTAGTGTTAGCTGACGTACCAAGACTGCCAAGAAAGGAGAAGCTTTCAGATGCTTGTGTGTTTTCAGATGCACAAAGTTAGGCACGCCAGCAAACGCTAGCTGGCTAATGCTAGCCTGCTAGCGCCATAGCATAGTCTGCATCATTGACGTGCCGGCTACAAATAAACGTGCTACCTTGTTTTATTATAAAGTTCGGCCCTTCATCCCAGCAAATCACTTGATATGTACTTGATAGGCTACACTTTCAGCTGTGACAGCTCTCTTGTCAACTCCTTGATTTCTTCCTTCAGTTGCTACATGCGTTTATGCTAGCTGAACATCATGGCCTAAGCGGGCTGATGCTGTTTTATAATGGTCTCCTTTCTTGGCAGTCCCCAGTTGTTCCACTGGAAACGGGAGGGTACAGACCCGATTTTCAGATGTTTGTGTTTTCAGCCGCACAAAGACACGTCAGCAAACGCTAGCTGGCTAACGCTAGCCTGCTAACATCAGCTGTGTAGTCCCCCAGCTACGGGAAACAAACTGAAAACTTGAAGTAGGGTTGGATCCGTTTATTCGATTTAGCATAAGTGGAACAGAGCAGGGACATTGGATTCAGATACTGTTGAAGTCGGCCCGGACGTTTATTCGGATTTACGGAAAGTTCCGGAACAGAGCTGATAATCCCTATCGTTAAATATCTTTCTTCAGTTGACTTCCTTCTCTTTGGTCGGACTTGCTGTCATTTCTCCTCCTGCCACCGCCAGGGGGTCAGGGAGTGTGTGAAATACACTCTGAGAGAGCGTATTTTCAGGCGTGCACAAACCACCCTGTAGTACGTATGACTTTGGAGGACAGGTTGACTTTTTTAATGACAATAATGTATCTAACAGACTTTAAACTTAAATTATGTCTTTTCTTCTCTTCTGCAGCCTGAATATGCAAACATTTGTTTCTGGTACATCCCACCAAGTCTAAGAAATCTTCCAGATGGACCTGAGTTCTGGAAAAAGCTGCACAAAGTAAGTTAATGAGCATTAAATGATGATAAAACCCAACCCCGAACTGGAGGAAGCAAGTATAGCATCTCCTTCTGCCTGCAGGTCGCTCCTGTTGTCAAAGAACGCATGATGAAGAGCGGCAGCATGATGGTGGGCTACCAGCCTCATGGGGACAAGGCCAACTTCTTCAGGATGATCATCATCAGCCCTCAGGCCAGCAGGCAGGACATGGACTTCGTCCTGGATGAGATACACAACCTGGGGAAGGACTTGTGAGGAATCATCCTCATGAAGACGTGCTGAAGATCAACCGCTGCTTTCCCACCACAACCATCATGCACTTTTTAATTTGTGGCATTATTAAGATGTAATTGTATCCAGCATATATGCTCATAATCTCCCAGTTCAGTTGAAATGCTTTCAAATCTGAGTTTCTGCATATAAAATGACGTTTGCACTGATTTTAGCTGCAATGTAAAAGTAAAACATGATGCCTCTGGAAGTATTTTTAGACAATATTAGGGGAGAAAATAAAAATTGGGAAGTGATTTATTTTCAGGTTGCAGCGTAAGCGTTCTCACACTGCTCTCATTTACCATGTAGCCACTGAGCACTAAGAAAAACTTTCTTTTGATTCATGCTTTGTTATTGTGGAAATCTTTTTATACGACATGAATAAAACCAAACCCTGTGTTCACATTACGCATGCATGTGGTTTTGATTTATAGTTGCAACTGTGGAAATAAACTACAGTGACTATTAAATATGTTTCACAGCTGCAGATCCAGCAGTTTACATCTTGTACATGACAAAAACTCTAAATGCTTTTTATTTTTCCCCACATAAGCAAAGCGGCAAGATAGAGAAGAGGAGAAGACACACGAGAATGTGCGCTGCAGTTAGAGCACCTGTTTAAATAATGACAAATCGTATAAAACGCTCATCCCATAGAAGTTGGTACACAGTAAAATATTAATAAAAACAGAATGCAATCAGCAATTCTCTACAACTCATATTTTATTACCTGCAGAACATAAACATCGTATCAGATGTTAAAACTGACACATTTGACCATTTCATGGAAAATATGAGCTCATTTTGAATCTGATTGCGATGACGGAGTATTAGAATTTACATTCTGAATTTTTTTTTTACAGAATTTGAGAATAAGGTCATAAGGTTTTGTTTTTGGCGCCGAGGGCCACACGACTCCTAGGTTAAACACTGTGGATCCCTGAGCAAGGTCCTTAACCCCCACCAACTGCTCCTCGGGCGCTTTAAGTAGCAGCCCACTGCTCTCTGATACTCAGTACAGAGATGGGTGAAATGCAGAGCCCTAATTTCCCCTCAGGGATCATACAAGTATAACAAAAAAAATAATATTAGGAGAAAAATGTCATTTTTACAAGAAAAAAGTTATTTCACAAAAATAAAGTCTTAAATTAACGAGAATCTGGTTCAATTTGTAAATTTATTACATTATTATCATTAAATTGCAACTTTATTCTCATACATTTATTACTTTATTTTTGTTAAATTACTGCTTTATTCTGATAAACTTAGGACTTTATGCTCATAAATTACAACGTTATTATCTAAATCTGTTAGAAGTATTTTTCTTAATGTGGCCCTAATACTCCGTTGCACTACGGAGACCAGTTGCTGGAGTTTTAGAAGAGGAATGTTGTCCCGTTCTGGTCCGATGCAGGATTGTAGTTGCTACAGTCCTGGACCTGGTGGATCTCTGCTTTATTGATGCTCCAGTTGTTTTCTACTGGTAAAAAGTCTGGACTGCAGGCAGACCAGTTCAGCAGCCGGACTCTTGACCGCAGGCAGACCAGTTCAGCAGGTGGACTATGGACCGCAGGCAGACCAGGTCAGCAGGTGGACTCTTGACTGCAGGCAGACCAGTTCAGCAGCTGGACTCTGAACTGCAGGCAGACCAGTTCAGCAGGTGGACTCTGGACTGCAGGCAGACCAGTTCAGTAGCTGGACTCTGGACTGCAGGCAGACCAGTTCAGCAGCCGGACTCTGGACCGCAGGCAGACCAGGTCAGCAGGTGGACTCTTGACTGCAGGCAGACCAGTTCAGTAGCTGGACTCTGAACTGCAGGCAGACCAGTTCAGTAGCTGGACTCTGAACTGCAGGCAGACCAGTTCAGCAGGTGGACTCTGGACTGCAGGCAGACCAGTTCAGTAGCTGGACTCTGAACTGCAGGCAGACCAGTTCAGTAGCTGGACTCTGGACTGCAGGCAGACCAGTTCAGTAGCTGGACTCTGAACTGCAGGCAGACCAGTTCAGTAGCTGGACTCTGAACTGCAGGCGGATCAGTTCAGTAGCTGGACTCTGGACTGCAGGCGGATCAGTTCAGCAGCCGGACTCTGAACTGCAGGCAGACCAGTTCAGTAGCTGGACTCTGGACTGCAGGCAGACCAGGTCAGCAGGCAGACTCTGGACCGCAGGCAGACCAGGTCAGCAGGTGGACTCTTGACTGCAGGCAGACCAGTTCAGCAGCCGGACTCTGGACTGCAGGCAGACCAGTTCAGCAGCTGGACTCTGAACTGCAGGCAGACCAGTTCAGTAGCTGGACTCTGAACTGCAGGCAGACCAGTTCAGTAGCCGGACTCTGAACTGCAGGCACACCAGTTCAGTAGCCGGACTCTGGACCGCAGGCAGACCAGGTCAGCAGGTGGACTCTTGACTGCAGGCAGACCAGTTCAGTAGCTGGACTCTGAACTGCAGGCAGACCAGTTCAGCAGGTGGACTCTGGACTGCAGGCAGACCAGTTCAGTAGCTGGACTCTTCTCCTGTTTCCAGCCATGCTGCTGTGATGGATCCGGTATGTGGTCCAGGTCTTGCTGAAACCTTCAAAGTCTTCCCTGAAAGAGACGTGGTCTGGATGGGAGCAGATGTTGCTCTGAAACCTCCGTGTACTTTCCAGCATTGATGGAGCTTCACAGATGTGGAAGCTGCCTTCCTGCATCGACACCATGGCAACCCCATCCCATCAGATGCTGCTTTTATATCCAGTCCTGACACTGACTTGTTGCCAATCGACCCAGTTAGCTGTCAAATGTTTCTCCAGTCATTTTTAATTTGTATAAATTACTTTTCCAGCCTTTCGTTTCTCCTGTTCCAACTTTTTAGAGATGTGTCACCACTTCAGATGGTGAAATGTCTCAGTTTAAACATCTGATATCTTGTTAAAGTTCTACTGGGAATAAAACAGGGTTGATGAGATTTGGGAATCACAGCATTTTTTTTTTCATTTTAAACAGCATCTCAACTTTTTTGGAATTGAAGTTCAATTCTGACTTCAGGGGAAAACGATAAAGTTCCCCCAGAACTACGTGGATGAAAACATAATTACCTGGATCTGTGAAATTTCCATTCATCTTTGGAAATGTACCTTTCTCTGGAAGAAGTTGGTCATGTGTTCTACAGGTTGCCAGAGCAACAATGCTCCAATAGCCAGATCTTCCTCCATCTACTACAGAGCCAGTTTCTCAGTGTAAATAAACTGTTGACTTCCTACAAGCTGCATTTTTAAGGAAAATGTATTTGTGGGATTAGCAGCAGGGTTGAGTGTGTGGGATATGCAGCTTCATCTGCTATTGGGTTTTTTGATCTGCCATGCTGGCAGAGAATTATTGATACATGGGCACAATCCACATTTTCAACTCTGCCACTCACCCTAAAAACGCATTTTCCTTATAAAATTGAAATAAACAGGCTTTCCAATGGTATCTATTTCTAAGCAATACTGTTAAATCAAAGAAATAATCCACCAAAAATGAATTTTTCTTACTTTTTGTACTAAGTTTATATCTGGGTAATTTGTAAATGCCCAAACAGTCAATGTTGGGTCTTCATTCTTTCATTTTAGTTTATTTTGTATGACTTTAACCACTGATACAAACTGAGATACGTAACTGCTGACAGCGTTGAGCTCAGGGTGACATGCCCGGACAAGTTCTTCGTGCAGTCACATGTACTGGTTTTATGACTTTTACATCCTCTTCAGTTTGGAAAGACAAGTATTACCATCTATATTTGAACCCTGCCTTATATTAATTTATTTTTGTTGATGTGGAAAATGAAGATGAAATTCCTGATGAAACCTGGTGACAGGGTGTGATTGCCTCCAGGCAGCTATGCAGCTCATCAGATGTCTTCTCACCTTGATGCTGATTCATTATTATCACAAGCAGTTTTCTCACATTGCTTTCTTGGTTTTACATTTTTTTCTTTATTGCTAAGACGCATTTCTGGAAACTAAGCTCCATCTCTCATAACTCAAAACATAAATCCAAAACTGCACTCTCACTTCCCCTAATGTAATCCACACACTCACAAAGAAAGTTGTTTTTTCAACCCAGCTGCTAGGTTGAGCCTGTTGGGTTGCTAGGCTATGTTATTTCTGTTGGAAATGGAGTTATTAGCTGTTGGGCTGTAATTTCTATAACATTGTGTTGATTTATTTTGGACTACCCAACACCTTGAGTTGACGTTCGAGTGTGCGCAACCAAGCACCGCCCACAACCTCGACCTTGGCATCGTGCAATTAACTAAAAAAACTACTTAAAACAAACAAAAATGGACTAACTTCAACGTACTTCAATGGACGTTCAAGCAGAGAATGTACGAGTGTTTTGGGTTAGCTGTGCGCACTGTTTGACTCATCGCGTTTGGGGGCGGGGTTAAGCCATAGGTCAATTGTTGTAGCAAGGGAACCAACCCAAATTGTTGGGTTAAATTAACCCAGCCTGTCCAACAGTAACCAGCGCTGGATTGGGAAACTATGGTACCCAAACTGGGTTGTTTTGAACCCAACATATTAAAGTGTGCAGTAAAAATTCCTGGGTTATTTCTTCAACCCAAATTCTGGCTTATTTGGGTTGGGTTAAAATGATGGGTTATTCATCTCAGAGAATAACTTTTTTTGGGGGGGTGGGGGGGGGTTACATGGCTAATATGTGACCCAATTCTTGGGTTGTTTTGGTTTTTATACCATTTCTGGTATAAAAACTGCACGGTGGCGTGGTGATTAGCACCGCAGCCTCACAGTAAGAAGGTCGCTGGTTCAATTCCCGGCTGGGGAGGGGGTTTGAACTTTCCAACTGTGGCCTTCCTGTGTGGAGTTTGCATGTTCTCCCCGTGTATGCGTGGGTTCTCTCCGGGTACTCCGGCTTCCTCCCACCATCCAAAGACATGCATGTTAGGTTAATTGATCGCTCTAAATTGTCCCTAGGAATAAATGTGAGCGTGAATGGTTGTGTGTCTCTCTGTGTTGGCCCTGCGACAGACTGGCGACCTGTCCAGGGTGTACCCCGCCTCTCGCCTGATAATAGCTGGGATAGGCTCCAGCAACCCCCGCGACCCTGAACTGGATAAGCGGTACAGAAAATGACTGACTGACTGACCATTTCTGGGTTATTTTTCAAAGAATAACCCATGTTCTGGGTTAGTCGGCCAGTTTTAGCCGTTATTTTTTACATACTTTCACACTCTCGACTGACCCACTGCTGTTTGAGCTGCAAACTGGGACACTGGCAACACATTCCATTTTAATGTAAACATAATAATAAAAACAACATTAATTCATTTCTAATGAATACAAATATTTAGAAAAACTTTCATGGACATAAAGACACGAGTTCATTCCCAGAAGAAATCAAACAAATAGTCGGCTATTATTCAAAAACTAAATGTCACTTCAAAATAGTCTATTCTGGACAAAAAGAACAAAGGCCAAAAAAAGGCTGGAGAACAAAGGCAAAATGTTTTTGTAATGAAAGAACAAACAGCAAACTGTGTGAGGTGGTTATTGTAGTTTTTGTTTTATATCCGTTTAAAGAGTATGCAAAATGGGGGCCAGGGTTAGCTAGCATAGACTGGCAAAGCATCACAATCATCATTTTTTTATGTAGCAAGCTTGACTTATGCAATTTAAAGGTATAGTCCGAAGTTCCCCCCGTGAAAAAAATAAACGTTAGACTTGAGCAAGTGAAATCCGTCTCAAACCTGCCTTTGGGCCTCTACTCCCGTGCCGTGGTGTGTTTGAATGCAACTCTCTCTCCCCCTGCCTGTAATTCACTCTTTTGCATGGTTTTGGTGTGTTAGGGACGTTTCTGGGTGGAGATTTCTGTTTATATCGGCAGCCAATGACAGAGCTAAGAGCATGACGCTGTGTGGAAATAAGCTCATGATTGGAGCAGACGCCAGTCACTCCAACTCTCGAAGGAAAAAGAAAGAAAAAAGAAAGAAAACACCGTATATGCACCGAAGAAAAGGTAAGAGCTTCAGATAATGCACTTTGGAAAACCAGGTTAATAATAGTTTGGCTTGTAGCCGCTTCTGAGCTCTGAAGGAGAAGCTTGAAGTTGAATATGCTAGCTAGAACGAGGCGGCCGTTAGCCTGAGAGGGAGGGGCGCCAAGTTTGAATGCTGTTGTGTGCAAACAGAAATGCTGGAGGGACTTGGACTCTACCTTTAAGTAAATTTGTGTATCTAGCTAGCTAGACAAAATAATTTTGAGGGATGAATAAAATGAGAACTTATTTCCACCTTTAGAATGACTCAAATAATTGTCCCAGTTTGTCAATAACACACTGTCTCATTTTAGCAATAGCATATTGCTAAAGTGGAACAGTAGCTAAATAGCTTTTTTTTTTTTTTAAAGTAAAACTTGGGTGGATGTCATTTTTAAAAATAATGAATCATGACACCCGTTAACAAAAATATCACAATTACAAACGATCCACCAGTTTTCTTATTTCTAGAACTCGAACATTGTTCACTGAAAAACAATATGTCATTTTACCCACCATCTTGTTTCACTGCAGATCTAGTTGAAGTAGTGAGCCACGCCCCCAGTGATGTCATCCACATGCAGAACCTTTTTTTTAATCTCATGCTGCGCTGTGATGAGCTCAAGGACGGTTTTTAGTAACAGAAGTAAACACATGAAAAGATAAACATGATTTAGCGTAACTGTCCCACTTTACCCACATTCACTAGACTTGTTTGCAAGTTGTGCTGATGAAGGCAAAATTTGCTTTTGTTGCATATTTGAAATGTTTTGACATGGTTAGAGCCTTTTGCCAACACAATGTGTTATTTTGACCATGGGACTGCTGTTTAGGCCTGTTTTTGAAAATGTGGAGTTTGAGTTGACGGCTGCATAGATTAACAAAAATTGTAAATGCTGATACGCAAGATTGTTGTGTCTTGTTTGTATTTTGGTACGGCACTATTACTGTAAATAGACACCAAATACTCATATTTGGCAAAATAATATGAATGTACCATCTCAGTCATAAGTTTGGACCCCTCTTCCCACTGGATTTAATGGAAAGTGTGTCCAAACTTTTGACTGAGAGTGTAATTCAGATTTTCTGTAATGTCTCAAACATTATGAAGGACTAAACTTAGTGTGTAGGTGTGAACTCTGCATGAACAACCACAGTGAATCTATTCACCAGGGAATTGCAGAGCAGGGAGATATCCATAAATGTCGGTTAGTTTGGTAAACCAAATCATCCTCTGAAGGCAGGAAAGGTCGGTAACCTGCAGAGAACTGGATGAAGCATCGGTTTGGCTTGTGGGCAAATTTAATGCCCTCACATCTTCACAGGGCAAGTCCTGGGAAGCTCTCCCTTTCTCTGAGGAAGGACGTGTGCTGCCTCTAAAAGTTGGAGGTCGCCCCCTGGTGGTCTGAAGAGACATTTTCATCTCCGATTATATGGCTGAACTTGCAGTGCACAATTAATGACTGACCCTCTGAAGAAGAGTTCCTACTATGTTTGCTCTGTTGTTCTGCAGCAGATTATTGTTCCAGAATAGATTACACAAACAGCTTTTCTTCAGTTTACAGTTCATTACAACAACAGTGTACCTTGCCACACTCCAAATATGTCTGTCATCACCAATATGTTCATCTTATTTCAGTCAATCTTTTAGGATTTACTCTACTTTGTTCACTAAAATCCCTGCAAGATCAATATAATTTTGCTTCGGTAATGAAGCATTTACTCGAAAAGCAACAACAGTAAACACCTAGCCTGCCAGGTGTCCTTCCTGGCACAGCAAAGCACCAGGAACCAGCTATTCTCCTTCACCAAGCTACTGCCAGCTTCGTTGGACTATATCACATGCCGCAGAGTCATAGGGTGTTTAGGGATTTATTTTGAGCTTTTGGTTGGTTTAAAACGTAGTAGCCGTTTCATTCCCCCTTTGTGTTTACTTTTGGTTTTCCTAAACTGGTACTTACTGTAGGTTCTTGTGTCTGTTCAGCACGTCAGTTTGTTCTGTTCTTTCACTTGTTTGAGTTTTCTTCAGTTCTGATTGTAAGCCAAGTTACAGTCGTCCTCAAAATTATTTACCCTCCGTTTAAAGAAAAGGGAAAATTCACAGTAGTGATTCAAATAACATGAAAGTAAAGAAACTAATAATAAATAGAGAATAACAAAATCATAATGTAGAGAAATAAATATTGCTTTTAAATTGTGGTTGAAAAGAAGAATAAAATAATAATAATAAAAAAAATCCCAAACATATTAAAGCACCTTTTACCATCAACAGTGGGCCAAAATACCTGTCAACAGGTGCAGAGGTCTGATTAAACATTACAGAAAACACCTGATTGCAGTGATTACATCAAAGTGTTGATCAACAAAATTTTAGCTTCAGAGCTCCATCATGTTTGCTTACTTGTTTTATTTTTGTGTGTTTGTCTTTAATAATTCTGTTAAACCACAATTCAAAATCAATGTCATGATTTTCATAGAATTTTTATTTATTATTACTTTAGTCAATTTTAACTTATTTCACTCTCAGCTGATTTTTTCCCTTCTTTAATTTCATGGTATGAATAATTTTGAGGACGACTGTATATTTAGTAGGGGTGGGAAAAATATCAATACACTGATATATTGCAATATTTTCATATGTCGATATCACATTGATATTTTAAAATGCGGTATCGATCTATTTTACCAATGAAATCTCACAAGATTTTATTGTTCTGTTATGAATTCTCACGAGATTCCATCATTCTACTAAGAAATATCGCAAGAGTTCGTTTGTAAAATAGATCGATACTGCGTTTTTGAATGTCTATATGATATTGGCATATGAAAATATCACAATATTTCAGTGTATCGATATTTTTTCCACCCTTAATATTTAGAATTTTCGCATTTTCGAGCCGTCACTGCCCAGAGGCGTCCCGGAGCTCAGAAACAGCAGTATGTAAGATTCCCATTCGGGACGCGACTGTGACGTTGCAGCCGACTATTGGCTGCAACACCGCGTCACTCACTAGCAAACGGATGTAAACCAGGTATCAACACCGCGGGTGTTTTGAACGCATATCATGTCGGATTCGGTAAAGAAACGCAAGGAAACATTACAGGAGAAAAAGAGGAAAAGAAAGAGAGGACGGGACAGAACAAGAGTCAAGATAAGACTGTCTTTTACTGGCTGGAGGGAATCACAGTATGATGAAGATTGAGGCTAGTTTAGCTGCCGGTACACTCAAAAATAGAGCAACGAGACAGGAACATTTCTGTACCTGTTTTTTACAAATGTTCTCTCAAAAGTACAATATTGGTCTTTATGAGGCCTGAAGTACCTATATACTATGAAAAAGGGTCCAAAGTAATATAAAGTACAAATTTGTACCATTTCAACCCTAAGGGTACCTGCAGCATTGAAAAATGTGTGTAGATTGTACAACTATAAATAGCAGTACTTCTAAACAGTAGTATAATTATAGTTACTATATTATGATTTTCAGAATAATCACAGTAATCATAGTAATAATTACATGTATAATTATATATGTGTTTGGCCTAATATTCATTTAGTAATTATCAATTTATTATTAGCATCTTTGATTGTTGTCATAATCTCTATTTTATTGACTTTTATTCATCATTTTTAATTGGTTTAATTGTACTTTATTAACTCATACGGCTTGATAAGATACGAAAATGGACCATGAAGGTACAGAAATGTCTTTCAGAAAGGAACCCCCACAGCGACAAGCTTTGTACCCTTTTAAATACAAATTGGTACCTCTATTTTTGAGAAAACAAGTTCCATTGTGTGTCTTTAAATACTTCTTTTATCTGTTTCGTCAAACTTCTGATTTGGTAATAATTCTAATTTAGGGGGTAAATTAAAAAAAACAGTTTAACTCGGCTTCCTGTGATGTAAAATCTGCTCATATTGCTGTACTATGCAAACACAACACCGACTTTTGAAACAGCTACACTTACTGCTGGAGGCTGAGATTCATCTTCTTCACGGCTGGAACAGCCTGAGTTTGTTTAAACTCTGAGAAAACTGCATTACATTATTAAACCTTTGATGTAAACCCTAAAGGTGTAGCATGGTAAATCCTTCAGGGATAATCAGCCTGCTCTGCTATCATTTGAACAAGTGCAGGAGCATTTTTGTAATAAATTAGTAATTATAATTTCTTGCAAGCTAAAACTGTACTTAAAGATTATATTTGCTTATTACAGAAAATCTTCAAACTAAAACTTACAGGGTCAGTAGCTTTGAGGAAACTGAGGAAGGACATCAGTCAAAGTCTGAGTCTTTGGCCTGCTTTGTCCACCAGGGAGCAGACATGTTCTCTCTCTCAGCAAACCACTGATGGAGGGAAACTGCTGTCCACGCAGACAGCAGTAAAACGATGCCATGGCTGGTTTACATCCTAAAACAAGTTGTAAAACATTTAAACACGTTTACACATTTCCAGCGTCGACCCAGAGTGGAAAATGAAGCCCTGACCTCATAACCGCTGTCTGTGCCATGCAGGTGCATCACAACTTGAAATACTCGACAGAATGCTGGTTGTAGGAGACCAGCTGTTCCAGTCTGGTGATTTCTGTGCAGAGAGAAGCTACTGGAATATACACAGAACACCCCACTGCTACGAAGGCCGATAAAAGAATGGAAAAGAGGTCGGGAGTTAATTCTAGACACTGTTTGCCCTGGATGAGAGTCGTCAATGCCAGGAGAGCAGAGAAAAAATACCTCCAGGAGGAAAATACAGGAAGAAAGAAGAGAGCAATGTACTGTAAAGTTCAGACAAAATACATGTTTTGTTGAGATGAAAGTCAAGAAAGTGCACTGTAAAAAGAGTATTTGGGCTGTAGTTGATATGAAAGACTTATTCACATTAATCTAACTTAATTATTTTGGTTTGGTAATGAAATCTTATTATTTTGAGTCAAATCAACTTAAAAAAAAACCCATTTTCTACTCTGAAATATTTTTAAATTTCCATTCAAAGTAAATTTATGAAGTACTTACCTTTACCCTGCTACTTAGGGGGCTTATCTTTGTTAGCTCTTGTTCGTTCCGAGTTAGCTTTGTTAGCATTTAGCCCAGAGTACGTCAGCTGTCAATCATTTGCCCCGCAGCCGCGCTGTACCCATTTAGTATTTTCTGGGAGTGACGACACACGTGACACGGCAAGATGGCGACAGTAAGACGCCCAACTGGCTTCACATTTCTCTATTCAGACGGGACCAGATACTACGTCCATATTTTCTACAGTCTTTGATTCAAACTGAGCGCCTCCCTCTCAAGCTAATGGCCGCCTCGTTCTTCAGCCTATTCAGCTTCATTTTGGTTTCATTTTGGTCATTTTGGTCTATTTTGGTTTTAACAAAGAGTCTAAACGAAAGTTTAAGCTGCTTTCTAACTCAGGTTTTTCAGGCAAATTTCAAATGAGGTCCAACACGAATAATATCCATGTTTTAACAAGAAAATGCCGTTTCCGGGTGATGACTCCCTTTCCAAGTGAGTAAAATGGTAATACACAGCCAGCATTTCTATGTGGGGCCCAAATGGGTCAAATTCTGGCTGCATATGAGGGACTCAAGTGGGTTTGTAACACCGTTTCCATGTGTTTTCCCATGTGAGCTTCCACATATGGGCGCCATGTAACTTAAACTATGAGATCTGCAAATTTGCCCAGTTCAAGCCCATGTCTATAGGCTATACGGGCAAACACAGGTGGGACCACCATGGAAACGGTGGACAATCCCAGTTGGGTCCCTCATATGCAGCCAAAGTTGAACCCATATGGGCCCCACATGAATGCTTGCTGGGTAGAAACACAAAACAGCAACGCTGAGTCTGTATTTTTTTTAATTCGTTTTCAAAATACAGATTTATACCATATAATTTAAAACACAACGATCTCTGTTTGTTTCATCAGGTTACTTTACATTTTTATGAATGATATGAGTGCGTGTTTGACTGCAGGACAAACAGGCTTTTTACCCACTGGTTGAGCGCGCAACTGCCTGTTTATAAACAGGAAAACCCATCTACATCTATACAAATAACTTCTCTCTATCTTTTGTTTGTATTTTTGGCAAGGACAGACTCAGACCAGAAGGTTTGTTAGTCAGGTCCTGGTCAGACCTGGTAAACCAGTCACTCGTGGACGATACTAAATTCAGGCTTATAATCAGCCTTTGAAGGCATTAAATACAGGTCTGAAAGTTTACTGAGGTCCCATAGGTGGTCTGGAAAACTTGTATTTCACTCAACATTGGTGCTTTGCCACCACATCTCCAGGTTATACTTTGTGGCTGCCAGCTGGGTGCGATCATAAATATCTGACACAAGGAACTGCTTTAGTGAGTGAAATGAAGGGTTAAGAGTTGTTAAAAACTATATTTAAGATAAATTTCTTAAAAGTAAAGTTATTTCTTTAAGTAAAGTTGGCCCTGCCATAAACTGGTGACCTGTCCAGGGGGTACCCTAACCCTCGCCTGGTTCTGGCTGGGATAGGCTCCAGCAAACCCAACGTGCAGCCTGTGCATTAAAATACCCCAAATTCTTCTCTGTGTAGGTTGAAAGTGACACGGATGCAAACAAAATCACTTTGATGAGTTGTGTGTAACAGTGACCTGACATGAATTCATGCTCTTCCAGCAGGATGTTTTCTCATTCTTAGTTTCTAGTTTTCAGAAACAAAGATACAGTCTCCATTAGCCATGCCCCAACAACACGGCCTGCTTCATTCACAGAAAACATTTTCTTTTTTTAGAATGTTTTTGTGAGTTTCTGCAGCAGCAGAAAACAAAGCAGCTGAAAGCAAAGTGCCAAAGCTGTTCATCTGCCTTTTTAGTCTGCAGAGTTGCCTTTTAAGGAGCTTTAATAATCCTGTTTCTGCTCCTCGATGCCGAGCGTTAATGCTACACAGCAGAGCTGAGTAATGTGTGTTGTAGCGAAAGAGGAATGCACTGTTATGCAAGGCGCACACAGTCCATGGATGCGTTACAGGGGGTAAATTTGCTTTTTATTTGTGAGCATCTGTTTCGCCATTTTTCAGCCTTATTTGGCAACAGTGTCAGAATGGAAACTGCAGGATTTAAAGGCGCATTACGTAACTTTCTGAGCTAAAACTTCCCATTCCTGACTTATTTGATGGCACAATGACATCTATTATGCACATCTCTGGAGCCGTCGCAGCCCAGCAGTGTCCCGAGGCGTTGAAACCACTCTTCACAATTTTTGCTTCCAGGACGTTGTCTGATGTTGCAGCTGAGTGCATGCTTGCTAGGGTCACATGCTAGCTAACGATATGGACACACTGGCTGTTTTAAAAGTACGAAAGGTTGATTCAGAAGAGAAATGCAAGTATATCAGAGGTAGAGAAAGAGAGATAAGGCAACATCAGACTGACTTGCTGTCTGGAGAGACCTCACAGGGCAGGTAGGATGCAAGATGGATGCTGAATTGATAATGGTCCTTTTGATTGACAGGTGGTAGGTGGCTGCTGATTGGCTTCTTGTTTGCTCTCAGTATGGTCTCAAACTGCGGCAAAGTAGCAAAATGGTGTTTTTTAGTAGTCCAAACATGCTTTACCATTAGCCCGCCGCTTAGGAGGCTAATCTTCGTTAGCTCCTGTTAGTTTCAAGTTAGCTTGGTTAGCATTTAGCCCAGAGTACGTTGGCTGTCAATTATTTGTCGCTCTTTGCCCACTTTAGTATTTTCAGGGAGCGACGACATATGTGACACGGCAAGATGGCGACGGTGGGAAACGCCCAACTGGCTTCACTTTCAGCTCTTCAGATGTGACCGGATAGTACGTCCAGCCAGCAGCCTCTCACTGGGCCTGGGTGTTGGTACGAGCTAACAGAGCTAACACCGGGTGGCAGGAATGGGACGGTCCTACAGCAACGCAGCTGCCATATTGACTCTTTTCACTGTGTCGGCTAATACCTGGATAGAAAGAATGTTTATTTGAACAAAACGTGACTTTATGATCACTACAATTATTATTCTGCTAGGTCGCGATAATCTCTTTGAGCCGATGCTCTGCGTTGTTGTTTTCCATTATGCTAGGTTAGCTATATCAGGGCAGTTAGAAGCCGAAGTTGTTTTAAGGACACGACCATAAATATGATCATGTTCTGCCTAATCTGAAAGCTAAAATCCTACAAAAGGCGCTGACCTGGTTATTAAAGCTGCTCTTAGAACATAGACCGTAAATAAAGCAGAGTCCACCACTAGAGAGCAGCTGCTACTGTTAGCAGCCTAGGCTAGCACCGTTAGCTGTCGGGGCAGAAATTGTGATGGAGTCAAAATAAAGTGTCAGATTCTCTCCTTCCAGTTGTTGTGGCACCTGCAGACAAAACAGTGAACGCTGCTCATGTTTGAACACTTATAGCATTAAATAGCATTAAATCTGTTCATGTAGCTCCTCCACGGAGCCGCGGAGGCGGTGGTAGACGACCGCAACACTGACTAACAGGAAGTTGTAGGCCATAATGGCGGCGCCCATCCTGACTTCCTGAATAGGGTGAATAGTGATGTGCAATACTGCTGAATAGGGGATTATCACGCTTACCGAAAGTTCCCGGTATTTGGAGACTTCCTCTTCCGGGCCATGTTAACGACAGCCGTTTCTGCTCTGTTATACTGTTTAAATCGGATAAACTCCAAACATACTTAAGTTTTCATTGTAGACTGAAGTGATACGAAGGAAGAAGTGGATCAAAGCGATCGATTCACTGCGGTGAAGAGCCGAACTTTATAATAAAACACACATTTGTTTGTCGCCGGTGGGGCACAACACCGGCACTTCACAGCATGCTAGCATTAGCCAGCTAGCGTTTACTGACGTGCATAACATTGTGCGTCTTAAAACACACAAACATCTAAAAAAATCGGGTCTGTACCTCCCCGTTTCCAGTGGAACAACTGGGAACTGCCAAGAAAGGAGACGCTTTCAGATGCTTGTGTGTTTTCAGCCGCACAAAGTTAGGCACGTCATCAAGCTGGCTAATGCCAACCTGCTAACAGTAGTCCGCCAGCTACTACTCTGTTAAACTTTGTAAATCAGATAAACGGCAATGCCAAGTTTTCATTCCAGACTGAAGTGATGCTAAGGAAGAAGTGGATCAAAACGACCGATTAGCCGCGGTGAAGGACCGAACTTTATAATAAAACAACACACGTTTGTTTGTGGCCGGCAGACCGCACAGTCGTGTTAGCAGGCTAGCATTAGCCAGCTCGATAACGTGCCTAACTTTGTGCGGCTGAAAACACACAAGCATCTGAAAGCGTCTCCTTTCTTGGCAGTCCCCAGTTGTTCCACTGGAAACGGGGGGGTACAGACACGATTTTCAGATGTTTGTGTGTTTTAAGACGCACAATGTTAAGCACGTCAGTAAACGCTAGCTGGCTAATGCTAGCATGCTGTGAAGTGCCGGTGTTGTGCCCCACCGGCGACAAACAAACGTGTGTTTTATTATAAAGTTCGGCCCTTCACCGCGGCAAATCGATCGCTTTGATCCACTTCTTCCTTAGTATCACTTCAGTCTGGAATGAAAACTTAAGTATGTTTGGAGTTTATCCGATTTAAACAGTATAACAGAGCAGGAACGGCTGTCGTTAACATGGCCCGGAAGAGGAAGTGCCCAAATACCGGGAACTTCTGGTAAGCGTGATAATCCCCTATTGCTTTCCGATACGATACCAAGTAAAACTGAAACCAGTATCGGTGATACTGATCTGATAGCCTACTGATACTTTTAACAAAAACATAATCTGCTTCAAAAAATTGCTTTGACTTCACTGAGGGAAAGAAATTTTTAAAAAACCATCAAGCAGACCCTTGTAGTCCCATCTCAGTTTAATACTGTGGATAAAGACATGTTGATGGGGATGTGGGTTGTGCAGCTTTGCTATATAATACTTTGTCCTGGTAAATGTACTTTACTTTCATATTTTGTTATTTTTAATGTGTACTTCGATGTTCGTTACTGCTGCCATGTTGGCCTGGCCCTACTTTTAAAAAACATAATTTGATTTTCTGACTGGAAAAACAAAAGGTTAGATAAAAATAAAGTGATAAAATTACATTTTTGTAGAATAATTTGTACATAAAACTTAAATATTAAAATACATAAATATTAAGACATCCTAAACATACAAAGAATGTCTCAGTCTGATATTTCCTAACCTAATGTGAACCTAGCAGACAGATATAAGATGATCTAGTTTGGGAAAAACCTCATATTTTTGCCTCTACACATCCCAGTTTAACAGCTGCTGCTACGATGCGTTCACAGGGCTGTTCTAGAAGAACAGCAATTTTCTAGTATTATTATCATTTTAATTTATTTTATCCAGCTTCTCCATACCTGGCACAGACGTCTGCTACATCTTTGTAAAAGATGAAAATTGAAGGGAAAATTGTAATAGTCATAGTAAAAAGTCAAACTAGTTTGCTACAGTAGTAACTTACATTCATGTACTTGCACCGTGCGCATTTTTACCTATTTTTTTCTTCTTCTCGCTCTGACTACTGGAGCCAGTGAAAAGCAGATGGACAGTAAGATGCTACAGTCCGTGCCAGGGGTGTCTAGCATTTCACTACAAGCATCTTACTGGCATAAATATGGAATCTATCATTTATTGTAGTATTTATGATTGCAGATAATAAAGTTACATGTTTCAACGTGTACATATACAGGGGGGTTTGACCTCCCCAACCCCCCCCCCCCCCCCTGTAATTCGAACTATGAACGAAGGTATGAGGATCCGATCCTGCAAAGGTTTTTAAACTGCATCTATCAAAAATAACATGCATTTTTCTTGGAATAAAGAGTAAGTGAGAACAGCATCAGTATACACAAATATCTTTAATTCATAAAAGATTTACAATATCTTACATATATGACACATACTGTATTGTAAGGCAAGGTAAAACATATTTGGCAAGCTGCTTGATACAGACAAAACAAACTGTAAAGATATACATCTTTATGAAGTCTTTAATCTCTGCATCCAACAAGCGCTTTAGAAGGATTACTTTCCCTTTTTGGCTGAGTTATTCATATGTACACTGACTGTCTTTATGTACAACAGGCTTATTTGACAAAAAAAAGGTTAACGTGTAGGAGAGTACAATCAACATAAGCATCCATTATCTCACAGAGACACAAACACACACTCATATTCTATAATAACCTGCTGGTTAGGATGGAGTCTGCTGCATGTTAGCATTAAGGCAACTTCTCTGCTTAAATATGACGACACAAAGGCACTTTCAGGCAACGGCATGTTAGAAAACAAACATAGAAATGATAATCTGTAACATGTAGGTATGTCATATTAAAGTGCACATCCAATATCTTTGGTTTGACACATATTGCCTTATTAATGTCATGCAGAGTCCTTTTGGTTTAGAGGAACACCTGACTGATAGTGAACATCTTTAAAAGCTTCCAGTTCGTTTTGGATTTTTGCGTTCAGCTGATCATGACCTTAATTACACGTTTAAAGTGGCATGACCCTGGGTTTATTTTTGCTGGGCGGCGATAAGATATGACACGTTACTGACACTCGTAATTGGCTCAAAGTCTGGAAAGAGCTCAGCTCCTCGACGTTGCCTCACTTAATCCCATCAGCAGGAGCGTCTGCTGCAAGTCCGCATAGACGCAGAGCTTGGCCTCACTTCTGGTCGCTCACCGAACAGTCCACAGCGATGATGTTCTGAATCTCGCTTATTTTCACCTCCTGCTCGGGGATCTCCACCGTGATGGGGATCTTCAGCTCCTCCAGGATCTTCTCCGCTGACGAGCTGCGGCTCGACAGTTTCTCCAGCTCATCCTCTAATTCGGAGATGCGTTCGGCGACACAGTGCGCGGTGAGTCGGGCGTCGGGATCGTGGTCCCAGCATTCCTTGATGGTGGCACAGATTACTGCCATGCCCTGCAGAGGGAAGACGAAACCACAGATTTGATTCGGACGTCTCACTTATAACAGAAATATACACACACCGGCCACTTTATTAGGTACACCTGTCCAACTGCTTGTTAACGCAAATTTCTAATCAGCCAATCACATGGCAGCAACTCAATGCATTTAGGCATGTAGACATGGTCAAGACGATCTGCTGCAGTTCAAACCGAGCATCAGAATGAGGAAGAGCATGAGATTTAAGTGAATTTGAAAGTGGATGGTTGTTGTGGTTTGAGTAGTTTAAAAAAATGTTATTAACTGGGATTTTTTTCCAAAAAATCTTTTAGGGTTTTAAAGAGAATAAAAAAAAAAAAAAAAACAGAGAGGCAAAATTCAGTGGGAAAAATACCTTTTTTGTGCAGAGGGAAGAGGGGGAAGGCAAAAAGCAACTCAAATAAAAGAAAGGAAAAAGAAAATAAAAAAACAATTATCCCAAGTAAGTGAAGAAGGAATAAAAAAGAACAAAAAATACAAAATAGAAGAGGGGGGACAGAGGAGAAGACAGCAGGGGCGCCCTGCAGCTAGAAAAGGAAAAGAGGATAAAATCACAAAAATGAAAAATAAATGGAAAAATTGCTTTGGAGTCCGTCTTCCCCAAAAAATGGTAGGAAGGGGAAAAAAAAAAAAAGAGGATCCTCCTTTAATAGGTTTGGGGGGGGGGGGGGAGAGTTTTGATCTGCTTAACGAAGGCGGGCCAACACCAAAAAAATTAAAGAGAAGGCGCCAACGCCATCCCAAAAAAACTAAAAAAAAAAAAAAAAAAAATAATAAAAAAAAGGAAATACAAACTAAAAAGTTGATAAAAAAAAAAAAAAAAAAAATAAATTAAAGAAAAAAAAAAAAAGAAAAAAAAATTAAAAAAATAGGAAAAAATAAAAGAAAAAAAAAAAAAAATAAAAAAAAAAAAAGAAGAAGAAAAAGAAAAAAAGAAAGAAAAAAAAGAAAAATAAAAAAAAAAATAAAAGAAAAAAAAAAAAAGAAAAAAAAAAAAAAAAAAAAAAAAAAAAAAAAAAAAAAGAGAAAAAAATAAAGAAAAGAAAAAAAAAAAAGAAAAAAAAAGAAAAAAAAAAAATATATTAATATAAAAAAAAAAAGAAAAAAAAAAAAAAAAAAAAAAAAAATAAAATAAAAAAAAAAAAAAATAAAATATTTTATTAAAAAAAAAAAGTAAAATAATTTATAAATATGCTGGACACACGTTAACTTGTACTTTCCACCGTGTGTCAAGCCTGAACTGATTAATCCAGGTGTGTCTGACCTTGGTAACTGGCCAGACACACCTGGATTAATCCGTTTGTCCAGTAATGAAAGACAGGAAACAAAGGGGCTACCTTAAGTTCAGAAAGTTGTGGAGTGCATCAAATTCATAACTCAACACTGCGATAAATCTCGAATCTACAGAATATTAAAAAGCAAACACGCATACTACCGCTCAAATGTTTGGGATCACTTCCCCATTGGATTTTTTTTCTGACTGACCTGATGCCTTAGCCAGCTGTCAGGAATCTCCGGTCTCCCTCGGTCTCTCAGCACGTTGTCCTTCATGCTCTCCACACAGGGGTGCTCTCGCACCTTAGACCCAAACGCTGGCTCATAGTCCTTCACCTCTGAAAGACACAAACACAGCTCAGCAGTTAGACATGGGATGTAGGTTGAAAAACATCCATCAAACCAAATTAACTGTTGATCAAAAGATATAAATGTAATACACACTTAGAAAACGTGAGAGAAAGAATAAATAAGTGAAAACATACAAGGTAAAAGAAATGATCTGATTGGTGGCAATTATAAAAAACAAAATGGCATTAGGTAATAACACTCCAGAACTACTGAGCTGTTATTTCCACCCAGACTTTATAAACTGGCACTAATAATGCTGACAGGTAGGAAATAAAATGTTTATTTCCACCGTAAGAGGGAAAAAAACTTTGTAATTGCTTCTAAAAACAACAAATCCACTTCCACCATTCAGCCTCGGACCGCAGCAGCAAATACAGTCGGTTAATTTTTTCTGTTTTGTGATGAAAAATTAGACACGGCTGTAAAAGAAGGAAAAAAAAAAACTTGAAATTGAAACCATGAAAAATTAAAAGCAAAGTTCTGGGACTGAGTCCAGGCATCATGAAACCAGACTCACAACAGCTGCAGACTCTTCAGCACTGAAGCAGACTCCCAGGACTTCAGAGATGAATTCGACTGAATAGTTGTTTTTTTTTTTATTAATCCTCAAAGGGAAATCATCAGATTGCAGAGTGAATCATTAAGAAAAAAAAGAGGAAAAAGAAAGAAAAAAACATAAAGTTCTGTGGGCAAATCATGGACACGAAGCAGCCCATCACCGTCACAGAAAACCATGCTAGCATGGAAACACGAAGACAGACTTAAAGGTTGAATATGGAACATTTATATTACAAGCTATATTTTAAAAAAAAATAATACCTCCAAGTTGTTTGGAGGGTTGCAGAATGAAAGTACAGCATTAATCTAATAAAAAGTATTTCAAGAGCAGTTGAGTTTGATAGACTTATTATTCAATGAGAAAGAACAGGCCACTGAAGACGATTGGATGGGTTTTTTTTTTTGGTCATGTTTGTTCGACAGGTGACTACATTTAGCAATCCGAATTCGCCGTTACCGCGGCCAGAGCAGTTGATTTGGAGAATGCCGGTGCTTCGTTTCCATGGTAAACTGAATGCACAAAATTAGCGGGGTGCTAGCGGGAAGAACTAGCTAGCATGAAGAGCCAGCTCCAAACAGCTGAGGGGGGATGGTGGTGGGGTGGACTCCACTCACAACTCAGCGGATATTTGTAACGAGCTACTGGCGCTCTGCAGAAGCAGAGTCCTGGAAAATGGTACATGATCACTCCCAGCTGGTATTTTCACGTTGTGTCAACGTTGAATAAACATTGACACAACCTTATTGAATCAATCCCAGCATTGAAAAAAACGTTGGATTTCGTTTTGATTTTGCAAAAATAAATCAATGTTGAAATAGCAACGTTGAAAAATATGTTGATTAGACATACGACTAAAAAACTATTGATATTTCAAAGTTGAATCTATGGTGAGTTACCAACACCATTTCAACCGTTGCCTGTTCAACGTTGTTATGCATTGAATTAAAGGCATATGCCACCCCTGGGTGAAATTTAGCCTCCTCCCGCTGTCCCCTGAGTTGGACAAGTGGGCAAGAGCGTTTTCCAACTGACCCAGTCATTCTCTGAATCTGGCAGCACTGACTTTAGTTTAGCTTAGCATAGTTGCTGTAATCTGGCGTTTCCAACTAGCACCACTTGGCAAAAGTGAACTAATTAACTTAAGATTTTTTCTAGTTAGTAGCAAAGGCAGCACAGATGCACTGTGCAAGGACTTTCTGGCAAACTTCACTTCCATAGACGGGGCAGAGACAGGATTCTCAAGTCTGATGCCAGATATCCAGAACGTTTGGGTGATGTTGCATTTTTTGCCTTCTCAAAACCCAAAAACACCACAAGCAGAGAGATGTGGAATATGGACTAAACGGCGTGGAATATGGAGAAACGGTGTGGAATATGGACTAAATGGCGTGGAATATGGACTAAACGGCGTGGAATATGGAGAAACGGTGTGGAATATGGACTAAACGACCTGGAATATGGAGAAACAGTGTGGAATATGGACTAAACGACGTGGAATATGAAGAAACAGTGTGGAATATGGACTAAACGGCGTGGAATATGGATTAAATGGTGTGGAATATGGACTAAACGGTGTGGAATGTGGAGAAACGGTGTGGAATATGGATTAAATGGTGTGGAATATGGAGAAACGGTGTGGAATATGGACTAAACCACCTGGAATATGGAGAAACAGTGTGGAATATGGACTAAACAACGTGGAATATGGAGAAACAGTGTGGAATATGGACTAAACGGCGTGGAATATGGATTAAATGGTGTGGAATATGGACTAAACGACGTGGAATATGGAGAAACAGTGTGGAATATGGACTAAACGACGTGGAATATGGAGAAACAGTGTGGAATATGGACTAACCGGCGTGAAATATGGAGAAACAGTGTGGAATATGGACTAAATGGTGTGGAATATGGATTAAATGGTGTGGAATATGGACTATACGGTGTGAAATGTGGAGAAACGGTGTGGAATATGGACTAAACGACGTGGAATATGGAGAAACAGTGTGGTATATGGACTAAACGGCGTGAAATATGGAGAAACGGTGTGGAATATGGACTAAATGGTGTGGAATATGGACTAAACGGTGTGGAATATGGAGAAACAGTGTGGAATATGGACTAAATGGTGTGGAATATGGACTAAACGACGTGGAATATGGAGAAACAGTGTGGAATATGGACTAAACGGCATGGAATATGGAGAAACAGTGTGGAATATGGACTAAATGGTGTGGAATGTGGAGAAACCGTGTGGAATATGGACTAAACGGGGTGGAATATGGACTAAATGGTGTGGAATATGGACTAAACGACGTGGAATATGGAGAGACAGTGTGGAATATGGACTAAACGGCATGGAATATGGAGAAACAGTGTGGAATATGGACTAAATGGTGTGGAATGTGGAGAAACCGTGTGGAATATGGACTAAACGGGGTGGAATATGGACTAAATGGTGTGGAATATGGACTAAACGGCGTGGAATATGGATTAAATGGTGTGAAAGATTGATTAAACAGTGTGGAGGACCTCACTTGCAGCTGCATTAGGCTGAACACGGAGCTGGACAAACTGTTTATTCCGAGGTAAGACGCTAACGCCACCTAGCACAGTAGCTGTATAATATAAAGTAAAAGCTACTTTAACATGGAGTAAGGTAGCCGCGTGTCGCTAGAGGCTAAACAAATACACCAGATAAACACTAGTAAGTCACGTTTGTTACCAAACAGAGACAAATATAACACGGTCCTCTCTGCCAGTTTCTCAGATCCGGTAGCTGCTTCCCTGATCAGATCCAGTATCTGCTCTTCCGATCAGATCCAATGTGTTGATCAAACCCAGGATGTGGGAACAACATCCTGGTCAAGAGGAAAACATCCAGCAACAGGATAAAACACGGCAGATACCTGAAACTTTCTGGAGTCATACATGACAGTTAGCTTAAAATAAAACAATCTGTTAACTTACTCTGTGATGCAAGAATGTTGTTCTTGTTCCTTTTTACGTTTATACGTTTTTTCTGTCCACTGATCATGGGAAAGGTGCTCTAATGTGTCTGGGACAGTTTTGATTGTTTGGTTTTTTTAAATTATTATTTCCAATCACAATTCAAAAGCAATATTTTATTTCATTAAATTATAATTTTGTAAATTTTTATTTATGATTAGTTTCTTTAGTTTTTTGTTATTTGAATTACTATTGTGAATGTAACCTTTTCTTTAATTGGAGGGTATGAATAATTTTGAGGACGACTGTATATCTTAAACATAAGTCAAGGAATCAGGGCATTAACAATTTTCCTTTTAAATGATAACAGAGGTATTTTTTCTGCTAAATATCATCAGCGTTGCATGATGAAATGTAGGTGCTACATCAGCATTGGATTTCCTCTGTCTCTCTGCTGGTGTGTCCTCAAATCCAGGAAATAGGGAGGTTGGATCAGAACCTTCATTCAGGAAGTCGAAGGCCTAGATTTGGGACTGACTCTACAGGTCCGCACTTCCAGTTTTGACATGAGGAACTTCCCTCATTTTGGACAATTTCAAATGAGGTCCAGCCCTTTCCCCTGGAGGTCATTTATGCCGGAGCTGGCATTGTCCTCGGATCTCTGCTATTTAGGTCTCCTGCTGTGGGGCTGGTATAAATATCACACATTTTCCAGGAGCGCACACAGCTGAAACAGAGCGCAGCAAGACCGTAACTGTGGAAGCTGAAAACAGAAATAAAAAGAGGTGGGCCACTTTTTAAACATTACGACAGAGCAGAAAAAGGTCTAATTTCATGCTCCATTACAGATTTGGCTCTTATTCCTGTGCTCGTGTTTCTATGAGAAGTAAAAACTATCTGTACGGGCTACACAAGTCGCAGTCTGTTTTCCTTCTCTGGACATTTCAAAGCTATGAGAAGAATTTCATTCGTGGTTTGAGAACAGATTTCACAAGAGACTGCAACCAGAGTCTCAGTCTCACTTTCCCTTTGCTGTCTGGGGCCAGCAGTTAAAGTCCTAGTATATTCAATCCAAGGGGCGGAAAGTGGTTTACAACAGTTTCCTCTTCAGATTATCTGTCTGAAACCTTTGTGGCCTGGAGGTTAGCAGACACCCCAGTGGCTGCCGACACTGTCTGGGATCTGCTATCTTCAGACAAACACAGCGTCATGTTTGCAGCTCAGACCTCTGGTTCTGAGCAGAGGTACAACATGAAAACACTTCACTGTAAATGAACCTGAATAAACTCATGAAACAAAATCTCTCTCCATCCAAACAAAGCATCCGCCCATCTCTGGAGAAAGTTGGGGGCTGAATTCCTGTGGCAGGTTTGTGTGCTGCACGTTAGGGCCCCGTAAAGTAAATGTCAGTCCTGTCAAGTCAAAGAAAGGATGGATGGGGTCTTTCTGTTTGAAAGTACTGTAGGTATATTTAACTGCATTAGAATGCAGGTCTGAAACTTAAAAGAAAATCATGTTTTTTTTATATGGGGGGAAAAAGGATATAATAAAAAAAGAGAAGGGGGAAAAAGGGGAAGGGGAGAAGGAAGGGGGGTTTTAATAAATTATCTACGTATTTTCCGGATTATAAGTCACACTTTTTTTCAAAGCTTGGCTTTAACCCAGTCACCTTCATATCTGATCACAAAAAAGCAACAAAAATAACTAAATTTGATCTAATTTCTGAGCTCAATCCGACATTTTAATGACAGTAAAATGTTCTTTTAACATTTGGTATGGTGAGCTGTAGTTTAGTTCAGTTCAGTCACATCCAGACACAGTCCAGTTCAGGGCTGCATGTGTAAAGAGCTGCACGGTGGCGTGGTTGTTAGCACTGCAGCCTTCATTTCATTAATGCTTTAAGTGGAATGAACGAACGTACTATTATCCTGCAAGTTCAGAGTTTCGTGGATTGTGTTTTTTGTTGTCTGGGTAGCGAGCTGCTCTTCTCAACTCTACTACGGAAGCGTGCTTCAGGGCCAAAAAGTGTGAAAAACACCCTGATAACTAGCGGAGAGCTAACTATGAACTCATGGGACAATAGTGCTCATTCGTTCGTTCATTCTCCTTAAAGCATTGATGAAATGAAGGAGTTTTGCTGCAGATGATGCCTTAAATAGAAGCTGCCCCATCGCTCCCATTATTTGGATGTAAACCAAAGGGCGACTTAACGTAATATCTCCCAAAGGAGTCAAAGTAATACAGAATTTTCACTGGTGAGTAAATGCATGTATAAACTCCTAGAAATTAGATCCAGGTTGAAAAAAAAAGAAAGTTATCCTTTAATTTTAATCACACTGGCTCCTGAACTCTCTGGGGACCTTCTTGGGGTCAAGACAATATGCCCAGGCAATAAGCTGTGGTCCTACATAACAAACTGGTAGCACTCACAGGGACACGAGGTAGTTAGAGCAACACTACTTACAGTATATTTCTGACATTAAAGGTACAGTGTGTGAAAAAAGCAAAGATCAGTGGCAGAAAAATGGAATATATAATCCAAAACTGTGTTTCTATTGATGTGTTATTACTACATTAGAACAGCTGTTATATGTTTATTTTCTTAGAATGAGTCATTTATATCTACTTGGTGCACATATGGAGGCTGCCACTTTGTGTCGCCATTTTTTTATGGTGTCCCTAAATGGACAAAATGTGCATGAAGTGAGAACCCTCTGAACTTTAAAACTGCTGCAGCTTTAATGGGAGTTAGAGCACTGTTTAGGATAAGTACAGTCATAGCTACACCTGAGACCTATGAGGGATGAAAAATGACAAAACAAAAAAATGAACATATAAATAAATAAATACACAAATAAATAAATAAATGCACATATAAATGTATAAATAAATGAATAAATATAAAAATAAATAAAAACACAAATAAATGTAGAAATGCATAACTCAATCAATCAATAAATAAATAAATATATTTTGGTCATAAAAAATGCCAATTTTATTTTTTTTTACTTGTATTTGTTTATTTATTTATGTATTTATCCATGCATTTTCTCCTTTTGTGCATTTAAATATTTGTGTATTTATTTTATACATTTATTTATACATTTATTTATTTTCACATTTATTTATACTTTTATTTATTTCTTCCTTCATTTATTTCTGTATTTCTACATTTCCACATTTATTTATTTCTGCATTTCTGTCTCCATATGCTAATGAGGTGGGTGGTTCTAACATTTGTCTTTATCACGATTGGTTAGAGTGGTGCATATGAACCTATCTACTGATACTGCCTTGACCTAAGGCTTAGACTTGAGTACGTGAGTTGTTATGGTGCATCATTTGCCCGATGGAAAGTTCTTTGACAGCCATCGCCAACGATTAAAGGTCAGTGGCGAATTATGTCGACAGAAACGAACCCAATGACTACCTCCAGTTTCGTTTGGCATTGGTCATGGAGGATTTATTTCAGCTCCAAGCTGAGATGGATGTGGAGGTTGACTCGGCTGTATTGGACAGTCTGGAGGAAGTTGCTCGCCAACTTGCCATCCGCTCGGAGTCAGAGGAAACGAGGCTCGTTGGCGATCTGCTGACGTCCACTAGCAAATGGAAAATGGGAACTTTGCCCTATCCAAGAACATTTAAAGATCTCAGATTGACTCTCACTAATTTGTATTAAGATGCAATAAAAGAATTACACGTTTAAAACAGAGTTACAAAAAAGCTGTCCCTGGTTTACGGACTACCTTTTTAAATTCTTGAGTTCAACATTTTGGTCATTCCTGAGAATGAATATTATAAATGAGTGATAGATCTAAGAATTGTAGCATAAAAAAAAAAAAAAAAAAAAAACCTTTGTTGTTATTATTTATTTCTTTTCTCTAAATGCCACTATTATCTGTTAAAAACCAGTAAAATTAGCTACTGAAGCTACTGGCCATGAGATGGCAGCAGCCAGTTTAAGGCACTGGGGCGAAACCATCCACCCATCACTGGCAGCATTTCTCTGCGGACTATAAGGCTTTCTGGATGGGGCAGTGTAAACGCCACCATTCTCCATTTACACTGCTTACCCTGAGCTCAGGCAGGACACGCAGTCCCTGCCGCGCCCTGCAGGCTAATTCAGGATATGTAAATATAATGCTTGGAGACACACAGAGAATGTACTATTACTGTCAACAACAACAATGCCAGCATTGGATAGTATTTCCACCATTCTGACCTGGTTGTTGCGGTGCAGAGGAGGCCCACAAACACACACACACATGAACACGTATGCCTACATTGTATTGACTTTGGGAACTCTCCATTAATACAATGTATAGCCCCTTATCTTAACCTTAAATCTGAAAGGCTGACACTAACCCTTAAAATACTTCTAACTCTAAAACCAAGTCCCCATAAGTTGATGGTCCCAATAAATATCTTTGTTGGTGTCCCCATAATGTAGTAAAAATAAAAAAGCAGTGCACATATCACTTTGTTACAGAAGAGGATTAGGACCACTGAAGAAAGATTATTCTGAGAAAACGGTCAGAATTCTGACTTTAATCTAAGAATCCTATCTTTTTCCAGAAAAACAACAAAAAAAAAATAATGGAGGGTTTTTTTTTTCAACTTCTGAAATAAGTCATAATTCTGAGAAAAAATTCAGAATTCTGACTTTTAGAAAAAAACAACAACAACAACAACAAAAAAGTCAGAATTCTGAGATTAACTCATTAACTACCAGACATTTTCCGAGCAGAGTGCTCCATATTGCCAGGATTTTTAAGCACTTTCACTGATTTTTGGAGAGCCACAGAATATTGCGTGCTATGCCTTTAAAAACACAGAATCAACCAATGAAAAGCTTAGACTCTGTTCTTTCATCAGAAAAAAAAACGTTTGTTTTTAGCTTTTTCCATTCTTTAGTAATCTGCAGTAGAACATGTGGTAGTTGCAGCAAAAATGCTGCTTTTCACCAAAAAAGCTGAGAAAACAGCTTTTTTGTGCGTATTTCTGGTTTTATCGTGTGTTTTATGTTGTTGATTCTATGCTGTCTTGGCCAGGTCAGTCTTGAAAAAGAGGTTTTTAACTCAATGAGTTTTATTCCTGGTAAAATAAAGGTTACTACTACTGCTACTACTACTACTATTTTTTATGAAACAATGCACTCCAAGTGGAAAAGTGACTTTGATGCCAATATTTTTTACTTTAGTGACTCCTCCAACATCTGAACAGCTGTTTACTTCTATGAAACAACATAAACAACACTGAGAAAAGAGTTTCGGTGGCAGAATAATTATTCACTAGCTAAATAAGCGACAAGTTTGTTTCACAACATAATATTTGACAGAAACATCTTCCTTTCTATCCCTCCCTCGTTTATTTCTTTGCTTACGCTACTCATCCGCCCCCCGCCCGTGGGAAACACTCGCCATCACTCAGATTGCTGCTTGACCTATTTTCACTTTCACTTTGCCGCTGTAGTTCAATCTACTGATCGTGTCTTTGATCAATCGTGTCACTATCTGTCACTGATCAGCTTTTACACAAACTTTCCTCTAACACCCGCCGCCTAAACTGCTTTGATTACGAGCACTCGCCATGTTCTCTCTGCCCCCCGAGAGAATCAAGCACACTTCCTGAAGTCATTTTGACCCAAAATTTGACCACAACAAGACTTCATGGTTGACCACAAAATGTTCATTTAAGCTTATCTGACACTGCCATCTACTGGATCGGGTGAAAATGACAGAAATAAAGATAACTGTTGTTTTTCTCTGATAAGCTCTGCCAGAGTGTCCTGCAGCTCCTCCGATTAAAACCCGCAATTAACGTTTATAGGCGTGAACGGCAGTTAACGTTCAGATTTAAATGATCATTTATAGACGTGAATAGCAGTTAACGTTCGGATTTAAATTAACATTTATAGACAATAATAGCAGTTAATTTTCAGATTTAAATTAACGTTTATAGGCGTGAACGGCAGTTAACGTTCAGATTTAAATGATCATTTATAGACGTGAATAGCAGTTAACGTTCGGATTTAAATGAACATTTATAGACAATAATAGCAGTTAATTTTCAGATTTAAATTATCGTTTATAGGCGTGAACGGCAGTTAACGTTCAGATTTAAATGATCATTTATAGACGTGAATAGCAGTTAACGTTCGGATTTAAATGAACATTTATAGACAATAATAGCAGTTAATTTTCAGATTTAAATTAACGTTTATAGGCGTGAACGGCAGTTAACGTTCAGATTTAAATGATCATTTATAGACGTGAATAGCAGTTAACGTTCGGATTTAAATGATCATTTATAGACGTGAATAGCAGTTAACGTTCGGATTTAAATGATCATTTATAGACGTGAATAGCAGTTATCGTTCGGATTTAAATGATCATTTATAGACAATAATAGCAGTTAATTTTCAGATTTAAATTAACGTTTATAGGCGTGAACGGCAGTTAACGTTCAGATTTAAATGATCATTTATAGACGTGAATAGCAGTTAACGTTCGGATTTAAATGATCATTTATAGACGTGAATAGCAGTTAACGTTCGGATTTAAATGATCATTTATAGACGTGAATAGCAGTTATCGTTCGGATTTAAATTAACATTCATAGACAATAATAGCAGTTAATTTTCAGATTTAAATTAACGTTTATAGGCGTGAACGGCAGTTAACGTTCAGATTTAAATGATCATTTATAGACGTGAATAGCAGTTAACGTTCGGATTTAAATTAACATTCATAGACAATAATAGCAGTTAATTTTCAGATTTAAATTAACGTTTATAGGCGTGAACGGCAGTTAACGTTCAGATTTAAATGATCATTTATAGACGTGAATAGCAGTTAACGTTCGGATTTAAATTAACATTTATAGACAATAATAGCAGTTAATTTTCAGATTTAAATGATCGTTTATAGACGTGAATGGCAGTCAGAATTCTGAGAATAAAAATTTCAGCTTTATGACTTTTTTCAAAAAAACAAAAAAAAAACATTTTTTTTAAATGTCCTGGGTAAAAAATTAGCATTCTGAGGGGCCGTTCACACGAAGACGATTGTGGGTAAAAATGACAAAATATTTAATCGGAAGTGCCTTTCGCTCACACGGCAACGGCGTTATTCTGGGTTGACGACGCAAAAGTGGAAATTCTGAAGATACGATGCTGTTGCGTTCTCGTCTGCACGGTCCAAAATGCAAACATGTTGGTGGACCTGCTCACGCCATGCTCACGTCGCATGCGCGTTGATGTCACACACAAACAGGAAAAACGTCGGACTACGTAAACCCAGCGGATCTGAGGTAGATTTGCATGCGCGGGCGCGGACATGGTGGAGTTCCAGCACAGCACCACCTAACGGCCTGCCGTGCAGATCCAATCGAATTCCACACACGTCCTCATATGGACGCAGATTTCTTCATGACGATGCTCGCATAAACACGGATAAAAAGATGAAGACAAGACGCCACTTTTGAGTCTTCTGTTCTGATCGTTGCCGTGTGAGCGTAGCCAGAGGAAAAAAATCAGACTAAAAATAACATACACGATATGAAACAAAAGCCAGGACATGATCATGCCACTATAAACCTCCGCTAAGAATCTGCAGCCTCCCTCTCGTCTCTCTGGAGAATGAAGTCAAAACAAGCAAATATCTTCATCTCTGTCTTCGTAAGATCCAGTTGCAGTTTTCATCTTGAAGAAGCAACAGTTGTTATAGAGCAGAAACTGGATTTAAAACAGTGCTTATATAACTGTGCAAAGCTCACAAATCTTCATTTCTTTCTGTCAGATAGCTTTGCAACTAGACAGCAAATAAAGGACGAATCCACCATCTTTTGTGACGTAAAAACCTCCATTTAGTGGTTACCTCCATCAACTTATTCTGCTTATGGTTCTCATCAGACTTTGCACCTCTAACTGCATCTGGTGGTGAGGAAAGTACCTTTGCTCAGGACTGCCTCTGCTATCTGTCGGCCATGTGGTTCTACTCACCAGACCTTGACGTTCAGTGTGCACTTTGCAGTCAAGTGTGAAATGAAAGGAGGCACCTCCAAATCTCTGAGAGGCCATCATTCTTTTCAAGAGCCATTTGTTACCCCAGCTAAAAGATTTTTAGCATCCTGGAGGTCCTGATTATCCCTCAAGAAAGCAGGTTTCACATCTGGAAAAAGCTTTGTATTCGGCAGCTGAGGTGATTAAAAATAAGAGTATTTTGTTTCATGTTTTAAAGAATCAGAGTGTTTGTGATTTACAGACACGCTGCATACACACGAACACAGCCAGCTAAAGCAGATAGTGTTTTACAACACTACAACTCTCTCCTGATTTTCTGCCCAAAGAAGGGCAAGAGATCAGCTCAGATTGTCTCTCTCACACATCAGACATTCCTCAGATTCCTGCAGCAGACCTGAAGCTGAAGCTGAGGTGCAGTCTGACAGAGTAGACCATCAGCCTCCCAGCTGACACACTAACCCTCATGCAACACACAAGAACAGACTAAAATCTACTGAGCAGGTCTCATAGAGACTCCCCCATCCAATAAGTTCAGTTTTTTCCCCCGACTATCCAGAAATCTGCACCCGTGTAGCCGTTTCCTATGAGGAACTAAGTTTGTATTTAAATTAAAATTAAAAAAATGCACCAAAAAACCCCAAAAAACAAACTATTTAATTCTATCATGCAGTTAAAATAAACACTTTTTATGGTGACATTATTGTGGCATGTGTGTACGTGTGCACACGCTAACCTCCAATGGCTTCGCATCTCGACGTCATTTCCCACAGAACCAGGGCCATCGAGTAAATGTCGGTCTGTTTGAAAGACTCGATGTTCTTCAGGTTCAGCCGGGCCTCCAGCAGCTCTGGGGCCATGTACCGTGCAGTACCCACCTAGAAAAGAGGGAGGCAGCAGAGAAGGTTCACACACAAGCACTCACAGATAACGATCACCAGCCGATAAGACGCTGGACAAGAAACGAGGAGAGGATGTGCTCCAGGAGATTACACCACGGTGACACGCTTCCTGTTTTTCTCATTGATGTGTTTAATGTGCAGAGTCAGTAAACGTCAGTTATTTTCCCTGTTCTCTGCATGTGATCATGCTTTAAGCTCAAAGGTCAGTTTTCCACATGCAGAACTAGGAAAACTTGTGTTTACAGGTCCTAACCCTGTAAATGCTTGTTGTTCTGCTTGGTGGAGCAAATTTATCAATTATTATAATGAAGATCATTAAAATCCTTCCCCGAGTCATCACTACAATTTCTCTATTATTAACAATAGAGCAACAGTAGTGACAACTTCACGATTGTTTCTATATTATTAACAATAATAGAGCAGCAATAGTGAAAACTTCACTATTGTTGCTCTTTTATAGAGCAACAATAGTTGCTCTATAAAGCAACTTCACGATTGTTGCTCTATTATAGAGCAGCAATAGTGAAAAACTTCACTTTTGTTTAAAAAACCCCTCTTTTATAGAGCAACAATCAAAAAAACTTCACTTATTTTGCTCTGTGATTAACAATAATAGAGCAGCTACAACAACAACTTCATCATTGTTGCTCTACTGTAAAGCAACAATAGTGAAAATTTTACTTTTGTTGCTCTATTATTAATAAAAAAGGAGCAATAATAACAACTTCACTATTGTTGCTCTTTTATAGAGCAACAATAGTGACAACTTCACTACTTTTGCTCTTATATTAACAATAATAGAGCGACAGAGTGACAACTTAACTGTTGTTGCTCTTTTATAGAGCAACAATAAAGAAAACATCACCTATGTTGCTCTGTTATTAACAATAGAGCAACAATAAGGACAACTTCACTACTGTTGTTCTTTTATTAACAATAATAGAGAAACGGTAGTGACAACTTCACTATTGTTGCTCTTTTATAGAGCAACAATAGTGAAAACTTCACTTTTGCTTCACTACTATTAACAATAATAGAGCAACAGTAGTGAAAACTTCACTATTGTTGCTTTTTATAGAGCAACAATAAAGAAAACTTCTCTTATGTTGCTCTGTTATTAACAATAGAGCAACAATAAGGACAACTTCACTACTGTTGCTCTATTATTAACAATAATAGAGTTATAATAACTTCACTATAGTTGGTCTTTTGTAAACAAGAGAGGAATTATTGTGACAACTTCCCTATTGTTGCTTTATTATTAACAACAATAGAGCAACAATAAGAACAACAACACTATTGTTGCTCTATCAACAATGGAGCATCAATAGCGACAACCTCACTATTATTGCTTTATTATTAACAATATAGAGCAACAATAAGGACAACTTCACTGTTGTTGCTTTATTCTTAACAGTAATAGAGCAACAATAAGGCCAACTGTACCATTTTTGCTCTATTATTAACTCTTATCTCAAACATTTATGGAAAAAAACACTGATTATTGTCGAAAATTCTCTAAAGGGTTAAAAAGCAAATTTCTCATCATGTCAACCATCCTGGATTCAGTGAAAGTAAGAGGAGCTATTTTGCATGACTCAGCGATTAATAGCTTAAAAGTGCAACATTATGGCTGCTCTTTCATGCCAGAAATGTGACCTCACAGAAGCATAACTCCCCTGCTTTAACAACACTTATCAGATTGTTTTCAGCTTTGCACAACTCTGAATCTACCAAAAATACTTTTCAAACACAGACATAAACAGGTTTGCTTGTTCTGCAAAGTTCCTGCTGACGTTATATCTGCAGCACAGATTTTGTTGCAAAGAACACGCTAAGAACCACGTTAACGCACACAAGCTGAGGCTAAACTAAAAGCTGGGAATTTCCAGCCTCTAGTTGTGAGCTGAACACTGAATAAGAGTTTGGACGTGTGAGTGGATGAAATGATCACACTGAACAGCAGTTTCTTCATGAAGGAACAGACCAGACAGCAGCAGGAAGGAAGATGAGCGTATTCTGGTTCTGAAAGTTATTCTAGATTTGGTGGTGTTTGCATGCTGCACTCCCCAAGCAAACATGTTTCAACATCTGCTCCTCAATGACCAGATTTCTCCAATCAGCAAACAAAGGCTTATCCCGTCAAAAACTTTGTTAGAAGAAGACTAAACAAACGCAGCACGCTCATACCTCACCGTAATCCCAACCAAAGCTGCTTTAATGCTCTGGCTTTGACAGAAAACTCACGAGGCTTCTTCGCCTTTCAGACCAGATCTGACACGTCTGAGATGGTTTCCTGTGTGAAGGTGCTGAGGATGCAAGTAGATCTGCTGCTGATGCTCCTGTGAGCCAGATAGGGAGGTTTCTAACATGTTTGACATAAAACACACCCACATTGCTGCGTGTTTTTGCATGTTGAGTCAGCAGTGTGGGACTTCAACCAACATCACTCAGCTGAAATGCTGATGAGTGCGCGCACGGCGCTGCATAGCTGAGCCGCCTCTGCTGGGTGAGCGTGAATACTGAGGTTTTTTCACGTGACACTTATGAGCACCCTTAGTGGGTTTTTTTTTTTTTTTTTTTGTACTTTTGTTCGTTTATGAACCCTAGAGGGACCTTATAGATTCCCGTTTACATTGGCAGTTGCTAGGAAACCAGGGGGCAAAAAGCCTGTTTGTACTGCAGTCTACGGCCAAACACTCATATCATTCATAAAAATGTAAAGTAACTTGATGAAACAAACAGAAAATCGTTGTGTTTTAAATTATAGTAGGGCTGCAACAATTACTCGAGTAATTCGAGTAACTCGATTCATAAAATTGCTCGAGGCAAAATAACTGCCTCGAGGATTCGTTAAATTCACTCTTTGCATTTTGCGCATCCGCCCGGATGGTTTTTCTGTTGAACATAACAGCTTTATGGTGATAACATAACTAAAGTGGAGGGAGGAAAAACTGTATGGGACCCTACAAACTGGACCGAAAGAAAGAGGAAACACAGTACCCTCTCCACGCTTCTGTACGCGCGTGATCCATGACATAGAAATAATATAAGTCCTTTATTTATTTGTATAATCTGTGGATTTCTGGTCAGTAAAGGCAGTTCAGAGCGGGTCCGTCTGCTCTGCGCTCCGTGTGCTGCGCGGCCTCCGAAACTTAACAGGACCGTTTTAATCAATGGTTTAGTCGCCATCGGTGCTGCATTCAGGGAAAACTCAGCACTGTAGAACTCTGAAAGCTAGAAATTCTAGCTCTTATAATCAATTTAAGTTGTGAAACTTAAAAAACTTGCAAAATGTCCAATTTATCCGATTACTCGATTAATCGTCAGAGGAATCGCTAGATTACTCGATTACAAAAATAATCGATAGTTGCAGCCCTAAATTATAGTGTATAAATCTGTATTTTGATGACGAATAAAAAATTCCGACTCCGTGTTGTCGTTTCATGTTTCTATTACCATTACACTAACTTGGCAAAGGAGTTATTTTTTGTGTTAAAACACGGATATTATTAGTGTTGGACCTCATTTGAAATTTGCCTGAAAAACCTGAGTTCTGTTGTATATCTTTAAAAGAAAACTTCTGCAGCAACACTGAAGGAGGCAACCACAACGTTGTCATTACCTGTAAATGTATTTATTTTCTAAATGCTGTCTTGTCTGTTAAACACAGTTCACTGTCCGAAGAGTCCATGATTATGGGATCATCACCATTCTTTTCTACCTTCTTTCTTTTCTTGTAACCAGCTTCATTCTTTCCACCGTCCAAACCCCACCACACTTATGATTTCTGTTTATGTTTCTCTCCTCACTCAGCTGCACTTTGTGTGACACCATGGGCGGTAACGTGGATGGATGACACATCCTGGAATAGTGTTCATGGGGATGTAGCGGTAGCACAGCCAGAACAACACACTGAAATGGTTTGAAATAGTTTCACCATTTAGCTGCGTGGTGGTCGTTTTCATGTGGCACCAGAAAATGGATTAATAATTAGACAAACAAGAGCTTTCATTGTGTGTGTTGTACTTTTTAGATGTACATATAAGTTTTTTATTTATAATCATTTGATTATTATAGCTGTTATTAAATCTATAAGACAATAAATTTAATAGGGAAGTAGGTTAACCAATTTGAGTTGTTATAGTTGTGAGTTTTATTGTACTGGGGTGATGCTTGTTCAATGGCATTTAGGTTGTTACATTTTGATTAATGCTTTTCTCATTGAACATATATGTTAAACATTATGAAACAGATGTAACAAGAACAAAATTAAACATTTCAGATTATTACTGAAAAAAAATGTGAATAAGTTTATCAAATATCTGCAATAATAAATTGTAAAGATTTGCAAATATTAGTATATGTGCTACTGGTGAAGAATAAATGAAGATGATATCACTTATAAATAGATAATTGCCCAGATATAAAATGCTTCATGATTGCTTAAAAAAAATTAAAACACTTTTGAGAAGAAACTTAAAACCTTTACAGTACCAGATCCTTGTATAATATGTGAATATTATCTCTTCAAAAGACAACTTTGACATTGTAAAGTTATACAAATCTGAACAATTATTATTATTTATCATAGCAGATTCCCCATTGCATTGTTTTATCTAATTTCTTTGGGTGTCATAGCGGCATGAAAACATGCTTTTTTCTTATAAAATAATCAGTAAAAATGGAAGAATGTTGAAACACATAATCTGGCCTTACTTGTCCACTATTGGCAAGATCATCCACTGATAGGCTGCTGTCCAGACAGAGAGCCAGGCCAAAGTCACACACACAGCAGGTCAGGTCGTTCTTCACCAGGATGTTGGAGCTCTTCAGGTCTCGATGGACGATGGGTACCTTCAGGAGCAACAGAGTATACGGCAAAATCTATGATCTCATCCATCAAAGCAGAGAGTAAACTGGTAAAGATCAAAAGTACAGGAGCTCAAACTCTGCGTGTCTTATTATATCTGCATATAGATATTATATGTGTATGTAGGGGTGCAACAATACAATTTTTTGTATCAATTTTTGGATACAAAAAATTTTCAGGCCTTTTTTTTTTTTTTTTTAAACGTTGTACTTTTGTCCACGATGGCTTGGGCCATACTTAACATGAGGACCAAAGTGGTTCCAAATGCCACATCTGAATGTAGTTGAACACAGATGTACTGACTTTTAAACACAGAGCTCATTATCAGAACACAAGTTGATAAAATGAATTAGAAATTCTGTTTTGTTTGATATTTGATACATGGTGGTCAAAGTTAGAAACAAACACGTAATGAACGGTTCGATATGAAAACATGTATCGTGGCACCCCTCATATATATATGTATATATACATTATTATACGACCCTGAACTGGATAAGTGGTACAGAAAACGACTGACTGACTGACTACATATATATATGTATATATATATATATATATATACATATATATAAGAACAAATTGATGACCTATTAGTTTTTCAATACTATGAGCTTAAACATTTATGAATAAATGTACAAAAAAATAAATTCAACTGAAATACTTTTCTGCAGCATCATCTCCAAACTCAACTTGCAAATGATCTCTAAGATATTTCCGTTGTGCTTCTCCTTTTATATGATGTTTTTCATCAAAGAAGGTGGATTGATCAGTGGGAAAAAGGTGGGATGTCTCACCTTTGGGCGTCCACAGGGAAGGTGGTCACTGTGGAGGTGTGCGACACCCCTGGCTAGAGAGCTGCTCAACACCTGCAGCTCCTCCCAGTTGAGCACATGTCGTGTCAGGTACTCCTGTCGTGTAGATGTTTAATGAGCTAAAAGTAATTTATATCATTTAAATGAACTCTGTCATAACAGGAAAGGCGTGATGGCGCTCTCACCTGGAGGTTTCCTCTGGGGTGGAACGCAGTTATCAGCCAGTACTGTTTCTCCACCTTCCTCTCCTCCGCTGTCAGGAAGTGGAGGATGTTCTCGTGTCGGAGGTCGGTGTTAGAGAAGATGTCCTTCTCATTCTTCCAGGAAGCATACTCCTCATAGGGGAACATCTTCACCGCAACCGTTTCAAACTGATCCGAGGTTGCCTGCTTTAGTTTAGCCTGGTAAACCTGAGCAAAGCGACCCTTTCCGACCTGCAGCGCGATCAGATGGTAGATAATTCCAGTTAAAAGCAGAGCAGCTTCTCAGAAAAGCTCTCATCTGATAATAATATGTATGCCTACCAGAAGATCGAGCTCGATCGGCAGCGGCTCGTTATTGTGGTTCAGGTTGTTGGCGTGAGTCGAGCTGCTGTCGGACCCATTGTCGTCCACCATAATGGCGCACGCGTCGCTGCAGTCCAGCCCACTGGCTATCGGCTTGCACTTCTTAATGCCGCTCTCCCATTCTTGATTGAGCTGGTGTCGCCGATGGCTTCGACACCAGTGTAACATTCCAACGACTATGATCCCCATCACCAGCAGGGGCAGCATGCTGATCAGGATCACGGACGCCAGAGGAGACGGATCCTCAACTGGGAAAAAAACAGCGAACATAAAAACATTAAAACTGCTACAAGCTGAAACATGTGTAACACCAAATGATATATGTAACATTCCTTTCAACACATTGGTGACTTACAGGAAGAATTACAATATAATGTTGCCAAAACAATTCATATACATTCACGGTGGTTTTGTTATGATGATGGGGGAAGGACACAACTGAAAATGACTCCTTTCCAGATGTTAGAGCATGTTGAACATTACAATGTGAGGGTTTTAATTACAGTCAGGGCTGTCCCGATCCAATACCAGTATCGGGTATCGGGACGATATTGGTTAAAAAACGTGGATCGAATCTTTTCCAGCTATTTTTCCAAGCACTTCTTCCTGACCGGGTCCTAATTTTTTAAAGATTATTTAATTATTATATTTGTAACTTAAAATGCGTCATAGTCATTGGTAAATAATAAATGTGACAGTTTTTCCTCATACTTACTGTTATGAACTTATTTCATTAAACTGTTTTTAGAGGTGAGATTCCACAAAAAAAAAACATACCTAACATACTGTAAACCAAGATTAAAATCAATTATTAGATCAACATGCAAAATCTTTGGCCCAAAACACAGCCAAGTATCCATATTGGCTGATAATTGACCTGTGGTATTGGTATCAGTATTGGAAGTGAAAAAGTGGGATTGGGACCGCTCTAACTACTAAGGATGTCCAAAATTAACGTCCTACCTGTATTATTGACTGATACTGGCATTAAAATGTGATATCAGAAAATATCACTATAAATGATTTTGAACTGATATTTTTACTAACAAAATTATAATCAATAATCAATAATCAATAATCTTTATTGTCATTGTAAAAGAAACAATGAGATTGGTGCGGCACCCGCCACCCGCAGTTCAACAATATAATATAAACAATAAAACAATAAAAACAAGCATAACATTCAATAGAGAGGATAGTTAAAAACCAGTCAATACTATAATAAAAATAGTCAGAATAAATAACTTAAGCAAGGGGAGAGGGGGGCTAGGCGTTTAGGAGTCTAACTGCCCATGAATAAAAAGTGTTCTTTAGACGAGTTGTTCGGCTCCTAACGGATCTGTATCTCCTGCCAGAGGGTAGGAGAGTGAAATGTCCATTTCCTGGGTGTGATGGGTCCTTTATGATCTTTCTGGCCCTGTTCAGCCCTCTGGTTTCTCCAATGTCCTCCAGGGAAGGCAGGGGGCAGCCAATGATCTTTCCAGCTGTCTTTATGACTCCCTGCAGGGCTCTTCTGTCTCCAGCTGTGCAACTGGCGTACCACACCGTGATGCAGTACGTCAGAACACTCTCCACCGTGGAACGATAAAACATCTGCAAGAGCTTCGCCTCCACCTGACATTTCCTCAGTAGTCTGAGGAAATGCAGTCTCTGCTGAGCCTTTCCCACCACCACAGCAGTATTGGTGTGCCATGTCAGGTCTTGGCTAACATGCACACCAAGGAACTTAAAGGAGGAGACCCTCTCCACGCAGACCCCATCTATCTGCAGTGGAGCAGGGTCACCCCCTTCCCTCCTCCAGTCCAACACCATCTCCTTGGTTTTATTGGAGTTCAGCACAAGATTATTTGCTGAACACCAGGCTGCGAGCCTCTGGACCTCCTCCCTGTATGCTGTCTCGTCACCATTCGAGATGAGACCCACCACTGTAGTGTCATCGGCAAATTTGACAATGACATTTGAGTGGTGGGTGGGGGCACAGTCGTAAGTATACAAAGCATACAGGAAAGGGCTCAGCACACAGCCCTGGGGGGAGCCTGTACTGAGTGTCAGAGTAGAGGATGTGTGAGTACCCATCCTCACCCGCTGTGGACGGCCTGTCAGGAAACTGTAAATCCAGTTGCAGGTGGAGGCTGGGAAGTTCAAGTCAGTCAGCTTCCTGATGAGAATGCTCGGCAAGATGGTGTTAAACGCCGAGCTAAAATCCACAAAGAGCATTCTGACGGAGCTCCCTCGTTTATCCAGGTGGCACGCGATGGTGTGATGGACGGTGGCGATTGCATCAGCTGTAGAACGGTTTGCTTTATAAGCAAACTGATGCGGATCAAAATTTGGTGGGATGCAAGACTTGAGGTGATGGAGGACAAGCCTTTCAAAACACTTCATCACTACAGGGGTTAAGGCCACTGGTCTGTAGTCATTTAAACCACCTGTAGAGGATGATTTGGGAACAGGGACAATGGTGGCAGCTTTGAGGCAGGGTGGGACAGTGGCCTGTTGCAGGGAGATGTTAAATATCCTTGTTAGGACCCCTGAGAGCTGATCCGCACAGGCCTTCAGTACTTTACCGAGTACTCCATCCGGTCCTGCGGCCTTACGTGGGTTCACAGCCTTTAGAACACTTTTCACCTGATGTTCCTGCAGGTCAAGCTGGTTGTTGTTCACCGACTGCAGGTTTGGTGGAACATTGGAGGAAAGGGGATGGGGAAACCCCCCTACCTCAAAACGGGTGAAGAAGTGGTTAAGCTCTTCCACCAACGAAATGTCGGATGTTTCTGCCCTCAATGAGTTGCCCCTGTAGTTTGTCAGGTGCTGCAGACCCTGCCACACTTGCCTCGGATTGTTGTCGGCAAGATGGTTCTCCACCTTCCTCTTATAATCTTATAAATTATACAAGATCTTGTTGTTCCGTAACAAAATCTTGCGAGATCTTGCTAAATTAGCGTCGGTCCAGCATGTAGAAAAGTCCCTGTTATCCTGGAAGAACTTCATTTCCCAGCATTCCTTTCAGAGTCATGTGACTACGGTGCAGCTGCTGCTGCTACAGACTGACTTGCTTTGAAGCTGCTGATAATATGTCTGGTTTTAAGTTGTTGGTTAAGTTACCAAGTTGTCAGAAACATTAGAATTAGCCTCATGTTGGCTAATACCAGCTAGTATCTGATATCTGGTAGTATCTAATACCTGCTAGTATCTGATATCTGGCAGCCAGATATCCAAAATGAACTCATCTGGCTGAGTTAAGGCTGTTTAGGAATCTGCTCTCAGAGCAGAATTTAGTTGTATCAAAATATGAGATACAACCTCACAGATGTTTGCATAGATCTGTTTCGGTTGATATCAGAAAAAAAAAAACAAACAATATTGAACATCCTACTAAGTACAGTAACCAAGTAGCTGTTTAAAATTTTTGAGGAAATGTGGCAATTTCACCTGTATTTCCATAGAGTTGCTGCTATTTGTCAGAAGCAGCACCACACAAAACTATGGATGTGATTTTAGAGTTTCAGTTTCATTAAAGGGATACCGCTAACTTTTAACCCAAACATCAACCTAATGTGAGTAATAGTAGATGATTTCTGGGGTCAATATACAGCACTTGATGCAACTGCAACTGTGCAGGAGTGGATCCGTCTCTCATTGGATCATGTGACCTGGAGCGCTTTGCTTTTATGACTTCATTATCAGCCAAACAAAATGGTCTGCAAACATGATTCAAAAACACAGATAGATGTTTAATTTTGCGACTGTTGTGTGGTCTCATTAACGACTTAATTCATAAGGTTTTAGGCACTATCAGCATGCTATAGTCCATTGCATGTACAATACAACTAAGTCCAGCCCAAGGTGGCATTTTTTAACCCTGTGAAATCAAAGTCCCATATTGCTTCCAACTTCAAATGGTGATATAAACCCTTCAATAATGCACATAAATGACATTAAACACATTGGCCTGCATGCTTACATTCATCATCTCAGAAGAAAACTGCCTCGAAACTTAGTCACTTTGTTGGATGCCACCAACAAAGTTAGCATTTAAAGCCTCATGAGCAATAACTCCACCCTCTGCCTCTTAAGGCCCTTTCAGATAGAACGCGGCAAGCGCAGCGCCGCGGCGGCAAACCCATTCATTGTGTATGTGGTACCGCCACGGCAGCGCGCACCGCGATGCCGCGGCGGCAGCGCTGACGCCGCTGCGCTCGAATTGAAAATGTTTCAATTCGGGCGCTGCGCGCTGTGACGACATCCTAGCGCGTCCAATAGGAGAGGCCAGTTCAGGGGGAAAAAGTGGTCCTTGTTCAGCCTGAAGTAAACCTGGAAGCGGTCTGAGTGAAAGAATGCAGCTCGCGGACGAGCCTGAATTCCCCCACGTTCTGCCTTGTTACCAGGATCAGGTGGACCCCCACCCTTTTATCTGCTGCTGATCTCTTCCTCCTCCTCTGGAGCAAAGCTCTTTGCTGCGACCATGAGATGTACATCTCTCACAACGAAGCGTGCCGGGTAGAAAACACTTCCTGGTCTGTCGCTTGGCAACGCGTGCCTGACGTGCTCGCTGCCGCTGTGCTCTTTCGCCGACTCTGCGCCAGGTGCGCCCTACCCCGCGGCGCGCGCCGCAAAAAACGCATCCTATCTGAAAGGGCCTTTACTGGCAGTCTGGACAGAATGGCAGCCAACCCTCAGAGCTGCAGTGGTGGGCAGAGAACAGTTAAAAGTCTGTTTGCCTCAGCTTGGTCTGGCCTGGTCTGGGCATCTTTTCAAAGAGTGTCTCACTCAGACTGCCATATTGGCTGGATGGAGATGGACCAAGGAATGACCAGTGAGGAACTTACCATCTTACATCTATTTTACAGAAAGGTTTCCAACCTCGTGATGACATGAAGGCTCAAACAAAAAATATTATTCAGTACGATGAAAATGTAACTGAATGATCATATTGTAATTGCAGTGCCACACAAATGTAAACCTCTCATTAAATATCTAAAAATGTGCTGTTCAGCATCATTTCTTCTTGTCACACATAAAAAGAAATAAACTGAATATTTTGTGAGCATTGCTAACCAACTTAAATCAGTTTAGTTCAGTTTATCTTTATAATGGAAATTCATCATATATTCCATCTCAAGGCATGCGCTAAAGAAAAATCTCTGCATTATAAATAAACTCTAAAATTTTGAACTCAATGTATAAAAAGTCACAAAAATCCAAACCATACAGGTCTCATGGATTTGTATACAGCCTTTGTTAACTGCATTTACTATTAGGATTCTATAAGATACCTTTTTCTGTTAGACAAGTGCAAAAATCTGGTTTATCATTCTTATGTTTGAGGTTTAATTAACTGATTTACAATAGTAGGCAATTTTTTAACCATAGACCTCCAAAATAATCAGTACCAGCCACCAGACTGAGCTAGCCACCACGTCTTTGACTCATACTAGCTTAATCATTTATCTGGAATCCCAGTTCTCCTTTCATGTGTGACACAACATCAATGGAGCCAAAAGTCTTTAAGTCAATGCTAAAGATGCTAACAATGCTAGTTTAAAAGAATTAATTTCCGCAGCAGTGACAGGCAGTTGCATTTTTTAGTGGTTTAGCTTGTTTTTGAATTAAGCTAGCTGTAGCACAGTGAATTTGAACAGTCTGTTATCTTTTTAAACAGGTTTACTCTAAGCTTTGTTTTTATATGAGCCCAAAATAGTACATGACCTAACCAACACACATTAAGGATATTTGTCATGCTACTGCTAAGCTAACCTGTGTTGCAACATGCTAGCTGATAGTTGTGGCAGGTTGAAACTACAGTGATACCAAAGATATCTGTCTTACAACCTCATTAACGACTTGATTCATGAGGTTTTAACTAGCTTATCAGCATACTTTACAACTTCTGACACTTCAAATGAACCTAAAACAGTCGGATAAAGAACATCCCCTGTTTGTATTTGTGTGGCAGTTGATTTGCAGGAGGACAGAGCCATAAATTTTCCTGAGATGCTCCAGGCAAAACCACAAATGCAATGAATCAAAATCATTAAACACACAACTCCCCACCCCTTCAAGACTGCCAATATTCAGACTCTTCAACTAAATTTCCACGTCTATGTACATGAGTATGCTTTTTACGGGTTTTAAGCTTGCTCTGAGGTTTTTAGGGTTCTAAATTTATTTCTTTTCTTTCCTGCTGCCACATTGAGTGTGTAAGTGTAAGTGCAGTTTAAGTCTGTGTAAACGCAGCCAATCATTCAGTGCCAGTATAAACTGGTTGTAGGATTAATGTTGCCTTTTCCAATCGGGATGCCAGAGTGTTTTCTTAGGCCTCGTTTAAAGAGATTTGACTCATAACTCCGACTAATCGAAGGATCCGCGCCTCAGGCTTGTAATTACTCTCATTATTAGTGTGTTTGTCTGTACGAGGATGCATATGCCAGGATTTTGAATCCTGCCATCACTTACTCATACTTTCAATCCTCCAACCGGCTAGTTGCAGGCTGGTGTTAAAGAGGAACTTTTCGCTTTGGAAAGTTTCAGAGCCAGAAATGATTTCATGTTGAAAGCAGGTGATGGGTGAATAGATGGCAGCAGTTTTAAAGGCTGATTCTACGCCAGTTCTTCCATCACTTTCACATGTTTGCATTTTATTAAATGGCTAAAAAAAAAAAAAAGATTTGTTTCTGTTTGGTCTTTAACATTTAAAATTCAACTGTTGCAATCAGCAAACATAGAGGATGGGTGCTATTACAAGTGTGGGATGATACTGTATCATGGAGGGGGTGGAAACATGCTCCCCCAAAAGAAAATTTGGGGCGTTTTATATTCAAAAGCATCATTGTGGTGCACTTTGAGGAAAAAAATCACAGTTACTGGCCAAAATAAATGTCTATTTAAGTATCTATTAGGGGTTCAACTACTGTACACGTATTCGTATAGTACCGAACTGTACGTGTGTGTATCAAACCATGAATATATCGAATATCGAACAATACAGTTTTTGATTTATTTTATCAACTTGTGCTCTGTGTTAAAACTCATTTGCAAATTGGTGAATTTGGGTTTTGTTTAAATTTTATACAGACAAGTAATTTTAGGTTAATTTAGATTTTTGTGAGCTCAAGAGTAACTTTTATTAGTAGTGTATGCAATGTACTTAAGAGCCAGTATTTGGATGTTTTTGCTCTTGCAATCTGCAGCAGTTACAATTAATCTCCTTTTATAAACGCAAACTATTGCTACAACACTGCTTTCATATTTTAAAAACAGGTTGCATTTTCATGTGCAATCCATATGAACACAAGTGATGTGTTATTTGTTTAATTTTTAGCTGTTATAAATCATTTCCTCGTCTAATTTTATTGTATAGTCAACATTACAATACTGGTGACCAGAGCTGAGACCAAAAAGACAAAAAGAAAAATGGATATTGGATTGGCAGGTGGCTGGTAAACAAATTCATGGCTACATTAAACTGCAACCTTAGATGGTGATAAGTTTTAATAAAGTTGCTTTAGCCATCAATAAATGAATGCCGCTTTAAAGGTACAGTATGTAAGAATTACTGACATCTAGTGGCAAAGATTGGTATTTGAAATTAAAGATGTTTTCTTTCAAATGACATCATATTCCAAGCACTGTTGTGAATTTACGGTGGCCGTTAGTGGCCAAAATTCTCTCAGACATCAAGATGTTTTCATGTGTGAGTGGATCCAGTAATCTCAGGTGTATGACTGTACTATGAGTAACTACTTTTAATGTCTTTTAAGGCATTACTGATCCCAGACAGTCTCTAACTCCCATCAAACAAAGCTGCTACAGCAGTTTTAAAGTGAAGAGGGTTCTTACTTCACACACATTGTTTTGTCCATTCAGGGACACTGTAATAAAAATGGTGGAATAAATACGACAGCCTCCATGTATGTTCACCCCCCAGCACGTAAATAACTAAGAAAATAAACACATAACAGCTATTCTAGTGCAGCGATTACACATCAATAGAAACACATTTTTGAATTATATATCACATTTTTCTGTCATTGACCTTTGATTTTTACACACTGTAGCTTTAATATAATCAGTTTGTGGACTTCATTAATATGTCTTTTGGAAAGTTTGCATCATGACAGAGATTTTTGTTCAATATATGAACTTAAAAACAAAGTAGTTGGAGGTTGAACCCAGTTAAAAGTATATAAATATCTCGCCTTTATCCAGGCTGGCATCACATTAAGGTATCGTGTGGCTGGTCACACTTACCAAAAGTGAATGTCACGATCACTATTTACTTGTTATGGTAACAGCACAGTCATTACGACCCAGACTGCTTCATAACCGTGCTTTATATCTCTCCAGCTCAACATCACCTTCCTCCTGCATTTCTACTTTGTTTCCGTTTTTCCACCTATCCCTTCTACGCCTTTAAGCATCTGAAGGAATGTCTGCTGAAGCCATTTCCCTATAAAACTGTATAACTGAAAGACTGATGTACTCAGTGATGAGTAGTCCAGATTCCACAGCTAACTGTAAAAATATGAACAAAAAAATCCCATCTTGGAACATCTAGAAATACATTTTTATAGTTGTTCTCCCCCTCTTCCTGTTTGTGGGCTAAATCAAGAAGTTGAGCTACTCATTTTCCCCCAGTTCTTATCTCTTCTTCTCCTTATTTATCATCAAAATAGAAACAGCCCACTTGCATCAAAAATTCCTTTTTCATCCCATGAGGAAGACAGTATTCATCACAAGCAATGCCAAAATAACCCATGAAATGACTTGGAAGAGATCAGGCGACATCTGTGCTAAAAAACCCAAAACAATGACTACAAATGGGAAAAAAAAAAGTCAGGAATAAATCAGCTCCAGCTTCATCTCATTCGTCAAACGCATAAAACTGATTTTCACCAGAGCACAGCAGCAAATGCAGCACTAAACAAACTAGTTTCTGTGTTTACTACCACTGTCCTGCTGCAGCCAGTTCACAAGCTTCGACGTGTTACTGACTGTGTCTGAATGAAGCGCGAGTAATCTCAGAATAATCACAAACAACTGCTGGTCAGAGATGAGGAGATGAACGGGCCTCTTAGACCATCAGGGGTTATCTATGACCATTTTTCATGCTCTTGGCTCAATAAGTGAGGGAGGTCAAAATGGGGATTTTAAAGTCTGTAATTAAACATTTTTTGTTGTTGTTTTTGGCTACAAGAAGTCTACCATGAACGTCAAAGAATTTCACTATGGTTTGGATAATAAATATACAGTTTATAAAACTGATAAGGCTCCGAAAGAAAACAAGATATGAGTAACTGGAGAGCTCGATGACCCATGCAGGGATTGTGCGGTTCCATAAGAAAGTCATCTGACCTCCCGCTGCCCCGGTGTTGCAACCCAAGGTTATAAAAGTTATGGATTTTTAATTAGTTTCAGTTTTTATTTAGTTTTGACTTTTTAAAAAAAATTCAGTTAGTTTTAGTTAGTTTTTTGAGCAGGTTTGCTAGTTTTTATTAGCTTTCTTTTGCTGGTATCGGCAAAAAACAGCATAAAATACAGCCAGCACACCTGACGTATCAGCCAATATCCTCACTCAGCATAATTTTTTATGCGCTGACTTTTTATATATACTCATCACAACTTTAATGTTTCTATTTAATATTTGTTTACAAGTGCACTGTTTCTTTTTTACATATTTATTTGAAGTGCTTTTTTTTATAATAATAAATGAGTTATAAAATCACTTTTCATTCACTTATCCTTCATTATAATAATTTTGGAATCAAATGCAGTATCGGTCCCAAATATCAGCAGGTTGTATCGGCTGAGGCTGATGAGAAAATATCGGTATCGGTTACAGCACTAAAAAATCTGTATCGGTCAATCCCTAATATCTACCCCATTACCTGTGAGATGCATTACAGTGGTTGGGCTAAAGCCAAGTGGATACGTCTCTTGACTGAACATGGCTGAGCATCCTGTTTCTATCAGCTTTAACTACGGATGCACGATATAATCTGCCCCCTATCGGTATCGGCCTTAAAACTGAGTATCCAACATCAGCCACCCAACCGATATTTAACCAATCAGCCCACTGTTTCTTAAGTCTAAAAACAAACAAACAAACCTATTCTTCTTCAAAACCTTCTTTTTACTTTAAAACTTCTAAAGATTAGGGGTGGAAAAAATATCGATACACTGAAATATCGCGATATTTCATATGCTGATATCATGCTGACATTTAAAAATGCGGTATCAATCTGTTCTACAAATGAAATCTCGCGATATTTCATCTTTCTGTTATGAAATCTCGTGAAAATTCACGAAAATATCATGATATTTTCATATGCTGATATCATATTGACATTTAAAGACGCAGTATTGATCAATTTTACAAACAAAATCTCATGGGAATTCACAAACGATGAAATCTTGCAAGATTTTGTAGGTAAAATAGATCAAAACAGCGTTTTTAAATATCAATTTGATATCAGCATATGAAAATATTTCGATGTTTTAGTGAATCGATATTTTTTCCCACCCCTATTTTTCAAAGTGTCGGAAACGGATAACAAAACTGCTATTTGCAATGACTGCTTATTTTTTTCCAGCTTTAATATCGGTATCGATATCGGTTATCGGCCACATGAGTTTTAAAATATTGGCATTTCGGATCGCCAAAATTCCAATATTGTGCATCCCTAGCTTTAACTAAACAACAGTGCTGAAATTTGCCATCTTATTTGTCAAACTGTTTGTTTTCCCATCTGATTATCTTTGCTCAGGTTCCTCTCTGAACTCTCAGATGGAGAATTTGAAGTTCATCACAGAGTCAGCACGGGGGACTCTCTGAAGCAATAAACCACATGTAACATACAAACGCTATTGCAAGCACGTCCCAGGAATGTAGCGCAGGGGAAGAACAATGTGAGGCATTTGTGGAGGAACAAGCTGTGGCAGCGGTCCAACAGCCAAACAAGCACTTCCTGCTGCATGTGTCTTCAATGGGAGGAAGGAACCACAACCCTTACCCTCAGGGGTCCCACCAGTTTAGACTGACAGAAACACAGATATATTTTGATTTACACCAACTACTGTTCAGATCCCTGACACGACTATTCAACTTGTTGTGTGTCCACAGATCTCCATGTTTTAATGCATATCTACGTTTAATAGTGATTCACAGCCCAGGTCATCACTCTCTGTAGGTGAGGCCCTGCCTGGGGAGTCCAAGTTGGGTTCATTGCTGTCAAACTTATCATTACAAAGCAAATAAGCTCATTAACTGACAGTTTTTATAGCTAGAATTGTGTTCTTAGAGTTTTGGTTGTACTTGCTTCTTGTTCTTGTTGGTCTTTGGTACTGTTTGTCAAACCTGCTCCTCATTTCTCATTTTCTCCCTCAGTTCAAACACTGATTGGTTTTCTTTGTCAGTGATATGAGTTTTGGTCCCAGTACTTCATTAATCCTGTTACTGCAGTCCCTTTATCTGTAATTAAAATTGGCTGCCAAATACTTTTAATCTTGCAGTTACGTGAAACATAAAGAATATTTATTATAATATGGTTTTGATTTCTTGTTCAGCATGACTTCCGCTAAATCAGCCCAAGTCTGGTCCTCGAGAGTTATCCGGTAATTTTTAGAACATCCTCCAACACACCTGAATTCCCTCGTGCACACGTCATTCAGCTCTGCAGAGGCCATTCATTTGGTTTAGCTCTGTTTGAGAAGGGATGCGACCAAAATGTGCAGGATAGTCGGGGACTGGACTCGGGCACTCCTGTCTAAATGATCTGATAATTACTTTTTCAGTTAAACCTACTTTATGAACATACTGGGCCAAAAAATCCCAACAGCAGCCAAATTGAAATCGAAAAAATTCAAGATATAGAGTAGAATATTTTCTGTTTTAAAGCGTTTTTGGAATGCATTTTGGTTTCACAGACTACTAAAGGCTAAAAAGCATCATTGCTGAATTTAACTGGATCCTTCCTCCTCATCACTTGACAGTCATGGATGTAGTCAGAGCTCATTCACACCAGGACGGACTCGCTTGGACAGGGAAGTCAAAGAAATGGTGTGCTGTCACACTGAACTTTACTCAAGCGAACCAAACCACCTGATCAATGTCTCCCAGTTACATCTGCTCACTCGGGGCAACAGTCCTGACCTCAGACCAGGAAGGAAAAAGCAAAAGGGAGAAGAAAACCTGGCTCAGCGATTGGCTAAGACCGAAAAGGGTTTCGTTCACCCCGAGGTCATGTTCGTTTAAAGCAATTAAAAAACAACCTAAGTTTACCATATCGGGAAACGGCATTATGAAATAAGACAAAGTGCGATATGTTAACTTAAACTGAAAGCCAACAAATAAAAATAAGCCCATGTGAAAGATATAGCTAATTCTTGGATTTTTTAAAGGTGAGGTGCTGATTATGAAGCCGCGGCGGACCACCTTCACTGAGTCAGTAAAGCCCCGTTTTCACCAGTGGGTCTGGGCCAGACGGTCTCCATCTTTTGTCTCCACAGATAGAAACTGGGACGGGAACCCTTATATCTGACCCGTCATACTTTTTTGGTACCCTTCCATAGGGGTGCTGATCTAACCGATCCGGACCAGAAGGTGGAGCTTCAAGGAGACTCACAGGACAATAGTACTCGTTCATTCGTTCATTCTACTTAAAGGATAACTTTCTTTTTTTTCCAACATTGACCTTATTTCTACGAGTTTATACGTGCATCTACCCACTGATAGAATTTCTGCGTCACTTTGACTTCTTCGGAAGATATTACATTGAGTCTCCCGTCGGCGTACATCCCAATAATGGCAGAGACGGGGCAGCCTCTCTATAAGGCATTACTTGCAAACTCCTTCATTTCACCAATACTAGTAGAATGGTAAAGTAGAATGATTGAACAAATGAGTACTGTTGTCCTGTGAGTTCAGAATTAGTTCTCTGTTAGTTATTGGGAGGTCTTGTCCATACTCTACAGGCCCAGTACAGCTTAGAGAGCAGCTCGATACCCAGACACAAACATACTGAAAAATTCGAACCTCTGAACTCACAGGACAATAGGGGATTATCACGCTTACCGGAAGTTCCCGGATTTTGGACACTTCCTCTGCCGGGCCATGTTAACGACAGCCGTTTCTGCTCTGTTATACTGTTAAAGCTGGATCAAAGCGATCGATTCGCCGCGTTGAAGGGCCGAACTTTATAATAAAACACACGTTTGTTTGTCGCCGGTGGGGCACAACACCGGCACTTCACAGCATGCTAGCATTAGCCGGCTAGCGTTTACTGATGTGCTTAACATTGTGCGTCTTAAAACACACATACATCTGAAAATCGGGTCTGTACCTCCCCGTTTCCAGTGAAACAACTGGGGACTTCCAGACCCGATTTTCAGATGTTTGTGTGTTTTAAGACTGCACAAAGTTAGGCACGTCGACTCAAGCTGGCTAATGCTAGCTATGACCGGTGTTGTGCCCCACCGGCTGCAAACAAACATGCTACGTTGTTTTATTATAAAGTTCGGCCCTTCACTCTGGAGAATCGCTTTGATCCACTTCCTCCTTAGTATCACTTCAGTCTGGAATCCGTGAAAATTTCAGTAGGGTTGGCGTTTATTCACGTTATCTACGAAGTAAAGCAGGGACATTGAACTGGGCTGGAAGTGGGCCGTCTAACTGTTTAAAACCGGAAGTTCGGAACACGGAAGCGTGATAATCCCCTATAGTACTCGTTTGTTCGTTCATTCTACTTAAAGCATTGATGAAATGAAGGAGTTTTGTGGCAGATAATGTCTTGTAAAGAGGCTGCCCTGTCTCTCCCATTATATGGATGTACGCCGAAGGGCGACTCAAAGAAATATCTTCCAAAGGAGTCAAAGTGATACAGAAGTTTTACCGGTGATTAAATGCAGATATAAACTCCTAAAAATAAGGTCCAGGTTGAAAAAAAAGAGAAAGTTATCCTTTAACACACTGCACTCTGTTGATTGGTTGAAAAATATGTCACTTTCCACGTGACCTGGCATAAAAACAAAGCAGGGATGACTCCTTTGTTTCTGTCTCTGTGGTGCTTTGGTTAAAAGGCGATGATGTCACGGGATCATGTAGCACGTTAATACGCCTCCAGGGTAAGGGGACAGTTTGCTGGGGGGACACAACCCGACCCGACCTGGGCCTGTTGGTGGAAACGGGGCTTTAGGGAAACACTGCAGTACGTACTGCGCTTTCAGGATTTTGTTTACAAGCCCTTACGCATGGATTTTCATTGTTTTCTACATTGATTGACATTTGATCCAGTTTGAACTGATTTAAACCGGTTCTCGAAGCATCATTACATCCCTATCCATAACTTTTACACCTCAAAAGTATGCGGTTCTGAATCGTTTTGATGGCACAGCAACATTCGTTATGCACATTTTCGAGCCGTCACTGCCCAGCGGCGTCCTGAGGCTCAGAAACTGCAGTATGTAAATTTCGAGTCCGGGACAGAGTCATGACGTTGCAGCCGACTATTGGTTGCTCACCGCGTCATGTGCGAGCAAACGGATATGAACCAGACATGAAGACAGCGGGTGTTTTAAACGTGAATCATGTCGGATTTGGCAAAGAAACGCATGGAAACATTACCGGAGGAAGAGAGGAAAAGAAAGAGAGGAAGGGACAGAACAAGAATCAAGATAATGCCTGCCGCACACGAGAGCTTTCTGCTGAGCTAAAAGTCATCGGAGGCCATTTGCTCAGCAGATAGTCGCCGTGCGCCCAATTTTTGATGAGTTTTCTGCCTCACGAGGCTTTGAGGTGAAAATCAACCACGTTTGATGTTTTTTGCCTCGTGAGGCGAAAAACTCGTCGTGTGCACTCAACTTGAGCTCTGCTGAGGACAGAAGATCTAGCAACCAATCAAAACACGTCCGCAGATCACATGATTTCAAGATGGCAGCCCTCTGTCATCATGTTAGAAGACTTGGTTGATATTTTGCAAAAAGATTCAAAGACTGAAGGCAGAAAAGTTTTGAGGATCTTTTTGTTAGAGACTGAATTGTGTTATTGTATTTCATTTTTTTTTATTTTGTCGTTTCAGCAAATTGTATGCGACGTACTGTATTATAGTAAAATCCTACCAGTTGGTGGCGGTAGTGCACCTCTGAGTTCACCAACTGCCATTAACCTCGAAAGAAGAAGAAGTCATGTAAGAAAACTGAATGAAACTTAGACAGAAGATATTTGGATGGATGTTTTTGAAGTCCGACGAAACATCATATAAGCAGGTCTAGTCTGACCGTATTTCCACCAATCTAGCATCTATAATGTAACGGACTACGTTGCCACGAGTTGCTATCTTGAAATCATGTAATCTGCGGACACGTTTTGATTGGTCGCTAGAGCTTCTGCCCTCAGCAGAGCTCAAGTTGAGCGCACACAATGAGTTTTTCACCTCGCGAGACAAATAATGTCAAACGTGTTTGATTTTCACCTCAAGGCCTCGTGAGGCAGAAAACTCACCACGAATGACTTATATCTCAGCAGAAAGTTCTCGTGTGCGGGCATAAGACTGTCTTTTACTGGCTGGAGTGAGCTCACAGTACATGTATGATGAAGATGGATGCTAGTTTAGCCGTTGATAGGGGGCGCGTCACTGAGAAAACTGCTAAAAGTTACGTTGTGGGTCTTTAAAGGGGAAGTTCAGGATTTTTGACATAGGGCCTCATTTTTAAGTGAGCCAGAATGCTACTTACCACTGAAGATGGTTTCAATATATTTCATTTATTATTCTAGTTCCAGTGGGTCGCCAATGCTAATGCTAGTGCAAGTCAATAGCAATCTGCTAGCCTGTCATTAATAACTATCTCATCCACTCCACAGACGATCCAAGGCAAATCATTTTAACTTGTATCTGTGTAAATGCTGTGTTAATAGAATAATGTTCCAAATAAAACTACCCTGCATTTCGTTGCATTTTGATTGTTGCTGCTGAGACACTTTACAAAGTTTTAATTCCTGTATTTGCCAGAGAGTGATGTCATCTGTTGCTACGTACATGAAGGAATCTGATTACACAAATATAAAGTTAAAATATGGCCACGTTGAGGCATGCGGATATGTCCGATTTTGAAGATGATTTAGAACTTTTTTCATCAAACTAACTGTCACCATGTCTCTATGAACCGAAATACACTGGCAAAGATAGTAAGCTGGTAAGAAACTAGTTCCTCAATATGTAATACAAAATTTGTCATACAAGGCTAGTTTTACTTTTTTAACACACAAGTATTAGTTTAACACGGCATTTACACAGATAGGCTTGCTGATTTGCCTCAGATCTTCTGTGAAGTGGATAAGATTGGTTATAATGACAGGCTAGCAGATTCCTATCGACTCACACTAGCATTAGCATCAGCAACCTCCTGGAACTAGAATAACGGGATGAAATATGATGAAACTGTCTTCATTGATAAGTAGCATTCTGGCTCACTTGTAAATGAGGCCCTATGTCAAAAATTCTGAACTTCCCCTTTAAGGACAAAACTGTCCCTGCAAACAGCGAATGAAGCTCCCTGGTCCTGTTAGTTGGGTGGCATCATAGAAACGGTCCATCCTGAGGTGTGATTCATCACTCGGCCACCCTTCTGCACATCAGCTGCAGCGTGTCTGTGAAATGCTTGAGTTCAGTCAGAAGGATGGGAGGAAGAAAACTCTAATCTGTTGCAATAACACTGTAACTTAGGAAGAGTAAAACTGAGACTACCTCACCACAGAGGTGTTCTGTGTCTCTTGGGCCTGTTCACCATGTGCTGGAGATGTTTCTGATTTGAGTTAAACACAGACAGGAAACCATATGTCTGAGCTCTCCAGTGTGGCTGGCCTACACAACCACACACACACACACACACACACACCCTCATGTGGAGGCTGAGACAGAGACCCAGTTATTCCTCTCGGTGCTGTTGGAGGCACCCAGAACCAGCTGCACGTCTCCAACCACAATGAGGATTCCCCCCAAACTTTGTTTATACATCATTCAAACCCGGTTTCCACTTCCTGTTTGTGATAACAGCCTATTCTTTGGTATTTCCACTGTACAGCACCCTGAGAAAAAAATCCCTCATAGGTGTGAACTTTACAACCGGTGACATGCCACGATACACAGAATTTCCATGTCAGAGGTTCGAAGGAAGATCGAGAAAGTGGAAGGCGAAGAGAGAGATGACGACAGGACAGAGGATGAATGATTTACTATCACAAATGACAAAAGAATGACAGATAAAAGCACTTGGTTACTTATTTACAGTGAAATACGAGAAAGGAGAGCAGATGTTCTTCAGTAGATCGTTGGTTTTACAGTTGGTACAACAGCTGTGTAAACACTGTCCAGATTATCTCTTCTTCTTTGACTATCAGCATGATTTTTATATTTGCTTGTGAAGCAGAATAAAACCCAAGATGAAAGAAAAGGCACTTTAAAAAATGAAAATAGTTTTCTATTAGCAAATAATAGGGAACTATGCTGAAAATACTTTTGTGTCTAATTAAAACATGCAACAAGAGTAACCACACACCCACTCCATGATGAATGTACTGCAGTATCTACCACTATTAATACACAACATTGAGTGTTAACACCCATCCACGTTAGCAAGCTTTTAAGTAAAAAAAACAAAAAACATACAGTTAAATTGTAAGAATTTAAAAAAAAATCTGTAGTAGGAATAAATATCTAAAAAATATTCAGAAAGGCAGCACAAATTATTGAGGACAGAGAAATACCAATTTAACTATTTATAGGCTTGCATCAAAAATAACCACATTTGTTTCATTTACGCATTTGTTTTGTGATGCAAGCCAATAAATAGTTCCATTCTCTGTCAATAATTTGGAATCTCCCCTCTCTGAATATTTTTTTTGAACCATTTTTTACTTTGGGTTCTGCACTCTACAGATGGACGATAATCGTGCAACTTTTTTCCTCAACTAGGAATAAATAGTCTTGTGGTTTGTGGTGAAACACCACAGATAAGGTAGGGGAAGTATTCAAGACCACTGGACTGAAACAGGTTTGACTCATTTCACCCTTTGAGGCCGGTGCTTGCTTTCTAGATCTGGAAACTTGCTCAGTCAAAAATAAAATGAGTATATCTCTGCAACCACAAGGTCTATCTGAATACTTTCAGGGAGTGCAGATTTATTAGGCAAGTGAGTATTTTGACCACATCATCCTCTTTATGCATGTTGTCTTACTCCAAGCTGTATAGGCCCAAAGCCGACTACCAATTAAGCATATCAGGTGATGTGCATCTCTGTAATGAGAAGGGGTGGCGTCTAATGACATCAACATTGTATATCAGGTGTATTAAGCAAACATAATTATTAGGCAACTTAACAATAAGCAAATATATACCCGTTTCAATGATTTATTTTCACCAGGGAAACCAATATAACAGCTCAACATTCACAAATATACATTTCTGACATTCAAAAACAAATCAGTGACCAATATCGCCACCTTTCTTTGCAAGGACACTCAAAAGCTGCCATCCATGGATCCTGTCAGTGTTTTGATCTGTTCACCATCATCATTGCGTGCAGCAGCAACCACAGCCTCCCAGACACTGTTCAGAGAGGTGGACTGTTTTCCCTCCTTGTAAATGTCACATTTGATGAGGGACCACAGGTTCTCTATGGGGTTCAGATCAGGTGAACAAGGAGGCCATGTCATTAGTTTTTCTTCTTTTAGAGCCTTTCTTGCAGCCACGCTGTGGAGTACTTGGATGCGTGTGATGGAGCATTGTCCTGCATGAAAATCAGGTTTTTCTTGAAGGATGCGGACTTCTTCCTGTACCACTGCTTGAAGAAGGTGTCTTCCAGAAACTGGCAGTAGGACTGGGAGTTGAGCTTGACTCCATCCTCAACCCGAAAAGGCCCCACAAGCTCATCTTTGACGATACCAGCCCATACCAGTACCCCACCTCCACCTTGCTGGCGTCTGAGTGGGACTGGACCTCTCTGCCCTTTACCGATCCAGCCACGGGCCCATCCATCTGGCCCATACCAGTACCCCACCTCCACCTTGCTGGCGTCTGAGTGGGACTGGAGCTCTCTGCCCTTTACCGATCCAGCCACGGGCCCATCCATCTGGCCCATACCAGTACCCCCACCTCCACCTTGCTGGCGTCTGAGTGGGACTGGAGCTCTCTGCCCTTTACCGATCCAGCCACGGGCCCATCCATCTGGCCCATACCAGTACCTCACCTCCACCTTGCTGGCGTCTGAGTGGGACTGGAGCTCTCTGCCCTTTACCGATCCAGCCACGGGCCCATCCATCTGGCCCATACCAGTACCTCACCTCCACCTTGCTGGCGTCTGAGTGGGACTGGAGCTCTCTGGCCTTTACCGATCCAGCCACGGGCCCATCCATCTGGCCCATACCAGTACCCCACCTCCACCTTGCTGGCGTCTGAGTGGGACTGGAGCTCTCTGCCCTTTACCGATCCAGCCACGGGCCCATCCATCTGGCCCATACCAGTACCCCACCTCCACCTTGCTGGTGTCTGAGTGGGACTGGAGCTCTCTGGCCTTTACCGATCCAGCCACGGGCCCATCCATCTGGCCCATCAAGACTCACTCTCATTTCATCAGTCCATAAAACCTTAGAAACATCAGTCTTGAGATATTTCTTGGCCCAGTCTTGACGTTTCAGCTTGTGTGTCTTGTTCAGTGGTGGTGCTTTTTCAGCCTTTCTTACCTTGGCCATGTCTCTGAGTATTGCACACCTTGTGCTTTTGGGCACTCCAGTGATGTTGCAGCTCTGAAATACGGCAAAACTGCTGGCAAGTGGCATCTTGGCAGCTGCATGCTTGACTTTTCTCAGTTCATGGGCAGTTATTTTACGTCTTGGTTTTTTCCCCACGTTTCTTGCGACCCTGTTGACTATTTTGAATGAAACGCTTGATTGTTTGATTATCACGCTTCAGAAGCTTGGACATTTTAAAAGTGCTGCATCCCTCTGGAAGATATCTCACTATTTTTTACTTTTCAGAGCCTGTCAAGTCCCTTTTCTGACCCATTTTGCCAAAGGAAAGGAAGTTGGCTAATAATTCTGTTTGCCTAATAAACCTGATATAGGGTGTTGATGTCATTAGACCACAGCCCTTGTCATTACAGAGATGCACATCACCTGATATGCTTAATTGGTAGTAGGCTTTCGGCCTGTACAGCTTGGAGTAAGACAACATGCATAAAGAGGATGATGTGGTCAAAATACTCATTTGCCTAATAATTCTGTACTCCCTGTATTTTCAAGCTTCTTTGGTGCTGCCATCTCCCGGATCAGGTGATAATTACACTAGATAACATGATTAAAGTTTGATTTGCACCAAAAAGCTCCATCGGTGTCCAGCAGCCCCTCCCAGTTAAAACACGTCTTCTGACGTCTTTCACAGTGAATGTTTGGATTTGAAAAGACGTGTTTGGCAGCCAGTGAATTAAAGGATCTTCCTTAGTTTAACATAACAACTGCTGCCTCATGAATTGACCTGAACTTATATTGTTGTCCGCTGTATTAATATAATATACTGTGATAACACTTGTAATTTACACCTCTAGTAAAAATGTACATGACCACATGGTGGTTTTATGTACTCACTGAACTCAGTGGGGGAGAAGATCAGGTTTTCATTACACACTTCATTTGAGCAGGAGCAGAAGTGTGCCATCCCCGTTGTTGAGTTCCTCTCCTTCATCACACAGGTGGAGCTGTTGTAGTCATCCAGCATCACGCCGTACAGCGGCGTGAACGGGTTGTGGCACAATGTTTCAATCGTGAAGCCTGTTTCATTCTTCCTCCTGAAAAACAAGACAGAGTCGAGTAATGAAGCAACAATTTAACGCTGCATATGTACACTCACTGGCCACTTTATCAGATCCACTGCCACTTGTACTCTGATATCTATTCAGCCAATCACAGGGCAGCAATCAGTAAATATATTCCTCTTTTAACAAATTAGATGGTATCAGATCGGTGCCTGAACTCCAGCACTCGCCGATAACGATCAAGAATACCTAACTGCAGTTACAATGACTGACAAGGGTGCCGCCATACATCCAATCCATACACGAAGTCTCATGCGGAAGTTAGTTAAACACCGCCAAGAGTAACTATCTGTGGCTTGCAAGCAGATGCGTTTGGTGTAGTCGGGTGGTTCTGTAGGGTTAGGATAAGGGTGAGAGTAAGGGTTAGATTTTAGTAAGTTACATGGAAAAGAAACTTCTGATTGGAACTTCCGGCGTGGATTAATATTGCTCTGAATTGTGTACATACATATTTCTTACTAAAGGCATTTTTGGTCTAAACTAGTGCCATAAATTAGCCTACCTCACAGAAGGACATTTATGGTAAGTCTGGATACCTGCTCCTCCAGGGTTCACAAAGTCACATGTGGTGTGCCTCAGGGATCAATCTTGGGCCCTGTGCTTTTTATCTTAAACATGCTCCCTTTGGGGGGGATAATAAGAAAAAAGGAAACAACTTACAAAGATACTGATAACACACAAAGATGCATCTCTATATCTCCTCAGAAATCAGGAAAAAAGGAAGCAATTTTTAAATTGAATTTCAGAAATCAGATCTGAAAGAAAAAAAACTTTCTCAAGCTAAACAGGCAAAACTGAGGTTTTAGTATCGGAATAAAAAAAAGAGACAAACTAATCTACAAAAAATATTTTTTATTTAATTCAACAATTAAAAAAAAAAAAATTATCATGAAATTATATTTAAATATGATTACAATTATACAAAAAAAAAAAAAATAAAAAAAAAATGAATAAACAAATAAAAAAAACAAGCCGAGGTCCCCCCTCTCTCGGGGAAAAAAGAGAAGATAATAAATGATTCTAATAAAAGGTAGAGACCACTGTAACGGCCTGCTTTCTGGTCTTCCCAAAAAGAACATCTCAGGTATACAACTCTTGCAGAACTGAGAGATACAAAAGACAAAAAGAAGAAATACAAAAAACATTAGATCGATGGTTTATTAGTTCCTTGTTGGTTGATAAAGATATAAATATATTATTATATTTATTATATATATCTCTAGACTCTTTCCTATATCTCAAAAAACTCTTTCCATATGGGTGGTCGTGTCTCCTCCGAGAGAAATAATCATCAAAGAAGAACATGTGAGGGGCGGCGATGCGCAGAGAAGGAGAATAGGGCAGAGAGAATAAAATATTAAAATTAGAAAAACATGATCAAAACTAACTTGTTTAGCTTAAATTAATATTATCTATATTGTATTTAAAAAATTAAATTAATATTCTGTAATATTAAATATAAATATATTTTTGTGTTTTTAATTTTAGTTTTAATATTTAATATATAATTTTTACATTTATTATTATTATATTATTATTTCTTTTTATTACTTTTTGTCTACGTTGGGGCTGGGGAAGAAATGATACTGTGGTGGGTGCATCATCCAGGCCTGGGGCGGGGGCAGGGGATGGGATGTGGCCTGGATTGTTTTGTTCTTTCCTAATAATTTCCATCTAACCAAAGTTGAAGTATAATTATTATTTATTTTTTTATATTTATTTTTTTTTTTTTTTTTTTTATTTATTTATTTATTTGTTTGGGGGGGGGAGGGTGGATAAATGAAGTGTGAAAACCCTCAAAAAATTATTTTTTTTTTTTTTGCCTTAAAGGAATAGTACACCCACAGAATGGTGTAACTTTATTTTCCACTTCCCCTCATGGTGAGCAAGACTCTGGAGCACTTTTTTAATATCTCAAATGCCGCCGGTGATCAGGAAGTTAATATTGCATCATTAACTGTGTTCTCCTCTCTCAGGGGGTCTGGCTGGATAATGTTGCAGTTTTTGTTGGTCTCCTTTTCTCTCTTCCCCCCCGAGGGGGGGGGGGGAGGGCGGCCCTCTCTGCGGGGGGGGCTGCGTGCGGTTTGCGTTCTCTTTTCAATGGGTGTTTTCTTTCCCTCTGTCGCCCCCCCTCCGTGCTTGCTCGGGAGGGGGGGTTGGGATGGGTCAGGTCAAGATTCGATTTATTTTGATGGTGTTGTTAGTGAGGGTGTTATTAATGTGACTTTATTTTTTTTCTCTCTGTGTGTGAGCTCGCGGTGGAGTGACTTTATTGTATATAATTTAAATAGAAATGAAGAAGGCTTCTCGTTTCCCCCAACTTTCATATAATGGAGTTTGGAGGCTCTAAAAATATACTAAATGATGTTGTTTCGAGTAAATTCTGGACGCCACCCACTCAGGACACTTGGATTACATTGGACGAGCAGTATGGAGGAATATTGACAAGTTTTTGTGGACTTTTATGGACCTTTTTGGCTTGAGCACCAGCGAACTCCATTAGATGAAAGTTGGGGTAAAACGAGAAGCCTTCATGATCACCGGCTGCATTTGAGATATTAAAAAAGTGCTCCAGAGTCTTGCTCGCCATGAGGGTAAGTGGAAAATAAAGTTACATCATTCTGTGGGTGAACTAGTCCTTTAAATATGTCGAAAAGTGTGAAAGCATCAAGTTTACAATTATATCTGAAAAAATTGGCTATATCTAATTGTTTCACAGACTGTACTGGTGTTAAATTTTTGTAAAATAATAAAAACTGAATTCTCAAAAATTAAAAAACGGAAAAACACAGAAAATGGGAAAAATTCAAATGGAGTTTTAGAAAAAATAAAACAGATTTCACAGGCCTCTCCATACTGGTCAATCAAAACAAAGTTTTGCAATCTCCTAAAAAACTGGTGGCCGATTCTTCTGAGCATATCAGAAGAATCAGTGGAGCATCTTCTGATGCTGCTTCCAGCAGGATAATGCACCATGTCACAAAGCTCACATCATCTCCAACATGACCATGAGTTCACTGGACTCCAATGTTCCCCACAGTCACCAGATCTCAGTCCTACTGATGGAACGGGGATATTCATCATGAATGCAGCAGCTGTGTGATGCTATCATGTCAATACGGAGCAAAATCTCAGGAATGTTTCCAACTTTTTGTTGAATCTATGATACCAAGAATTAAGACAGTTCTGATGGGAAAAACTGGTCCAACCAGTACCAACAAGGTGGACCTGATAAAGTCGTTGTGTGAAGTTATCTTTTAAACCCGATGAAAGTGATGAAGCAGTTGTTGTCTCTTGGGTACCTACCAGACAGAGACACAGACCTCAGTTTTCTCCACGCAGATGGAGTTGATGGAGCAGTTGGTGGTGCAGGTTCCCGTCCCGCTGCAGTCTGAGTTCTCCACATCACAGAACTTACAAAGCTGGTTCTGCTGCAAGATGGGTAAACCTGCAGATCGCACACACAACATATCCCTCAAGTTAGCTTGATGTTGCTGTTTCACAAAGAAATGACTGACTTCTTCTGTGTTTTACACTGTGTGCAGATTTGTCGTCTTCTTTGGATAGAACATGATTGTTTGGTGAGAACTTTAACTTTCGTCTAAAGTGCCGATTTAAAAGGGGACCAACTAATTTCTGGGTCATCAGTCCAGACATTTGGGTTGTTGACCCAACTTCTGGGTTAAAATAACCCAACATTATAGTCAACATAACCCAACTTCTGGGTCAAATATTCAACCCGAAAGTTAAAGGAAAAAAAAAATAAAAGGGTCAAAGCAACAATTCAAGATGCTTTACATAAAACATTCTAAGCATTACAGCGGGGTGCAAAGGGGAAAAAAATTAAGAACATAAATTAGAAGTATGATTTAAAATTAAAAACATTAAAAACATTCAAGATTAAAAAAAATGATTATAGAGACGTGCGGATTTTAACTTTTGAATAAAATCTACGTAAATGCAGCTGAGAACAGGTGGGTCTCCAACCTGGATTTAAATAAACTAAGTGTTTCAGCTGATCTGAGACGTTCTGGGAGTTTGTTCCAGACATGTGGAGCATAGAAGCTGAACGCAGCTTCTCCATGTCTGGTTCTGACTCTGGGAACTGATAAGAGACCGGATCCAGATGACCTGAGGGTTCTAGTAGGTTCATACTGGGTCAAGAGGTCACTGATGTATTTTGGGCCTAAACCATTCAGAGCTTTATAGACCAGCAGCAGAACTTTAAAGTCTATTCTCTGATGGACCGGCAGCCAGTGTAAAGACCTGAGAACCTCCACCAAACTTTACACTTGGCACAATGCAGTCAGACAAGTACCGTTGTCCTGGCAACCGCCAAACCCAAACTCCTCCATTAGGTAATTGGTAATCAGTGCATGCCTTGCTGCTTCATTTTGTACACCTTTGGCCATGGAAGTGATTGGAACACCTGTTCCCACATTTGGGGTGCAAACACTTTTGGGAATATATTGTAAATCAATATTGTTCAGTATGATTTTTTTTTTTATATCGACATGCTTTTATTTTATACCACCCAGCTCTGCCTCCAGGCTGTAACAGGATTTCCTCTAAAACTTAAACTGTTAACTCCGTTTAACATTTGTCTGATCTCCTTCATTCTCCATCCAGTTTCTATGCTGCTGTTCTCTCCTCCTTCCACCTGTTCTTATAAAAAGCTATAGTCTAAAAACCAAAATCTAAGTCCTCATCTCATTTTTGCTGTTGTAATTAGTTTAGTTCATGATAAAGTGATTAGACCACTTAGTAAACAAAGTGGCAGAGTTGATTTTGTTAAATTAAATTCTGTAAATGTCATGTGAAACAGGCGAAAAGAAAAGAAAAACTGTGGCAGAAAAATCACACTAAATGTCCCCATTTACTTTTTTAAAAAGATATCTGATTAAACCATCAGCCCTGCTGAACTTCGGTTCTCTAGATGGAGCGAGCAGATTTCCACCCGGACGTTTCCACCGCTTGTGTCAGAGCGCAGAGTTAAAAGACGTCTGTGCATGAAGGTCTGCTGCTGGTCATTGTTTCAGCTGCCAGAATGCCTCAAAAGTGTAATTTCTTCTCCTTGCTGCATTTTTCCTCCTCCAACTCAACATGGTATGAAAACACAAGTGGCCTCAGTGTGTTACAGGAAACTGGAGGAGGGAAGCGTGGACTGTCATTAACTGGACTCCCGATGATTCCTGAAGGGGCAATAATTGAAATGTGAGATCTCTTTGTGCTTCTGTTACCATAAGAAATAAAAAAAAATCATGGTACGGTGACCAGTTTCCATCTGGCAGCCAGACCAAAGACTAACAACGATAAATAAGAACTAGTAACGAGGAAGTGAAAACAAATTACTGCATGAAAACTAGACATGCGCCCAGAGAGCGTAGACCTCCACCAAGGACTTCGTCCCCCCACCACCACCATCCCCAACTATTTTAGTTTTAAAGCAACCCTTACCGATGTTGCACTGTTACAGTATTTTTTTAATAGGATTAAATGCTATGGATGAGGTAATTGAACAAGACAGACCCACCATTAATCAAAATATAATATATTCAATGAAAACTCCAACCAATCCTTGAAGTGGGGTGCACCCCTTGGATTGGCCAAGGGACCTTTGCTTCTGCATTGGGAGGCAGAGAGGATGGGGGGGGGGGGGGGGGGGGGGGGGGGTCTTAGGTCTTTTTAATTGAACATTAAAAACGGAATTCATTATAAACACGGAATGTCACAGAAATGAGCAAAGATTTCCGAAAATGTGTCTTTTTTCTTATTAAAAAGGGAAAGCTTTGCTTGAAAAAATGCTCGGGGGGTCATTTAGGCTGCAGAGCGCACCCACCCGTGCGTGCTCCCCCCGCTCCACGAGGAAGCTCCGCAGTGCAGCTTCACCAGCTTTCCTCCTGGTTATTGAGCCAGACCGACCTGCGTACCAGCGTTTGCTCTTTGTTTGAACACCTTTCTTGGTTGTTGTGCATCTACTGGTGAATTAAACTACAGCCCGTGAACGTCTCGTCATCCAGGTGTCACGTAGTGTAAAGTGAGATTCTCTCCGCTGACGGCTTGCTGCCGCAGGTTTGGACGTAACGCTGATGTTTCAGAGTAAAACGTGATCCAGAGTCTGCACAAAGTGTTTTATTTTAAAAATTGGCCGGATCGACTTTGCTTTCTATCGACTGACTTCCTTCCGTCTGCTCTGATCTGGATGGACGCGGTTTCAAAGCAGCAGAATACAGGACAGAGACGTTTCCCCATGATTATTAGCCTGTATGTCCGGTGATCTAACCCGGACATATGTTTCTTATGGTCTATGGTGTGGACCACCATCTGTAAATTAGTACTGTTCTGAATTATGCACTATTTACTATTGGCATTTTCTTTTTTTGTTTGTTTAAACTTGTGCCATGTTTTTGCCTTAAATATGTTTAAAAGCGTGAAAGCATTCAAGTTAGTAATTATAGTGGCATTAACTGGCTATATTTAATTGTGTTATACACTGTATTGGTGTTAAATTTGTGTAAAATGATAAAAAAAAAAGTGAATTCTCAAAAATTAAAACGGAAAAAGACCAAAAATGGGACAAATTAAAATGGAATTTTAGAAAAAATAAAACGGATTTCATAGGGCTTTACTTTATCATCATTCCCTGAAGATTTCATCCAGATGCGTTCAGCACCTTTTGAATTATTTTGCTAGCAGACAGACAAATGCCCGTCATTACATTACCTCCTTCATCACTTTATCATGTTCCATGAAATGGAAAAATCTTTTGTTTGTCAAAAATTTCCAAAGAATGTTTTTATTACTTGTTTTTAGACGTGTAAAACTTTTGGTACAGATACACACTGACACAAACCCAACTAAGCACTGGTTGTAACCATCGTAGGCAGAACAGCAACTTTAAACACACAACATGTCCAACCTTGAAGCAGATGGGCTCCAGCAGCAGAAGACCACACTGATGACACTCCTGTCTGCTAAGAACAGGGAACTGAGGGCACGGTCTCATGGGTTTCCCCAAACAAACTGGACTTGTCATGAAAGAGGACTGAGTTTATTCCTAGCATGAACTAATTAGCAAAGGCTGTAACATAGGTAACAACCAAACGTCGACATCCCTGGTCCGAAGGTAAAAATTCAGTAGATTTTACAAACACTTAATTCAGCTGAATCTAATTAGCACAGCTCCTCTGCAGGTAGACGAGCTTGTTTGTGAAAATACCTGTTCTAAATATACAGGCAGGTCCAAAAGCAGGTCAGAATTTATACTTTCTGACACATGAAATTTCCACCTCGGGTTAAAACAACATTACTTGTCATAACTAGTCATCATTTAGCTACATTATCTGGATTCAACAGCTTTACTCAACTGCTACATTCTCCGCGAGAAGCATCTTACATTTACATGCTACAAAAAAACGAGTAATCTACAATTATTTATCTACAATTGATAAGTGATTTACAATTACTTATCAGAAAACAACATGTTTGTGCTTCAGATATTTCTAAGAAATATGTTTTTCCACATATAAAAAGTATTATAAGTAACCGGCAGATCCAATGTCCTTCAAAATCCATCATCCTCTGTCCGTCAAATAACAATAAATATACAGTGGGTACGGAAAGTATTCAGACCCCTTTAAACTTTTTACTCTTTGTTTCATTGCAGCCATTTGCTAAAATCAAAAAAGTTCATTTTATTCCTCATTAATGTCACTCAGCGCCCCATCTTGACAGAAAAAAACAGAATTGTAGAATTTTTTGCAAATTTATTAGAAAAGAAACACTGAAATATCACATGGTCATTAGTATTCAGACTCTTTGCAGTGAAACTCATTTAACTCATATTCTGTCCATTTCTTCTGATCCTCCTTGAGATGGTTCTCCTCCTTCATTGGAGTCCAGCTGTGTTTAATTAAACTGATTGGACTTGATTAGGAAAGACACACACCTGTCTATATAAGAGCTTCCAGCTCACAGTGCATGTCAGAGCAAATGAGGATCATGAGGTGGAAGGAACTGTCCAAGGAGCTCAGAGACAGAATTGTGGTGAGACACAGATCTGGACAAGGTTACAAAAGAGTTTCTGCAGCACTAAAGGTTCCTAAGAGCACGGTGGCCTCCATAGTCCTTACATGGAAGAAGTTTGGGACCAGAACTCTTCCTAGACCCGGCCGTCCAGCCAAACTGAGCAATGGTGGGAGAAGAGCCTTGGTGAGAGAGTAAAGAAGAAGCCAAAGATCACTGTGGCTGAGCTCCAGAGATGCAGTAGGGAGATGGAGAAAGTTCCACAAAGTCAGTATCACTGCAGCCTCCACCAGTCGGGGCTTTATGGCAGAGTGGCCCGATGGAAGCCTCTCCTCAGTGCAGACATATGAAAGCCGCATAGAGTTTGCCAAAAACACATGAAGGACTCCCAGACTGAGAGAAATAAGATTCTCTGGTCTGATGAGACCAAGATTGAACTTTTTGGAGTTAATTCTAAGCGGTATGTGTGGAGAAAACCAGGCACTGCTCATCACCTGCCCAATACCATCCAAACAGTGAAGCATGGTGGTGGCAGCATCATGCTATGGGGGTGTTTTTCAGCTGCAGGGACAGGACGACTGGTTGCAGTTGAAGGAAAGATGAATGCGGCCAAGTACAGAGTGATCCTGGAAGAAAAGCTCTTCCAGAGTTCAGGAGCTCAGACTGGACCGAAGGTTCTACCTTCCAACAAGACAATGACCCTCACACACAGCTGAAATAACAAAGGAGTGGATCAGAACCACTCTGGACCATTCTGGACCGGCCCAGCCAGAACCCTGACTTAAACCCAACTGAGCATCTCTGAGAGACCTGAAAATGGCTGAACACCACCGTTCACCATCCAACCTGACAGAACTGGAGAGGATCTGCAAGAAGAACCAGAAGATCCCAAATCCAGGTGTGAAAACTTGTTGCATCATTTCAAGAAGATTCATGAATGTACCAGCTCAGAAGTACTTCTACTCAGTACTGAGCAAAGTACTGAATACTTATCACCATGTCATATTTCAGTTTTTTTTTTTTTCTAATAAATTTGCAAAATTTTCCACATTTCTGTTCTTTTTCTGTCAGGATGGGGTGTTGAGTGACATTAATGAGAAATAAAATGATTTTTTTTTACTTTGGTAAATGTCTGCAATGAAACAAAGTGTGAAAAGTTTAAAGGGGTCTGAATACTTTCCGTACCTACTGTAAGTAAGACAACACAAATGCAAAGACAAGTTTACTTTTCTGGGTCTACAGAAGACAAGAATCATCAGTGTAACGTCCCTCTGTGTGTTTTATCCCTCTTCCTTGTTTTTCTAACACAGAGGATATGAGCTCACAGTGTCAGGGGTCCTCCCTGACAGCAGTTACACAGGAAAAAATACAACAATCTGGTCAGAACTACAGATTTTTCGTGAATTTGTGCACCAATTTGACTACATAACACAAGCAATCCTGATCAAATGCATCCACTAGGGTTACATTTTTATGGATGAAGATTACTAAGGAATTTTATTGTTGTTTTAACTATTAAAAAAAGGAATCAGGTATGTTTTTTGGGGTCTTGAGTAGAAGATTTAAAATGTGCTTGTCCACATGTACGATGGTTTAATGAGCACACATTCCAGTGAAAAGCACTTGGTCCAAATCTAAACCTATAAAACCGTCACAGATCTCATAATAGACACTTTTCTGGTCCGGAGCAACACTAAATTAAAAAAAAAAAAGAATAAGTGAAAATTTCTGAGTGGAACTGGGAGTCATTCTTCATTTTGGTCGGGTCCTGTCACTGAAATGAGCGGAGACAACTGGCAAGAGGCCGCTTAGGGCTACATAACTGTCACAGCAGGCGGCTCGGCTCTCCCACTCTGCTCCTGAAAGTTATCCTCCCACCTCTTTCACTCCACCTCTCCCTCTTTACTTGGCTCTAATCCTCTCATTCCTCCCTGTCTTGATCTTCCTCCTCTGTAATTCTCCCTCCACTTTCATCCCTCCTTCTCCTTGACCTGAACGATCCAGCGAAGCGAATGGAGGGTGGGAAGTCGACTTATATGGGGAAAAAAAATCAAAGGGAGACACTTCAGAGAAGTTAAAGAAGTGGGTGACCTCTTCTGTTCTCTTCTATTCTCCCCTCTTCTCTTCTTTCTGTACTCTGAAGCCTTACTGTGTAAACACAGTCGGAGATTTGCAGGACTGCACGGCAGCCCACACACACCAACAGTTCTGGACAAAAGATGCTTTCTTTCTGATCTCTGGAGACTCAAACTGCATGAATCAAATACTCTGACATGTGGACACGAATCATAAAACATATCCTTTACCTTCAAGACAAACCACTGTTCTCCGGTTATCTTCAGTATAAACAGTTGGCTGAGCACAACAATCAGGAAATTAAAAGCCTCTTTTGGAAATTCAAGTAGGGATGCTCGATATCTATCAGACAGATAACGTATCAGTTAATTTGGGGTCATTTTTATCCGTCCGATAGGTACATTTTTCTGATAAATAACACAATAAATGAATGAATGAAACTGGGGGCATTTTACTGAGGCAGAGCAGCCGAGAAGCAGGCTAACGGTCAGGTTTACATGCAAAGTCAATGGCCGACGCACGTCTAGGAGGTGTCGAAAACCCTGCGTTACATGTATCGGGCAATCTCACAGTTTTGAGATTTTGAAGCTGGGCTGGATCAGTCAGCTGAAAGCGGCCGTCATCAGCGCGTGGCTGCTGGAGTAAATGGTGAAACTCGGAATCATCCGTGAACCTGACACGGAGCAGAGACGCCCGATGATGACGATCCCTGGCTTTGATAATCACATAAAGCCGAGCCCTTCTTTCTACGGTATCTGCCATGGTGCAAACTACGGAAGAGGATTAGGGCCACTAGAAAAAAAAAAAAAAAAGAATTCTGAATAAAGCAGAACGCGAAAAAAGTCAGAATTCTGACTTTTTTCCAGAACAGTGAAAAAAAAAAAAAAATTTCAGGAAATTTTTTTTTTTTCAATGTTCTGAAAAAGTCAGAATTCTGAGACTTTAATCTCAGAATTCTGACTTTTTTCCAGAACAGTAAAAAAAAAAAAAAAAAGTTCAGGATTTTTTTTCTCAGATTTCTGAAAAAAAGTCAGAATTCTGACTTTTTTCAGAATTCTGACTTTAATCTCAGAATTCTGACTTTTTTTCAGAACAGTAAAAAAAAAAAAAAAAAATTTTTTTTTTTTAATGTTCTGAAAAAGTCAGAATTCTGAGTTTTTTCTCAGAATTCTGAGAAAAAAGTCAGAATTCTGACTTTAATCTCAGAATTCTGACTTTTTCAGAAATTGAAAAAAAAAATCCTGAATTTTTTTTTCAGGATCTCAGAATTTCTTTTTTCTCAGTTCTAGATGAGTCATAATTCTGACTTTAATCGGAGGATTCTGACTTTTTCCAGAACAGAAAAAAAAAAAAAAAATTTGGAGACAAAAAGTCAGAAAAAGTTTTTGTCCAGATATTCTGACATTAATCTCAGAATTCAGAGAGAAAAGTCAGAACTAACTTTTTCCAGAACATTTAAAAAAAAAAAAAAAAATTCAGGATTTTTTTTTTTTTTTGTTTGTTTGTTTTTTTTTTCTGATTTTCTGACTTTAATTCTGAATTATGTTTTTTTTCAAACTTTTTTTCTCAGAAATTTTTTTTCTAGTGGCCCTAATCCTCTTCCGTAGGTATCAGCCATGAAAAGAAGAAAATGATCGGTATCGACTGAAATATTTCATATCGTGACACTGAATTCAAGCTGCTGTGGGACCAACGAGCAGCATCAGTGGCCAGAGGTGCTCTGGAAAAGTTGTGTCAGATTGAGCTGAGTGGAGAGAAGAAGCTTGTGTGTGTGGAAGTTTGTGTTGTCTTGTGCCTATTTGTGACACATCATGCCTCAGGACTGCACAGTCATTCTGGTATGTGGGATTTCCAGGTTTCAAATAGGCCCCACCATGGTAGGAATGCAGGGACAAGCGGTAAAGAGATGGAACAAGGTAGCGAGAAGTCCAGCGTGGCTTGCACATATCTTTTCTTAACACTGCTGTCAGACAAAGCACCTGTTAACAAGAATCACTAGGACAACAGGTGGCACCACCAACATGCAAGAAAAACTGCAGTTTTTCAGTAAAACAGCATCTAGTTATACTAAAATATATGAAAAAATTATACCCCCTAAAAAAACAAACAAAAAAAAAAAAAGCCATGGTGCAGCTATAAATTGTCTGACTGTAAACATGATATTTTCACAGACAGCTGGAGCAGTCAAGATAAATTCCTTAACCTTAAAGGGGCATTCCTGCAACTTAACAGTTTTGCATTAAGATTTGGGGGCCAACAAGAGTATCGGCCCAAAGCAGCAGCACAGAAGTGGACGATGAAGTCAGCTTCTGATTTGTGACATGCATGGAAGGTGATTCCACTGGGGGTTTTTTTTGTTTGTTGTTCGTTTATAAGAGAGAGCTTGACCACATTAGATCAGGTCCTGATCAAAAACCTCAACACGTACTTCAAATCTGCACTGAAATATTCTACACAGCAAACTGCACACGAGGTGGAGAGTTCACATGCCAGAAAGTAAAAACTCTGCCAATGTTTTAGGGTCCACTCATTCATTGAGAGCAGTGTTTTGAATAGGTAAGGCTGGGTGGTATGGCAGATTTTTCATATCGCGTTTTTTTTTTTTAATCCTCAAAATTTGTAAATGTTTCACGGTATCTGACGATATACATATTTATGTTATATATATATATATATATATATATATATATATATATACATATATATATTTACAAAAGAGGAAAAAACACATCAACAACAACAGTATTTAGAAAGTAATCCTGTCCTCTATCAGTGCAAAGTAATATCAGCTGGTTTAGTCCTGATTGATGCCTTTAAAAAGGTTTCTCATCACCAAGGTGTCAGACAAGAAGCATTGCATGATGGGTAAAAGCAAAGAGCTGCCTAAAGACCTACGCAACCTTATTATTGCAAACACACTGAAGGCATTGGTTCCAGGTGCATTTGTAAACTTGTGAAAGTTCCAGTGAGCACCATTGGGACCATCATCCGGAAGTGGAAAGAACACGGCATGGTCATAAAGCGGCCACGGCCAGGTGCTCCTCACAAGATTTCAGACAGAGGAGTCAGAACAATCATCAGAAAGGTTCTCCAACAGCCCAGGACCACTCGTGGAGAGCTTCAGAAAGACCTGGAACCAGCAGCTACAGTTGTTTCAGAGAAAACAAGAAGGAATGCACTCAACCGCCATGGCCTTCATGCACGCACACCACGCAAGACTCCATTTCTGAAGAAGAAGCAGGTTGATGCTGGTTTGAAGTTTGCAACACAACATCTGGACAAACCCATAACATTCTGGAAAACATAGTCTGGTCAGATGAGACCAGAACTGAACTCTGCAGATGTCATAACACAAAACATGTTTGGAGGAGAAATGGCACCAAAAACACCATAGCAACAGTGAAGTTTGGAGGTGGGAGCATCATGGTGGGGGCTGTTTTTCAGCATGTGGTACTGGCAGACTTTATATCATTGAAGGAAGAATGAATGGAGGGAAAGTAGAGAGACATTCTGGACCAGAATCTGCTGAAGATGAAAAGAGGCTGGATCTTTCAGCAAGACGACCGTCCCACCACACAGCCAAGAAACACTCGCCTGCTTTAAGAAGAAGGAGATAAAGCTGATAGAACGGACCAGTTAATTAAATCCAATTGAAAGTCTTTGGAAAGAACTGAAGATCCGAGTTCTCAGAAGAGACCCGGAATCTTAAAGATTTGAAGGCAGTTTGTGGAAGAATGGACCAAAATCACACCTGAGCAACGTTTTCCACCGGTTTCTCCGTACAGGAGGCCGCCACATTTAGCTAAAAGGCTAGTTTTCATCTGTTGTCCTTGGCCAAGTCTCAAAGGGCTCCCTGAAATTTACCAATATATCAAATTGTAAAAAAAAAACCAAACAAACATATAATTAAAGCCAGAGTTGGTAATCCCGCTCAGAAACACTCTTTGTTATACTGGGTGAACTGGTCCTTCCATCCTGACAGTATCAACACATCATGTATTCATAAAAAGGAATAAAAACAGTCAGACCTCTGTGAGAGCTGCAGGTCTGTTAAAAACTCTGACCAACCCCTGCCGTTCACACCGAAAGGCAGGAATTGGTCATTCGCAACATATAGAAAGAACAAATCAATGCCTTTATGTGTCGCCTCTGTCCCTCCCCTCTCTCCGTCCCCTACGTGACCCCCCCCCCCCCCCGTGTGCGCCGCTCACTGTAAAACAGATTACTAAGCAGGGTCTGACTAACTGCTGCTCCAAAAAAAAACAAAACAATAAAACAACAGATTAGGATTAAGTCTCGGAGGCTTTGATGTTTGCAGTGTGGACTTTTTACCCCGCAGGAGTTGGAGGTGAGTGAATTAAAGCTTTTAGAAACGTGATTCATCAGCTGCTTACTATCAAGCTAACGAGCTATCCACTCGGCTGTTATCGAATGCTGTTTTTTTCTTTGTTTGTTTGTTTTTCATCAGGCTGCACCCACCGCGCAACATTTTGACTGATCTGCTGCAGATGCATCAGAATTTCTAAGTTTGCACAATGAATGAAAATGACATCATTTTCAGCTTTAATATCGGCATTGGTATCGGCCACGAGAAACAGACAATTATCGGTTCTCATATTGTGCATCACTGGTTATGCAGGTTGTAAGCAGGACCTGATCTAATGTGGTCCAGGTCTGCAAAAAGCAGAGGAATCGCCCTTTAAGCATCGCCAATCGGAAGCCAACTTCAGCGCCGTGCTTGCAGATGCCTCTCAGCCATCTGAACAAGGCTACACGTCCCAGCAGCGTCTTCTTCTCTGAAATCCCTCCGCATCTTTAAGCTTGCTCCTCTTCGTTTGCTGTCAGCACTTTATTCTGGTTCCAGTCCCAGAATAAACTGCTCTTCACGAGTAAAACTTGTGTAGGAGCTGAAAGTTACTTAGAAAGAAACTAAGTTCAGCAAGTAGGTGCAGTTGGAGGTAGAAATCATTAGTTTCCAACTACATCTGCCCTTATTTATAGAAACAAAAACGTAGCTGAACCTTGTTTATCTTATCTGTGCATATGTCACTGGGCCAAATCTACTTCTGGCAGCGGAGGCAGAGTTTGCGGCTCTGAGAGCTGCAGCTGTTAAGCACAAAGAAATGTTGCCTGATCATAAATAAATCAAAGAATAGACGACAGTGTCATGCACTTTGTGTACAAACACTTGTGCGCAGCAGTGTGGTCAGCAGCATAGCTGAGGGCTGGATCATCCGACTGGATGAGTCACCTGTTGCGCCTGGCTGCTTGCGCGCTAACGTGCTCGAGGAAAGCATTCCCAGACCCCGTTATGCGAGGAAGACGAGGAGGATGAGGAAGAGTTCTGGCTCTCGGTAAGCGGGTGAGCTCGTGTCAGTCAACAAGTACACAGATAGAAGTTTGACCTCACCGCTAACAGCCCTGGACTCCAGCAGCAGCGAAAGGAGAATGCCAGATAAAAGAAGTCCCCGTGAAGATGAAGAGCAGCGCGTGCGAGCCTGCATGTTTGCGTGTATTCCCAAAAACATTCTCATTTACGTCAAAAGCAAAAACGGAGAAAGTCCAGAGGAGCCAGCAGGGTCTGGTCTGGTGAGTCCGCTGCTCTCTGCTCAACAGCTGGAGAGTCACTGCACAACCACTCTGACAGGAAGCTCGAGGAGGGAGGGAGGGTGATCCCCCCCCCTTCTCTGTTTGTGTGTGTAGAAGTGTGTGCGCGCGCTAACAACCCAAATACTGGAAATGGGAACAGTAAACACGCTTTAAAGCGTACATAAACTGGCTGCTGTAAAAAGTTGCCAAGCAGCTTTTCTGGAACATCACAGTCGCTCCTCTGAGCTCGTGAGAGGCAGGACGAACACTGGCTGCACAGAGAAACCCACCCAGGACTGAAAAATACTACAAACTATACACAAATGAACAGAAGTACGGATTCTACACTGCAAGAGTTTTCACTGTAAAGCTGCAGAAAGTTATTGGCTTAAACTGCATCACTTTTACAGCAATTTATAGCCTAGTAATTCATTCACAGCAGTTTACTGTGATTGTTTCAAAGTACAACACTTTACTGTAAATTCCCTGTTGCAACACACCTGTGGAGTCAGGTGTGTCACAGCAGTGAAACTCCTGATACCTGCAGGATGCCGGCCCTCCAGGACCGGAGTTGCCCACACCTGCCTTAAAACATATTTGTAGTCTAATAATAATAATAATAATAATAATACATTTTATTTAGAAAGCACCTTTCAAAACACCCAAGGACACAAGTGAACAATTGAAAAACCATTAAGAACCCATAAAAACAGTTATGATAAAACTAAACAGAGAACAACACAGCAGCGGTGAGTGAAGCAAGCTGCTTTAGGACCGTCTGAACAAATGTGGTTTGAGTCTGGATTTAAGGCGAGACACTACAGGCATATAGGGTAAAAAATTGACCAAACTGGTATCACCATGAAACTCTCCTGGTTTATTCCTCACGTTACTGCTATCATTTTTTGCATTGCAAGTTTTCTGAAATTTTATGTTTAAATATGCAAATGAGGTGTTATATAGCCAAAAATGGGCTAATTTGCATATATTTCTGGGAAAAAAATCTAAACACTGGATTAAGCCAGGTTCAAAGTTTCTTTTGAATTTTGTTCACATATTAAAGCCAAACGTTTTTACAGAGAAGATTTTGGATATCTCTAGTTATTATTTCACAATTTAGAATATAACATCAACAACCAGAAAAAAAAAAAAACTCATTTTTTGGCATATTTTTGGGATAAAATGTTCTATAAATCAGGCTGTGAATGAGATATCAAAAAATCCTTCTGTAAAAACTTTAAGAATACAGTCAGGAGCAAAACTTGAAAGTTTGGTTTCTGTATCTGCTCCTGAAGTGGAGATTTTTTTACCTAGAGTAAGAGAAAAAACTCATCTTGAAAAAACAGCAACTTTAGCTGCATTTTGAGGGGATCTGGGTGCATCAGACAAAGTATCATGAAATAAACCCCTAAAATGTTTATTTTGGACGTTTTTTTGTTGTTTTTTTCACGAGATCTGGAATAAATTTCTGGAAGAAATCTGGAAGGAGGAAAAAAAAACTAAACCGGTGATGAAAAAGCAGGGTTTATGCCTGTATGCCTCCCCTTAAAAGTGGAAGAGTCAAATGGGTACGTAGATGACTAAATGCTCGACTCCCCATGGTGACAAGGTGGGGGGGGGGGGGGGGGGGGGGGACGGAAAACTGAAGAGATGTGGAGGAACAAAGTGAGCGGACAGGAGTGGCGATGGAGATCAGATATGTGTGGTGGGGGTAGACCGTGAAGTACTTTGAAGGTTATTAGGAGTATTTTGAAGTTGACTCTCTGTTTTATAGGAAGCCAGTGAAGTTGTTGCAGGATGGGGGTGATGTGGTGAGTGGTAGGGGTCCTGGTGATGATATGAGCTGCGGTATCTGGAGGGATTTGTTGAGGAGACCAAAGAGAAGTGAGTTGCAGTCATCATCAATCCAGGAGGTAACAAGGCTGTGGACGAGGATGGCAGTGATATGGGGGGTGAGAGAGGGGTGGAGACGAGAGATGTTTCGTAGATGGAGGTAAGCAGACCGGATGATATTATTAATGTGGGAGTGAAAGGAAAAAGTGCTATTGACTCTTTACTTGAGGGGAGGCGAGGACAGTTGGAGTTGGAAATGGAAAAACTCTTGATTTAGAGGAAAGATTGGGGAAAAGTTTCCCTTTCTGCCGACTGAGCCACTTACCAGCCACTTGTTGCTAATTGGGCACGGGCCGGGGAAAAATGCGCCCGGAAAGGAGCGGGAAATGGGGAAATGGGGGGAGTAGGTGCACTATGCACCACTTTGGCAGAAAAAGGAGGAACCTTTTCATGGGGAGATCTGTATGGGGTGTAACTACCAGGAGGACTTCTGTTTTAGAATTGTTGAGTTTGAGGAAATCAGAAGAAAACTGAGCCGCAACAAAAGGGAAACGTGACAGATGGTAAAAAGGTGAACCACAAAAGTTTATTACATTGCTGAGAGGATAAACACACGGCAGGAGTATTTAGCAGAGCTGGGGGGTCAGGATGCAGCTCAAAACAAACTTACCTGAAAAAGTAAAACAATCTACACACTCAAAAATAGAGGTACCAGTTTGTACTTAAAAGGGTACAAAGCTTGTCGCTGGGGGGGAGGGGGGGTTCCTTTCTGAAAGACATTTCTGTACCTTCGGTCCTGGTCCGTTTTTGTACCTTATCAACCTGTAACAGTTAAAGTACAATTAGACCAATTAAAAATGATGAATAAAAGTCAATAAAATAGAGATTATGACAACAATCAAAGATGCTAATAATAAATGAATAATTATTATATAAATATTGGGCCAAACCCTTAATATAATTAAACATATAATAATTACTATGATTATTATGAAAATCACAATAAAGTAACTATAATTGTACTAGCTACTGTTTCGAAGTACTGCTAATTATAGTTATTGTACAAGCTACGCACATTTTTTCAATGCTGCAGGTACCTTTAGGGTTGAAATGGTAAAAATGGTACAAATTTGTACTTTATATTACTTTTGGACCCTTTTTCATAGTTTACATAGGTACTTCTGGCCTCTATAAAGACCAATGATGTACTTTTGAGAGAACATTTGTACAAAATGTACCTACATATGCGGGCATGAAAAACTTTCGCCTCTTTCTGCCAGAAGTGGTGCAGTAATAGTGCACTATTGCTGCACTATTACTGGCTGAACGATTTGTCCCGTGAATACATCATCGCGCACAGTGTCCAAACTTTGGCGTGTGGAAACGTCCTTGTTCCGGGCGTTCATTTATGTTTCCCCCGGGCACACGGGCGTTTCTCTGAATGAATGAATTAGCAGACAAGTCGCTGATAAGTGGCTGGCAGTCGGCAGAAAGGGAAACTTTTTCATGCCCGGATCTGTACAGGTACAGAAATGTTCCTGTCTCATACCTTTGCTTTTGAGAGTGTAGTTAGTCCAATGACCATTCAAAAATACTGGTTTTCTAAAGCAAAAGCAGCACCATAAACTAAGAAAACAAAGGAACATAAAAGATGTTCCTACTTAAAGTTATTTCCTATTTACAAAACAAAAGCCTAACTATCTCAGCTCTGGGCTAAAACTATCAGAAGCTAACAAAAGGAGGCTCTTAACTTAACCATAAAACTGAAAACTTATTTCTGATCTCAAAACCAAATGCAAACTAAAAGATTTCTACAAGTACTGATACAAAACAAGACTATAAAATAAAATACTAACTAAGAATACAATGCTGCTGGTGACTGACACATTAGAGCACCGTTCCCGTGAACAGTGGACCAACATACCTGTGAACAGGTGCAGACGTCTTTATGAACGTTACAAAAAACACCTGATTGCAGCTCGTGCCTCATAGTGTTGCTCAACAAAGTGAGCTTGTTTACTTGTGTTTTTGTTTTTAATATTTATTTCGAACCGCAATTCAAAATAAAAGTCGTGATTTTAATAGAATTTTTACGTTTTTTTTTTCACTTTTGTCAATTTGAGTTTATTTCCCATGACAGCTGATTTTTTTCCTTCTTTAAATGGAGGGTATGAATAATTTTGAGGACAACTTTTCATACATACTTTTAATATTTAGATGTACTTTCGGTGAAAATGCCAAAGCTAAAATGGAAGGACATGATAAATAACAACAATGTGCAATATAATGAAATACTGGGTAGTTTTGTTATGTCAGACAAACCCTAATAGACAACAGCATTTTCCTTTTTATTCCTCAATCAGTAAAGATTCATTCTATACAAGCTAAATTCATAAAACCTGCTCTGAAACAGCTGTCTGATCCAAAACCAAACAGTCCAGTGAGTCCTGACCTCTGGTCAAGTGAGCTGGACTCCAGAGAGACTGGTAAAGAGAGGTCATCGTGGGGGGAAGCAGGCGGTTTCTGTTACTGAAGAGAAAGTAGAGCTAAGTTCCAGCGTGGATCGAAAGCGACGTGTTGGAACTTGCCGTGTTACATATGCAGACTGACTGGGTCGGCTTTATTATCTCTGTCACTGAGCTCGGTGGAAGGAAGCCAGCTATGCCACTTGTCAGTCGGCAATTTCATCAATCTCACATGTGCAGATGAGTCAGGGTTTCAGTCTTCCAGGAAGGGCACAGAATCGTTATTTCACAGTAACTTTGGGTGACTTACAGTAGAATCGCTGCATCTACGTGATCATGCGTCGTAGGGATGGACATTTAAAGCAAAAATGTGATCCAGTCTTTGAATCACTCCTCTCCTGGCAAGTGTTGACAGAGAACGTAGCCAGCATTGTCTCGTACACATGCTGGTACTTTTCTATGTCGTCTCAGTGTTCAGTCACCTTTGGGAAGGACATTCACAAGGTTTCCCAGCGTGCGTCTCCAGCACACTTGTTTGAAAAATAAAAGCAGTATTTCTTAAAGCAGCAGATGATGATTCCGAGGTAAAGTCCGTATGTACGGAGCCTCTGATCACCGACAGGCATAAAACACTCGTGGCGACTTCCAGGACAGACGCCCGAAACGAAACACAAGTTAAAAACCCCTAAAGATAAACTTCCGGCATGTGGGTCTCATATAGATATAAACACTGGATGCTGCCTTTGGACCCGTAGCGTACGTCCGCTCGGCCGCCATCTTGGGCAGGGGTTTCTACAGACAGTTAGGTCCATATCTGTGGTTAGGTCGCGTTTCGTGCCACGTTTTGTGTCAGACTGTTCATCCGATATATATATATATATCCGATATAACATTGTAAAAAAGCTTTTACAGCCTAAACAGAAAAAAAAGCTCACTCTTTTTTTTCTTTTTTCTTTCTTTTTTCTGTTTTTGTTTGTTTTTAACAATACAACATTAATATGTAATTAATCATTTATAATATTCAGTGCTTTCCTACCCACTGATGCAGAAGCTCACACAATGAATCCTGATATTAGCTGTAAACCTTAAAGCAGGAGGAAGACCACGGTGACATGATGCAACAGTGGGTGTGTGGTGTGTGTGTGTGTGTGTGTGTGTGTGTAAAATCATGGAAGTCCAGCAGACTCTGAGGAATGCTGAGAACAGCTGTGGACACGACTGAAAGAATTTACACAGAAACGTCTCTCTCCCTCTCTCTCTCCCTCACACACCAACACACACACCCATCCTTGTACTTTTATCTTAGTGCGGACAGTCGTTGACATAATGCATTTCCTAACCCTGACCATCACCACAGATCGCCCAAACTTAACCCTACGAAGGAGCCACAGGAGGCAGGAAAAGTCACGTCTTTCCCCCAGAAAAGGAAATATGGTTACCTGAAAAAAAGAAGGTAAAAATGAGGAGAGAAGCAACTGCTTGCAGATTTCTTAGAGAGGAGAGGTGAGCGTAACCTGAGCTAACATAGTCTGAGCGAATATCAGCATGTTGGGGTTCATTCAGAGATTTTTCGGGACACTGAGTTATTATCACAGATCATTAGTCACAGTGAAACAGCTCAAACTCTATCAATGATTTACCACCTTCTCGGTGATCAGCCAGAATCTCATAGGCTACCACCATCATGTGATACATGAAGCTAGAATCTGATAGGCTACCACCATCATGTGACACATGAAGCTAGAATCTGATAGGCTACCACCATCATTTGATACAGAAGCTAGAATCTGATAGGCTACCACCATCATTTGATACAAAAGCTAGAATCTGATAGGCTACCACCATCATGTGATACAGAAGCTGGAATCTGAAAGGCTACCACCATCATGTGATACAGAAGCTAGAATCTGATAGGCTACCACCATCATGTGATACAGAAGCTAGAATCTGATAGGCTACCACCATCATGTGATACAGAAGCTAGAATCTGATAGGCTACCACCATCATGTGATACAGAAGCTAGAATCTGATAGGCTACCACCATCATGTGATACGGAAGCTAGAATCTGATAGGCTACCACCATCATGTGACACAGAAGCTAGAATCTCATAGGCTACCACCATCATGTGATACAGAAGCTAGAATCTCATAGGCTACCACCATCATGTGACACAGAAGCTAGAATCTCATAGGCTACCACCATCATGTGATACGGAAGCTAGAATCTGATAGGCTACCACCATCATGTGATACAGAAGCTAGAATCTGATAGGCTACCACCATCATGTGACACAGAAGCTAGAATCTGATAGGCTACCACCATCATGTGATACAGAAGCTAGAATCTGATAGGCTACCACCATCATGTGATACAGAAGCTAGAATCTCATAGGCTACCACCATCATGTGATACAGAAGCTAGAATCTGATAGGCTACCACCATCATGTGACACAGAAGCTAGAATCTCATAGGCTACCACCATCATGTGATACGGAAGCTAGAATCTCATAGGCTACCACCATCATGTGACACAGAAGCTAGAATCTGATAGGCTACCACCATCATGTGACACATAAAGCTAGAATCTCATAGGCTACCACCATCATGTGACACAGAAGCTAGAATCTCATAGGCTACCACCATCATGTGATACAGAAGCTAGAATCTGATAGGCTACCACCATCATGTGACACATAAAGCTAGAATCTCATAGGCTACCACCATCATGTGACACAGAAGCTAGAATCTGATAGGCTACCACCATCATGTGACACATAAAGCTAGAATCTCATAGGCTACAACCATCATGTGACACAGAAGCTAGAATCTGATAGGCTACCACCATCATGTGACACAGAAGCTAGAATCTCATAGGCTACCACCATCATGTGATACAGAAGCTAGAATCTCATAGGCTACCACCATCATGTGACACAGAAGCTAGAATCTCATAGGCTACCACCATCATGTGACACAGAAGCTAGAATCTCATAGGCTACCACCATCATGTGATACAGAAGCTAGAATCTGATAGGCTACCACCATCATGTGACACAGAAGCTAGAATCTGATAGGCTACCACCAATATGTGATACAGAAGCTAGAATCTCATAGGCTACCACCATCATGTGACACAGAAGCTAGAATCTCATAGGCTACCACCATCATGTGATACAGAAGCTAGAATCTGATAGGCTACCACCATCATGTGATACAGAAGCTAGAATCTCATAGGCTACCACCATCATGTGACACAGAAGCTAGAATCTCATAGGCTACCACCATCATGTGACACAGAAGCTAGAATCTGATAGGCTACCACCATCATGTGATACAGAAGCTAGAATCTGGCTGCTCTCAGATTATTTCATTGCCTAAAACTCTCAGAAGTGAAAACAAACTGCATGTTTTGTATCTGTACATTGGCATTGTGAAACTCAAAAAGGTATCTGATATTTTGTCTGTCTGGTATTGAATTATCGACTCCAGGGTAACAATATGCCCATCCCTACCATCCATCTTTCCTTTTCATTCTAATGCTGCGATAGCAAGGTTCCCTCTTTTTCCACTGATCACCTGCCCCCTAAATTGTCTGTGCAAAGTACTGGTTGTTGGGAACAATATGAATTGATTTTATTTTAAATTTTTGAGGACATGACAAGTTTTCTACTGAGCCTTTCAGGCATCGAGGTCAACACATTGTTGGGGTTTCACTGGTGATATTACAGGAGGGTGGTGACTTAACAGTCGTTGGTAGGAAATCCTTCAGCACATAACCAGCAACATGTTAATTTCCCTCAGAGGGACGTGTTCATACATGCCACATTATCCCAGGGTGTGGCCCTCTGCCAACGAACAAAACAAACAGGACCGTTCGCAGGGATTTATCTTTTCAAATAAATGAAAAGGTCTTCACCAACACTGTCATCATATTCAGCTTCATTTCCTCATGTGTACCTCAGAGGGATCTCACAATTAAACTCTTTCCTTTCAGCAGCGTAGCATAAAGCAATGAATATAGATATTAAAGATCACACACACACACATACGCAGACCCCAACAATGTCAAATATGTCGCTCTTTTTGTCTGTATGTTTCAAAGTAATTGGTATGACATGTGTGGTTCTAGAGATGGGGAAGTACATAAGCTCTGGTTTGCACACACACACACACAAGCAGCTGTTTGCCATGTGCTGATGAGTGTGCACGTCGTGCTGTTCCACCTGTTGTCCAGCAGTCTGACAGACAGCTAATGTTGCAGCGTGTGACTGCGGATACAGTTTAGAGTAAGCGGGAAAATACCTGCAGCCGTGGGGTGAGGGTTTGCATTGACAGCAGCTGCTACTACAGATGTTCGTTAGCCTGACGCCCCTCACCGTTAACTGGGAAACGTTTAGAGTGGCCGCATGACGAAACTGTTGTCTTCCGGTGAGGAAGTCAGTTGGTGGTTGATCCCTGACTTTCCCACACACTAAAAACTCCCGGGTCAAACTGCTGGGTTAAAAATGGACCAACTGATTTCTGGGTTATTTCAGCCCAGATATTTGGATTGTCGGGTTGTTGATCCAACTTCTGGGTCAAAATAATCCAACATTGTCGTCAATATAACCCACATTCTGGGTCAAATTTTCAACCCGAAAGTTGGGTAAAAAAAAATGACCCAATTTTCTGGGTCGAAGTAACTCAGAAATTAGTCGGTCCCTTTTTAACCTAGCAGTGTTAACCCAGGACTTTTTGCCCCGGAGTTTTTAGTGTCAGTCCACATGCTGAAGTTTGTCTTGACAGGACAAACTCCATCAATTCATCAATGGCTGCGTTTGCATGCAGCCGGCAACCCTTTCATAACCGGATTATTCGCAACGGCATGCACACAGCCACGTAAACACAAGCAAAAACTGGAATATGCTCATATTCCAGTTTTAAAAACCCCAAAATTACCCCTGGGTCACTCTCTCAGGGGTCAGAATATCTCCGTTAGGGGTGTGTAAAAATATTGATTACTTGATGCATCACAATACTTCCCTGTGAAATTCAATATTGAATTGACAAATGCTCGGAATCGATTCACCTCCTGATGTGAAGGGAAATGTGCGTTATTTACGTTGTCAATCGATATTATATTGAATCGCAACCCAAGGAATCAAAATTGTGGTTCTTAAAGGAATAGTACACCCACAGAACAATGTGCCTTCATTTCCACCCTTAGAAACAAAAAATATGAATGGATGTCAAAGTGGAGAAAATGATTATTTTCTCGTCCCAGTCGTTCTCTGCCCTTGATTCCAGATATGTTAGTTGTGGATTTAAATGAAAATTTTCTGTGCAAAGAAAAAATAAATAACCACAATTTTATTTTAATTAGATTTAGATTATTAGAATGATGGTCGGTCTTGTTCACACCAGTCGTGGGAAGTGACATCATTGCTCCAAGTTCTTCTCGGTATTTTATTTATTCTTTGCACAAAATTTTTAAAAATTAAAATCCAACATATCTGGAATCCAGGGAAGAGAACGAATGGGACCAGAAGATATTTTTTTGTTTCGTTTCTGAGGTCCCTTGGGCCTAAAAAAGCCAGAACACCAGCTGTACATGCTGCAAATGTTTTTAAACACCATGCTGAATGACTAATCCAGCCAAACGCCACAAGTAGACCGTCCGCCATTGCTTAGGGAGCCTTTCTGTACATGTGTAATGAGAACAGATGAGAATCATTCTTTTTTATTAAGAATGTGGAGGAAATCTGGAAGGACGTCACATTCCTGGTTGTTGGAACATCAGAGGAAAACTTTAATGCGGTAATAAGTGAATTAGAAGATCACGGACATTTATTTCATGAAGATTTCTGCTGTCTGTGACAAAAGTGGACGGTGCTGCTCAGTCCACTGTTCAGGTGTCATATCGGGAGGAATATCGCACACACAGAGCAGAGGAGGATTAACTTGCTGCCACGGTGGAGAAAACACTGGATGTAATCCCCAACAACAAAAACACGGTAAATTATGGTGACCACTCATGAATCTGACACTTTATTTCACGTATCTATGCTCCTGAAAATGACGCACCGCATAACGTTATCATGCTAGCTAATGCTAACAGAGACAGCTGTGGTGTTGCTGAGAGTTAATGACTAATCTGGGAGATATTGTGAAATATAACGTTATTTACTCTGATCAGGGCAACGTTGGGACCAGAAAATAAAAACAGTCAGAAATACAAACGGATTAGGAAGACGGTGTCCTGCAGCCTTTAGTTTCATCTGCAGGACATGTGAAGCTACGTGGTCTGTACAGTCCTGAAACAAAACCAAAAGCCAAATATGGGAGAAAATAGAAAAGTAATGACCTTTGAAAGGGTTTAGTTTTTTAAACTTTGATAAGTAATCACGAGATGTGAGTGTTACTCCTGTGTGGCTTGTCATTAAAGCAAATTTCCGGATACAAATAATAGTTTAAATTAATGCTCTGATGTAAAAAATAAATAAATAAAAATGTCAGAATACTTTAGAGATCTCCGGATAACAAACCTATAGATTATCATTACCTTAGACGACTGTCCAACGTTGATATTAACGCTGCTTTCCATGTTGGCAGATATGAGGTAATTGGGACTCGTTCCCCAGGCAACGGCGGCGCCGCAAGATGGCGCAACACACAAAATGCTCATTGGATTAGTCTATAGCAGGGCTGTCCAATTTGGGGCCAAAGTTAGCCTGCAAGCTATTATTTTTGGTCCGCTGCCCATCGTCATTCTTTATAAAAATTTTGATTTTAGAGGAATGTGAAAAGTGTGAAAAGATATATTCATTGTTGCACTTCCCCTGCTGACCACAAATCACCATTACATTACTTTGTGGGAAGGGTTGGCAGCTCAGATCTGGAAGCTCAGAGAATAAATGAGAAGATTGTCAAATGTCAGAGATAAATCAGAGGCAGTGGCACACTGACAAGAGAAAGTTTAAAAGTACTCATTAACATGAGTTTTTTTTTTTTTTTTTTTTTTTACAGAAAATGATTTTAAAGCAGTATGGCTATTATTCAAGTAGCAAGTCACTGTTTTCAAAGGAGTATAATCTTTGTCCATATATTTTTTGGTCTCATGGAGGTTTGAATTTATGTTTTACCAAATGTTTTTGAAGGCCTATCTGAATATTCAGTAATTTCAGACTGTTAAAAAAATAAGGTAATTCATTTTCCACATTACTTTGTATGAAGTTTTTATTTTGGACAATTATGCTATAGGCTAAGCATATTTAATTTCATACACTGCAACATGAATTTCTAGTTTTGGCCCGCGACCGTCCACCGAGTCATTTTTGGCCCTCCAATGTAAAGAATTTGGGCACCCGTGGTCTATAGGATACCAAGAATTTAGGCCTTTCTAAAGAAAAAACGGGGGAGGACCTGGTGCTATCAAGGTGGACCTAATGAAGTCGGTATAAGCAGTGTGAAAGTGGCCTGTGGTAGCGTTTCTACCATGTTGACTACTTAGAGAATCTACGTAGGAGCTCTCACAATGGACCTTTATTGCTTTCAGCTGACATTCCCCATCACTGCTGGCTTTCCTTTATCCCCTCATGCTTAACCTCTCTGTCCATTGTCCACAGTAATGTTTGGAGTTAGAAAGGAATCATTCTACGTAAGAATATAAAGGTCATTAATTTCACATTGGCTCTAGTGGAAACTCAAGACCCTTTCATCATATCCTCACTCAGCACTTCTTAATGCTCTGGGAAGCACCCTCCACCCCCGGCCACTAATTCCTCTCCCACCCAGCAGTATCCTCTACCCAGAGGTGGAGAGGAAAGAGTATTGTTCAGAGAAACAACTCCAGAAACGTTGAGAAACACAGCTGAAAAGGAATGTTTCTGTGCTGTTAGATTTCCAGTATTTTTGGTCATTGCGTCATTACTGACCAATGGTTTATTCCCTTGACAGCAGTATGCGCTTAAGTTCATGGGTTTACACCCATAAACTGAGATCTCCCCTGTCCTTGGCCACCCCTGCTCTAATGCATAAAAAGTGAGGCATACAAATTCAAAATATGACAATTTCAAGATGTCTAAGATGAACAAACCTCTAGATAATATCTGCCACAAATGCACCATGTCACAAAGCTCAAATCATCTCCAAATGGTTTGTTAAACATGACGATGAGTTCACTGTACTCAGTCCAGCAGAGCAGCTTCGGGATGCAGTGGAATAGGAGATTTTCCTCATGGATGTGCAGCAACAGTGTGATGCTATCATGTCAATGGCCCCGGTTACATGATGTTTTTAATTCAGAATTAATTATTTTGAATTAAATTATTGTCCGTCATGTTTACATGGAATTAATGATTCTGAATTAAGGTTAACAAAAAACTAGCATATCTAATTCCGCTTTAGATCCGGGGGTTGGGGAGGGTTCTGATTGGACAGGGGGCAGGCGTGACGTATTTACATCCATTTACGTTCACCCGGAAGTACACAAAAGCTGGTTCCTGCTTGTTTTCGGGAAAGGGAAGGAGAATGCACAGAACGACAGGAATTAACTTCGATCGTAAAAGATGTTTATATTACAGGGGAATTATTTCATTCTTACTTCGGAAAACTTTTATTCGGAATTATCATTTTCACTCGGAATAAAGGAGCCCTATATGAAAAATGGACTTTTAAGAGCTTTTCAGCATGTCAGGGGGTTATTTCCTCATCAAAAAAAAATTTAAAACTTATTTTTTTATTAAGAAAATTTGAGAAATTACATGAAAATTTAAACCAAGGGCACCCCCCCGAAAGGGGGAATCCCCCCCGAGAAGAAGGGGGCACAAACAGAAAGTCAAAAGGGGGCCGGAACGGAGGGAAACCCCGGGAAAGAAAACAGAGAAACCCAAAACACTCGGGGGGGAAAAAAAAAACGGGGGGAGGATGGGAGAGGAGGGGGGGGGAGAGGAGGGGGGTGGAAGGGAAGATTCTTTCCTTTTTTCCTTTTTTTTTTTATCTAGAGGAGGAGAGGGGAAGAAGAGTATGGGGGTGGGGGGGGTATTGTGGGAATGCTGGGAGGGTGGATTTATGGAGAGGGAAAAAAACCCGGGGGATCCCAAAGGGGATTTTTTTCGATTCCCGCTAAACGAAGACACCCCCAGATTCCTCTGTCGTTCTGCTCTGATCCTCTCCCGGGGACCGCGGCGTATGGATGTATACTTCACACCGGAGGGGGGGATGCAACAAGGCCGGGGAGGGAAGGGGAACTGGCGAGGGGTACAGCCTATTCGGGAAGAGAAGAGAATAAATATCCAAAATTATAAGAAAAACAAATTTTTTTGGAAGACAGATTAAGGGTTTTCATGGTTTTCTTCGGGGCCGGTCACACTTGGCACGGTTGGAGTATATCGCGGGTTCAAACAGCGGGGGGTAACGTTCACGTTTAAACTTCAGTGTGACCGATGGCCGCGGCACGGTGTCCTGGACCACCTCTGGTGGTCTGCAACGGTTGCTGGCTCGGAACGATTGCGTTATTCCCTCACATGACGAAGATGTAATGACACTGCCTACGTAGAAGCCCTGTCCCTGCTTGAAAACGCGAAGAAGAGGAGAAACAACATGTCTTCAAAAGCATGATAAGCAGCTCCTGTTGCAGTCTTTAGCTCAACAGCTACAGCCGCTCGCCATGAGGTAGTTGTCAGAAAACTGTGAAGGTACAAAAGGCTTATCAGCATGTTTGGGTGGATGTCAAACAATGTCAAACAAATAGCTATTAGCGCCACCCGCTGGACTGGAGTGAAGCAGGTGCTGTCACCGATGCAAATGCTGTCACATCACGTGGAAGCATAGTGGCACGTTTCCAACTTTGCAATTGTGACCGGAGGCAGTTTATACAAGACTTTTGACATCTGATGAGTTGAAATGGGATTAAACCAATCGTTCCAAGTGTGACCCTGCCCTTAAAGTGGAATTAAATTTTATTCTGAATTAAAGAGGATTTATAACTCTCATGTAAACGGGGTCAATATGGAACAAAACCTCTGAGGAATGTTTCCAACACCTTGTTGAATCTAATCTAACAAGGATTAAGGCAGTTCTGGCAGAAAACGGTCAAGCGCTTCCCGATGATGCAAACGGACGCATGCACGCCAGCGGAGTTGTGACATGCACCATGGCCAACCCAGCAAAGAAACCTGAGAAGACATTATCATAAAAAGCAAAGAAAAGAAAAAGAGAAGGTGATGCAGTGAGAGACAAGTCTGGTCTGGAGCGAGCTCAGAGAAAGACCAGGATGCAAAATGGATCCGGAATTAGCCTCGTTGCTCTTGGATTGGTATATAATAAGCTATTAGCTAGCTTGTTCTGTGTGGTTGTTGCTCTGTCATGATGAAGTCCACCAGTGTAGCAACACTGTTGTTTGAATGTGTGGTGGTGAAAGAGGCTGTTAGCATGGGTTGGCTGGCAGGTTCGTGCAGCTTTGGCTACACATTTAGCTTAGCTTAGCACTCCAAATGTGTGAATGTGGAGCAGATGAATTAACTTTAAAGCATGTTTGGTGTCCAGAAAAGCAGAATTAAATTGAATCCATTGTTAAAATCATTATCAAAGTTATTTCATTTTATATTATTTGCAAATGATACATTTTTTTCTGTTCTGGGGACAAATTAATACAACTCATGGTGGATCTGGTCACTAGGAGCACTAAACCTGTAAATGCCCACAGGCCACACAATTGTTGCAAAATTAAACCGACTATCCGTGTCTTGGAATCGTGTTTGCAGACCACTTTGATTAGCTAATAGTGAAGTCATGGAGGCATAAAGCAAAGTTACAATAATTGCATTTACATGAGAGTTTTGATTTCATATAAAAATTAATTTCACTTTAGGAAGACATTTTAACCCCCAGTTCTGAGTGAAAGTGTTTTCCTTGACTGGAAAAATGTTCAATCATTTTCCAGGTTTTCCAGGATGCGTGGGAACCCTGTAAGACGTTGTAGAAATACTGAAGTTAAAATACGGACAGAAGCCAGAATCTGGCTGCTTTCACATCATTTCATTGCCCAAAACTCTCAGAAGTGAAATCAGGTTGCCTGTTTTATATCTGGACAGTGATATCTCCGTACTCAAAAAAGTATCAGACCTGATGTTTTGTCTGGGTGGTGTCAAAGTATTTACTCCAGGTTATCGACAGGCACATCCCTAAATCAAACAAGGAAGCTCTTCATCCATGTGAGGCTGTGTTGTTATGTTCATCCGTTAATCCACAGTGATTTATAGTAGCTTGTGTTGTCTCTGCAACAGATGTGGGAAGCCAGGAGTAATCTGAGAAAGGAGAGAAGTAACAGCTGATACAAGTGGGTGGATGAGCGTGCGGAGTGAATTCTGCATGCACGTGTGTGTGTGTGTGTGTGTGTGTGTGTCAGTGCAGAAGGCCAGCAATCATCCAGCCCTAAAAGAATGTAATGTGCTTCTGCTTATTGCTCTGCACACGCAGTCAGCTTGCACACCAGCACATTCACTGTACTGACATCACATTAGAGGACTTTACCATCTCCTACAACCACAGTTCCAAAAGAGCTGGGATGTTGTGTGAAACAAAAATAAAGACTGAATGCAATGATTTACAAATCTCATCAACCCACATTTTATTCCAACAGAACTTAAACAACAGATCAGATCAGAACACGGGGATGTTCCTCCAATATGTGGTCTCCTGAAAGAGACGTGGTCTGGATGGGAGCAGATGTTGCTTTAAAACCTCCGTGTACTTTCCAGCATTGATGAGGCTTCACAGATGTGGAAGCTGCCGTCGTCATAGACACCAATGCAACCCCATCCCATCAGAAAAGCAGCCTTTTAACTGTCCACATAACAAGCTGGATGCTCCCGACCCTCTTTAGTCTGCAGGACTCGGCCTCCATGCTTTCCAGAAACATCCTCACATCTTCATCCGTCTGAGCTCAGAACAGTTTCCACTTTGCCTCGGAGCATTTTAAACGAGCTTTGGTCCAGAGGAGACGGATGGTGGCGTTTCTAGATCATGATGGAGCTTTTACCTGTGTTTGTGGATTTCAGGGTGAGCTGTGTTCACAGACAGAGATTTCTGGAAGTCTTCCTGAGTCCATGCAGCGGTTTCCAGTAGAAAATCATGCTTTAAATGCAGAAGATCACCAGCATCCAGTTTTGACCTAGTCTTGTCCCATAAAGACACACAACGGAACTTTCAACAGTTTTCTCAGTGACGCGCCCCCTATAGGGGATTATCACGCTTCCGCGTTCCGGTTTCCGGAAGTTGAAACATTTGGCACTTCCTCTTCCGGGCCAGGTTAACGACAGCCGTTCCTGCTCTGTTATACTGTTTAAATCGGATAAACTCCAAACATATTTAAGTTTTCATTCTAGACTGAAGTGATACTGGATCAAAAGCTGGATCAAAGCGATCGATTCGCTGCGGTGAAGGGCCGAACTTTATAATAAAACACACGTTTGTTTGTCGCCGGTGGGGCACAACACCGGCACTTCACAGCATGCTAGCATTAGCCAGCTAGCGTTTACTGACGTGCTTAACTTTGTGCGTCTTAAAACACACAAACATCTGAAAATCGGGTCTGTACCCCCCGTTTCCAGTGGAACAACTGGGGACTGCCAAGAAAGGAGACGTTTTCAGATGCTTGTGTGTTTTCAGCCGCACAAAGTTAGGCACGTCATCGAGCTGGCTAATGCTAACATGCTAACAGTAGTCGGCCAGCTACTACTCTGTTAAACTTTGTAAATCGGATAAACGCCAATGCCAAGTTTTCATTCCAGACTGAAGTGATGCTGAGGAAGAAGTGGATTAAAACGACTGATTCGCCGCGGTGAAGGACCGAACTTTATAATAAAACGACACACGTTTGTTTGTAGCCGGCAGACTGCGCAGTCGTGTTAGCAGGTTAGCATTAGCCAGCTCGATAACGTGCCTAACTTTGTGCGGCTGAAAACACACAATCATCTGAAAGCGTCTCCTTTCTTGGCAGTCCCCAGTTGTTCCACTGGAAACGGGGAGGTACAGACCCGATTTTTAGATGTTTGTGTGTTTTAAGACGCACAATGTTAAGCACGTCAGTAAACGCTAGCTGGCTAATGCTAGCATGCTGTGAAGTGCCGGTGTTGTGCCCCACCGGGGACAAACAAACGTGTGTTTTATTATAAAGTTCGGCCCTTCACCGAGGCAAATCGATCGCTTTGATCCAGCTTTTGATCCAGTATCACTTCAGTCTAGAATGAAAACTTAAGTATGTTTGGAGTTTATCCGATTTAAACAGTGGAAGTGTCAAAAGCCGGCAACTTCCTGTAAGCGTGATAATCCCCTATTGACGGCTAAACTAGCAATTCAATTCAACTTTATTTGTATAGCATCAATTCATGACAATGTCACCTCAGGGCACTTAATTCAAGTCAGATTGATAATAGCCTAAGAAAACCAACAGATTGGATGGAATCTGGACTTGACCCGGTCCAATCCCCGATCCCCATCGTACCTGTACTGGTTCACTCCAGCCAGTAAAAGACAGTCTGCCCCAAAATATGATAACTTATTTATGATCTACTGGGAGTAAAATATGGGGGGGTTCATTGTATCATTGCTGTCACCATTTAAGGGAATTGTACGGTACACTGACAAACACCCTGCATGGAAATGAGCAGGTATAGAAGATGGATAGATGGATAACATTGTTAATTTCCCAGTCACCCTTGCTTTTATTTTCCCCAGAAAAATGATTCATTGGATAAACTCAGTTAAAGTGAGGGAAGTTTTCCATCCAACAAATACAGTCATTCTCAAAATTATTCATACCCTCCAATTAAAGAAGAAAAAAAAAAAAAACAGCTGATAGTGAAATAAATTCAAACTTACAAAAGTAATAGATTAAAATTCTATAAAAATCATTTTGAATTGTGGAACGACAGAAATCAGGTGTTTTCTTTAACGTTCAAAAAGACGTCTACACCTGTTGCACTGCAAAAACTCAAATCTTACCAAGTATATTTTTCTCATTTCTTGTCAAAATATCTCACACAAAATCACTTAAAGAGAAACATTTAAGTGAGATAAAAGATCTTGTTTTAAGGCAATGCATCTTATTTCAAGAAATCTTATCAAGAAAATTTTGCTTATGCCATTGGCAGAATTTTTTGCTTAATACAGGCAAAAGACAATCTTGGACAAAAATATTTTTTTGCTTGTAATAAGCCTGTAGTTGACTTTTGAAACATTTGAAAACCACAATATAGCTCCTTTATAGAGCTTAAAGAAATGACAAGAAGGCCCATGGGATTACATGGACATTTAACTCATGGTGCAGAAAACAACAGAGGATACTGCAATGCATGATGGGAAATATGTAACTACACCCACCAAACTTAATAAATTTCAGTTGATGCATCTGAAAATGTTTTCTATGACATCATTTGACATTACGTCCATAAAAAATAAATGTAGTTATTTAACAGCTAAAACTGCATAAAATAAACTAAATCTCAATCTGTCCCCTTTAAGAGGGGCTTGAATCAGGTTTTTGAGTGTTTCCTCCTAAGATGTTATGATTAATGTCAAATGGGCTTTCTGTTTTTCTCCACAAGATTAAAATCTATCTTTATTTGTGTTTCCATAATGGGAAAAATACAAATTTACACGCACTGCTGCACAATTATAACATCCCACAAGGGTAACACCCAGACAAACTATGGGATACTAAATCAAAGCCACCGCTTGCTTCATGTTTTTCAGAAGAAAACAGAAAATAACAAACTTACAGTGAAACTAAATCATCTTGTTGCATTTCCTTTTTCCTCTTCATTTCTTATCTTTGGCTTTCCTGTCACCGATACAGGAAAGGCTGACATCAGCAGGCCGAACTGGAGGGAGGGAGGAGGAGAGCCTTGTTGGATGGGGACAGATTAGAGCATTTAGAGTTAAACACGACATCACTCTCAACAAACACAGACAAACAGAAGGTCAAGTGTTCGGATGGAAACTGAGAGAGCTATTAAATTTAATGGACTGAAATTACTGAGAAAAATGCAGGCCTGTCAAAACAGTTTTCACACACTTCAGGGAAGAGGCGGAGAGGAGGGGAATTTAGTAGAGGGGGGAGTTAATGTGAAGTTTGTCAGTCCTGTGAAATCTAATCAGATTTATGTCCTGTGATAAGCAGGAATCATCCCTGTAGCATAACTAGTCAGCTCCTGCAACAAACGCCTGCACAGATTTGGCTGTGGAAGATTTTTTTTACAGGTGCCATGACAAAAAACTTCACTTTTCTGGGGTTTTGGGATGAATTCAGCTCAGGGTTTTCAAACAAATGGATTAAAGACAGACCTCTGTAGAAACACTGAGGGAGGCGACCACAACGTTGTCATTAAATATAAGTTTATGTATTTTCTAAATGCTATCTTGTCTGATAAACATAGTTTACTGTCTGAAGTCCCCATGATGCTAACAGATAGCCTTTAGCAAACAAACTCTGAAAGCTACCAGCAGGTTGACCTAGTTTCTCTAACAAAGGTTATACCTAAATAATGTTGTAGCCAATCAAAAATTAAGTCAGCTTGGTCTCTGGGCAGATCACACACTATATTGCCAAAAGTATTCACTCACCTGCCTTGAGTCACATATGAACTTCAGTAACATCCCATTCCTGATCCAGAGGGTTCAGGATGACGTTGGTCCACCTTTGCAGCTAGAACAGCTTCATCTTCTGGGAAGGCTGTCCACAAGGTTTAGGAGTGTTTCTGGGAATCTTTGACCATCTTCCAGAAGCACATTTGTGAGGTCACGCTGATGTTGGACCAGAAGGCCTGGCTCTCAGTTTCCGCTCTAATTCATCCCAAAGGTGTTCTATGGGGATGAGGTCAGGACTCTGTGCAGGCCAGTCCAGTTCCTCCACACCAGATTCTGCATCCAGGTCTTTCTGGACCTGCTTTGTGCACTGGTGCACAGTCATGTTGGAAGAGGGAGGGGCCAGCTCCAAACTGGTCCCACAAAGTTGGGAGCATGGAATTGTCCAGAATGTCTTGGTATGCTGAAGCATTCAGAGTTCCTTTCACTGGAACTAATGGGCCAAGCCCAGCTCCTGAAAAACACCCCCACACCATAATACCCCCTCCACCAAACTTTACACTCGGTAAAGTACCGTTGTCCTAGCAACCGCTAAACCCAGACTCCTCCATCAGATTGCAGATGGAGAAGTGTGATTGGTCCTCCAGAGAACGCCTCCACTGCTCTAGAGTCCAGTGGCGGCTGCTTTCCACCACTGCATCCACGCTTTGCATTGCACTTGGTGATGTATGGATGGATGCAGCTGGTCGCCATGGAAACCCATTCCATGAAGCTCTCTGTCACTGTTCTTGAGCTGATCTGAAGGCCACATGAAGTTTGGAGGTCTGTAGTGATCGACTGCAGAAAATTGGTAACCTCTTCGTACTATGTTCTTCAGCATCTACTGACCCGCTCTGTCAGTTTACATGGCCGACCACTTTATGGCTGAGTTGCTGACGTTCCCAAACACTTCCATTTTCTTATAATACAGCTGACAGTTGACTGTGGAATATTTAGGAGTGAGGAAATTTCACCACTGGATTGTTGCACAGGTGGCATCCTATCACAGTTCCACGCTGGAATTCACTGAGCTCCTGAGAGCGACTCATTCTTTCACAGATGTTTGTAGAAACAGTCTGCATGCCGAGCTGCTTCATTTATACACCTGTGGACATGGAAGTGACTGGAACTCCTGATTCCCATCATTTGGATGGGTGAGCAGATACTTTTGGCAATATAGTGTATCATCAACATACCCAACCCTTTCACTGAGAAGGAAAACCTGACATGCCAAAACAATCTCCCGCTGTAAAAAGTGACGTTATTTTTCTTTGGAGATAGACATATGCAGCATTATCGACTACATGAAATAGTTTATACTGCTATGACATCACTCTTTTAATTACCTGCCAGTGTGAAAATACATCAGAAAGTTTTAGAAAACCCTGGTCCTCTGATATAAATGGCAGTGTCCATTCATCTTCCTCAGGTCCTGATCTATGTGGCGGTTTTTCTGCAGATGGTTGTGTAGTTTTCAGTTCACCGTCAGTATATATATATGCTCCCACCTGTGTTCATAGTCATCTTCATTTGTGTTACCAACATCAACACAATCAGTTGTTCTCTGTAGGGGTGGGCATGTAGATACCCTGGAGTTGATATTTGGATAACAGCCAGATAAAATATGGGGATACTTCCTTGAGTATCCTGATACCACTGTACAGATACAAACATCTGATTTGTTTTCACTTCTGAGAGTTTTAGGCAATAAAATTATGTGTAGCTTCTGTGTCACATGATGGTGGTAGCCTATCAGTGGTCATGATGATGCTGCTACTGTCGGTGATGATGATGATGCTTTCTGATTTTTTTTACTGGTTTAATGCAGGTTATTGCACATTATGTTTTGGTAAATTTATAAGATTACTATTACAGTCGTCCTCAAAATTATTCATACCCAATAATTAAAGAAAAGACTACATTCACAATAGTAATTCAAATAACAAGAAACTTATTTAAAGGAGTGATGACATAGCAGTTAAAAACTAGTTTATGTTGTTGGCATTACTGCATATGTAAATACTCAAAAAAAAAAAAGGGGAATTTTTACAGGGGGGAATTTTTTAAAACGCGAGACCTCACTCCCTAAAAAAAAAGTGGGGTGGGGGGGAAAATGGGCTTTCCCAGAGAGCACGTTTAAATTAATTTTTGGTACACTCTTTATGAAACCTTTTTTTGGAAAAATGGGGAAAAGGGGGGGGGGGGAGTTAAAGAAAAGCTAACGAGAAAGAAGAGGACAGTGAGAGAGAAAGTTATAACAAGAGAGAAAAGAAAAAAAAAAAAAAAAAAAGAAGGAAAAAAGGGGGTGTCCCCCCCGCGGTGGTGAGAGAAATTTTTTTAAATAATAATTAAAAACCAACGCTGAAGAAGAGAATTATACAGAACAAGAAAGGGAGAAGGAGGGGGGGGGGGGGGGGGGGGGGGGGGGGAGGGAAAGGGAGAAGGGGGGGGGGGGGGGGGGGGGGAAGTGATGGTATATGGTGCTAATAATGAGGAGAAAAATAAAGAAGGAAGAGATAATGAAAGAGGGAGATAGATAGAAAGAGAGAGAAAGAGAAAAAGAGAGAAAGAAGAGAAAGAAAGAGAAGAGAGAAGGAGATACTTCTAGGAGGGAGGGAAGAGAGAAGAAAGAAAGACTCATCTCAATCACAGCCAACAAATAGTACACAACATAAAACCACAAGAGAAAACGTTAGAATAATATATTTAAAAAAAAAATCAAATTTACAAAATTATAGTTTAGTGAAATAAAATGTTGCTTTTGAGTTGTGGTTGGAAATAATTATAATAAAAAAACAAACCGACAAAACTGTCCCAGACACATTAGAGCTCCATTCCTATGAACAATGGACCATCAAGTCTTTTTGAACATTACAGAAAACACCTGATTGCAGTGATTGTCTCCAAGTGTTGCTCAACAAAATTTTAGCTTCAGAGCCCCATCATGCTTGTTTATTTATTTTATTTTTTGTGTGTTTGTTTTCAAACCACAATTCAAAATTTATGTCATGATTTTTTGATAAAATTTTTATTTATTGTTAATTATGTCAATTTCGTCTTATATCACAGACAGATGATTTTTTTTTCTTCTTTAATTGGAGGGTCTGAATAATTTTGAGGATGACTGTACATTTTATATTTGAACATTTTCCAGTGAGTAAGTTTGAATAATCTTAACCTGTACTTAAGTTTTTGGACAGCTGAAACAAGTTTTTTTTTTTTTTTTTTATCTTACTTTTGTTTGATTTCTTCATCAGCATAATTTATTATTGTTTTAAAAGCATTTCTTTCCAGTACTTCTGTTGTCAAGTTTTACGTATGTCTAATAATGCCCTTGTATTCAAGATATTAAGGAAAACTGTGCAATCATGTTATTTTCTTTTAACAAACAAAGAATATCTGTATCGATGAAAAAGTACCATAAACTACTTCAACTGGAGAAATTAGGTACTGTCCATAGTTGTCTCAGTGTGAAACATTATGAAAAAGTATCACAGCATAGTACAGAGAAGCGGTCTGAACTCAACAAAAAATAAAAAAATTTAAATTGCTATCTCAGATTAAATATGTGAAACAAACATGTGAAATTGGCCTTTTTAACATGGGAGTTTATGGGGATTTGCTCTGTTTTGGATGAAAAGTGAACTGCAGTTTTTCAAGGTTACTTCTGGGCCTCACTTTTCTCCAGTGGAGTTTGCCCCCATGGTTTGATTTTTGGCTGATTTTAGGATTTAGGATCGATACATCGATACAGATCGATGTATTGATACAGTACAGGTCAATGTTACACCCTTAGCAGCATTTGCGGACATTAAAAGCAGTTTACTTCAGTCATTTCAGAGACCTCTTCCCCTTTTTATTTATTTTACTGGTGTCTGTATTCCTTATTTTATTCATTCATTTATTTTCTTTTTGATCTAATCTTTAATTTTATTGGTGATTTTATCTGTGATCTGTCATACTTACTTCTCCTGATGCTGCTACAGTACCATTGTAAAGCACTTTTGTCAGCTGAGGCTGCTGGAAATGTGCTATACAAATAAACTGGAATGAAACTGAATTTTCCATCGACAGTATGAACCCTTGTCTTGAAGAGTACTTTAAACTTGATTGGATGTCAGCTCGGTGTATAAACAGCGTATGTGCGTACATACACGTATATCTATATATACATTTGGTTTAGGAAACTGAAATGTAAAACATGTGTCAGGTTATGAAAGTACAGCGACACAACTTGTAAAATGCTTCCTCTCATTTCTGAAGCTGGCGAGACATAAGCACACTGAGCTCATCTGGCAAAGCCATCACACACAGATGCTCACACACACACATAGCAGGACATCTGCTCAAACACTCACTCAACATGGTGGTGAGTAAAAATCAAGAGATGTGATCTCTGAGTAGTACTACAGTAGAAGAAAAGAAAGAAATGTGTTGGCTGAAGCGCATATCTGAAGGAGGAAAGATTAAAAAGTGGAATTAAGAGTTCAAATGAGCAGAAACAAGCAACAAATGATGAACGCTTCAGGTCGGTAACGGATGCGCAGCCTGTACGCGCTGCATGCTGCAGGTTTTATACCATTTAAAGGGAATAGAGGAGCTTGAGAGAGGTCGAGGCTCATCAGTCAGCAAAACTCGATCTGTAAGCGGTGCCGCCCTGAGATTTCCCCTCGGCTAATCTGCTGCCTGACCTCTGCAGTTCTGCTTCTGCAGCCAGAACAAAGCTCCTGAGAACGGAGGAGGGAGGAAGGAAAGCCGCTTCGCTTTTAAATCATTCAGCTTTTTTCATTCTCTCTACAGTTTACTTGTTTTGAGTCTGCTTTTAATTATTCCCACTTTTGGCTATCAGTTCCAGAGCAGAAGAGATGACACACAACATGAAACCAGCATGTTTTTCTTCCTTTTTCTTTTAGCTGAATCATTTCCATTCTTCTGCAAATCCTGTAGCTTTTTCAGTTTTTAAAGAAGACACACTGAGTTTCCTGTAATGAAAGAGTATTTGCTTTCTTTCTCTCCTCATAAAACACAGAAAACCATTTCTGATTTGTCTGACCGGCGTATAAACACATAAATCTGATGTTACAAGAGATTTTATGTGTCAGATGTTTTCTCTGTTGGATTTATAAGATTTCCCTGCAACACCTCAAGTTAAAGATAAAGGAAGGACTGGAAATAAGGATTGTTTTTATGTGACTTACATAAACTCAGAAACCTTATTCTGCTTTAAAAGATCAGAGCTGAGTGTGTGTTTCTTTTCTTTGGCTCTGAGTCATCATTCTTTTCTTCCTTCAGATCATTTCCATGTTCTCCCCTCTTCACTAATTCATGGCCTGGGTTTTGAAACAAACTACGTTCTAATCACAGCTGATTATTAAGTTTCATTTTGGTACTAACATATTAATATACAGCAGGGCGAAAAAAGTGTTAAACACATCAACATTTTTTCTCAGAAAATATATTTCTAGTGGAGCTGTTGACGTGAAATTTTCACCAGATGTCGGCAACAACCCAAGTAATTCACAAGTACAAAGAAATCCTAACATTTATGTCCATAAATGAAGTAATGTGTAATATAGTGAAATGACACAGGGAATAAGTATTTAATACGCTTACTGAAATTTATTTAATTCTTAGTGTAAAAACCTTTGTTGGTGGTTCCAGCCTCCAGACGCCTCCTGCATGGAGAAACCAGTGGAAAACGTTGCTCAGGTGTGATTTTGGTCCATTTTTCCACAAACTGCCTTCAAATCTTCAAGGTTCCGGGTCTCTTCTTTCAACTCGGATCTTCAGTTCTTTCCAAAGACTATCAATTGAATTTAATTGACAGGGCCGTTCTATCAGCTTTATCTTCCTCTTCTTAAAGCAGGTGAGTGTTTCTTGGCTGTGTGGTGGGACGGTCGTCTTGCTGAAAGATCCAGCCTCTTTTCATCTTCAGCAGATTCTGGTCCAGAATGTCTCTCTACTTTCCTCCATTCATTCTTCCTTCAATCATATGAAGTCTGCCAGAACCACATGCTGAAAAACAGCCCCCACCATGATGCTCCCACCTCCAAACTTCACTGTTGCTATGGTGTTTTTGGTGCCATTTCTCCTCCAAACATGTTGTGTCTTATGACATCTGCAGAGTTCAGTTCTGGTCTCATCTGACCAGACTATGTTTTCCAGAATGTCATGGGTTTGTCCAGATGTTGTGTTGCAAACTTCAAACCAGCATCAACCTGCTTCTTCTTCAGAAATGGAGTCTTGCGTGGTGTGCGTGCATGAAGGTCATGGCGGTTGAGTGCATTCCTTCTTGTTTTCTCTGAAACAACTGTAGCTGCTGGTTCCAGGTCTTTCTGAAGCTCTCCACGAGTGGTCCTGGGCTGTTGGAGAACCTTTCTGATGATTGTTCTGACTCCTCTGTCTGAAATCTTGTGAGGAGCATCTGGCCGTGGCCGCTTTATGACCATGCCGTGTTCTTTCCACTTCCGGATGATGGTCCCAATGGTGCTCACTGGAACTTTCACAAGTTTACAAATGCACCTGGAACCAATGCCTTCAGTGTGTTTGCAATAATAAGGTTGTGTAGGTCTTTAGACAGCTCTTTGCTTTTACCCAGCATGCAATGCTTCTTGTCTGACACCTTGGTGATGAGAAACCTTTTTAAAGGCATCAATCAGGACTAAACCAGCTGATATTACTTTGTACTGATAGAGGACAGGATTACTTTCTAAATACTGACAGACTCCAGCTGCTTTCTTGGCTTTCAGATCTTTTTGTCTCCATTTCTTCATGTGTTTAATACTTATTCCCTGTGTCATTTCACTTTATTACACTTAATTTATGGACATAAATGTTAGGATTTCTTTGTATGTGTGCATTACTTGGGTTGTTGCCGATATCTGGTGAAAATTACATGTCAATAGCTCTTATGGAAATATATTTTCTGAGAAAAAAGTTGATGTGTTCAATATCTTTTCCCCCTGCTGTATTTTCAATCAAGAAAAAAAGAGTATGTTACTAAACTCCAAGCGTCAGCTTTTGCTGAGTTGAAAGCTGAAGCTGACATGGTTGTTGTGCAGCAGCAGTGTCACTGATGTGGAGCTGAGCTCAGTCTGCAGCGGCTTCTTCAAATCTGGAGTCGCGTTTAAAATCTGGTTGTTGGACAAACAAAACTGTTCTCACAACAAATGTAACTGGTTTCTCCTTGTCTTATTGTTCCTTTATCTCCAGCTTTATTTGCAGTGTCATGTCTATTTTTAACTGGTTGAAAACAAACAAACCAGATTTGCGACCTGATTTGACATAACAGGACGTGATGTAGCTGATCACTCCGCACTTTAACCTGTCGGCTCCCTCTGGTCTAAAATCAATTATATTCTTATCTCCTTATTATTCTTATTATTGTGCACTTTGATATTCTATGGAAGCCCATTTCTGCCACTCTGATGAAAAATAAAACCAACTTTTATCCCATAATAATGACTTAGCTACTGTATATCATAATTATGAGATAGTTTCTAATAATTATGACTTAGCTATCTCATAATTATCACATAGTGTCCAATATTAATGATTTATGTAGTATCTCATTATTATGATTGAGCTATCTAATAGTTATGATTAGGGCTGGGCGATATGGATCAGATATCATATCACGATATATTTGTTTTAAATGATGATATACGATATATACTGGTATTTCTACCCCAATTTGTCTGAATCTTTCATTTCATATCAAACACCTGTTTTTTCGTATTATGATTAGCTTAAAGATATACAGTAGCTCCACTTTAGTGATGCAATTGACAAAACACTGGTTAGAAATGTTTGTTAAATCGAAATATTTCAAGATAGTTGGCTGGCCACAGTTTAAATAATCAGGTGACATTTTTGTTATCAGAAGTTTATCAAGGTGCAACTGAGTCATTACGAAAAGAATAAAACAAAAACATTTGCACAACTAATATCGCAATATAACGGTATGTGTGAATATCATATCTCCCTCATTATATCGGTATATCATCCAGCCCTAATTATGATACTTCCTCATAATAAAGAGATCGTTTCTCATAGTTATGACTTAGCATTTCATAATTATGAATCTAATACATTAATAATGACATAGTATCTCATCATTATGAGAAAGTATCCCATTATTATGACTGAGCTATCTCATAATTTTACTACCTCATACTAATGACATAGTATCTCATTAGTATGAGATAGTATATAATTATTATGAGTCAGTTCTCATAATTATAACTTAGCTATCTCATAAATATGAGATAGTATCTCATTATTATGACTGAGCTGTCTCATAATTATGATACTATCTCATAGCAATGAGATACTATCTCATATTTCTATGACTGCACTGTCTCATAATTGAGAAACTATCTAATAATAATGATGTCATTATTATCACTTAGCGATCTCATAATTATGAGATACTTTCTCTTAACTATGACTTAGGTATCTCATTATGAAATGGTATATCATATATCATCTTATATCATAATTATGAGATACTATCTAGCAATATTTGATTATTATGAGATAGCTGAGTGATGATAATAATGAGAAAGTATCTCGTAATAATGAGATACTATCTCATTATTTTGAGATAGCTAAGTCATAATTTTGAGATACTTTCTCTTTATTATGACTTAGGTATCTCATTATTATAAAATGGTATAGTATATCATAATTATGAGATGCTATCTAGTAATATTTGATTATTATGAGATAGCTGAGTGATAATAATGAGATAATATCTCGTAATAATTAGATACTATCTCATTGTTATGAGATGGCTAAGTCATAATTACGAGATACCGTGATATCTAATGATAATGAGATAATAATGAGATACAAGCATTCTTTTTTTCTTCAGAGAGGCAGACATGGACTTCCATAATCTTCCTCCATTGCTATTCTTATTGGTATTTTAATTCTTATTCCTATTTTATTTTGTTGGACTGCCAAGATACTAAGAATGGAAATTAGCTTTGCTATGATCTTGCATATTTATGTTATCTATGTACGTAAATATGCGTTGTCCCTTTAATAAAACAATAAGCTATGACTGTGTGGAAACTTTACATTTCTGAAAGCACTGTGGATTTCTGTGGATAATCAAGGCAACACAGACTGTAAGAAAATTATATCTAAATTTCTATCAGGGATTTTTTCTTCCTCTTTTAGCAAAGAGCTAAAACTTGAGGGGAAAGGATTCGTAGCACCACACAGTTTATGTCTTCTTTGAAAATACATGTTTCCTGTTGCTCATGGTTTTAGCTTCACACTCACTTTATAAAAAAGTCATTGCTGTTTGTTCGTGAATGTAAAGTTTAGTTGTGGTTTGGTAACCATGATCAGATGAAGGTGATCAGTGTCTGAACTTAAAAGGAATATCAACTCTTACATGGAAAGATTATCTTTTCTATCTTTTAAATTGCTATAAAAATTTCTGCATGAGAAATTATACAAACATACAAGAACAATGAGCAAAATGAAAAAAGAAATCAGTAAAATACATTAATTAAAAAACAGGAAGAAAATAGAAGGACATAAAATTTAAATGAGTGGAATCAGTAGTTTTAGTTTCACCATCTTTTTTTTTTTTTTTTTTATCAGTTATGTAATCATACTTCCACATTCATGTCCTGCATGTGGTTGGTCTGCCTATCTGCTGCTGCGGAAAGACCCTCCCAACAGGAAAGGCAACATGGATTTCCTCGGTTGTGGGTTGTGTGCTTTTAGTGGATCATCTGCTCATGATTAAACACACGAGGCTGGAAATCCATTTAAAGCCAAAGAGGGTGTCAACAGTAATCAATCTGGGTAAATTTCTTTAGAAATACTACCAGAGGAAATGGGTGATATATATATATTTTTTTTTAAACTAACAGTTTGCAGTCACCAGTGATTTTGTCCTTATTTATTTCTTCTTAGTTCCAACTTGGTGTCTTTATTCTTGTATTAAAAGGAAATGATCCCATATTTGGTTAGTATCCATCTTTATGGTCCAACCTTGCTCAGTTAGTCATAGCCGATTTGTTCATAAGAAGGAAAAAAAATGAGCTCAGAAAACATCTGGGAATTACTCATAATTCCTCATAATAATAATGAAAAGAACTTGTTCTCCATTTGCTGTCATTAACTTGATTTCTGTAGCTTAGGCTAGATGGTGTGATCACACACCTCCCAAATATAAACCTGATGATTATTCTGCTAAAAGACACATGCTTAACATGTTTATTAAACTTTAAAATTCTCAGAAAACAGTCGCTTTAAACTAGAGATGTTGTAGGCCTTTTATGACCGATATCTGATATGCCGACATTGTCCACCAATTCTTAAATTCTGATATCCGATATCAACCAGTACCGATATAGAGAACTGTGAGGTTGTATCGCTCATATTTTGAGAAATGCAACTATATTCTGCTCTGAGAGCAAAGACCCCAAAATATCCTTAACTCAGCCAGAGAAGCTCATTTTGGACATCTGGCTGCCAGATATCAGATACTAGCAGGTATTAGCCAACATGTGGCTAAATCTAATGTTTCTGACAACTTGGTAACTTAACCAACAACTTAAAACCAGACATATTATCAGCAGCTTCAAAGCAAGTCAGTCTGTAGCAGCAGCAGCTGCACCGTAGTCACATGACTCTGAAAGGAATGCTGGGAAATGAAGTTCTGCCACATGTTGGACCACTGCGGGTGGAACATGAGTAAAATCTCACGAGATTTCGTTACGGAGCAATGAAGTCTTGCCAGATTTCATTTTTCAAAATATCGATCCAAAAAACCAATAACGATATTTTCTGTTATCACATTTTAATGCCAATATTGGCCTACTGATATTATCGGCCGATATTGGCATTTGACATCCCTACTTCAAACATTAAAAGACAAAAAACAGTGACAGCTGAACTGTTACATAACGTTGTACAGATTTATGAAGGTGTTTTGTTTGGTACGGATCCCTGAACAGATGGACCACAATCAATTTAATATGTTTCTCAATTAAAATGAAACGGATCATGATGTAAAAATGAACATTACCTCTAATATCACAAATTCTACACTGTAAAATGGAACTTTGGCTTTGGTACAAAAAAATAAATAAATGTCCTCAAGTTCAATAATTGTAAAAAAGAGGAGTACGTGACAAATATTGTTGACTTCTCTTTAAGGCAGGGTAAGGGATCCGGGAAAAACGGTTCTAGCAAGCTACATTTTAAAAAAATACAACCGTCCGAAACCACGCCTCCAGAGGAAAGGAACGTGTGCGCCGATGATTTTCAAGCAGGTTGGCGCTAGCCGAGTGGATAGCTTGTTAGCTAGCTAGTAAACAGCTCTATCTCATCTCCAACTCCTTCTGCGGTGTGAAACATCCACACTGCAAACGTCAACACCTCCATGACCTGATCCACATCCGTTTCTTTTCTTATCAGTGTATTTTAAAGGCAAACGGCTGCACAGGCAACAGCAAGCAGCCATGTTTGTCAGGGTGTGAAGAAGATTTCTGTCTTTTGTTTTTCTTAAAAGTCCTTTCTTTCCAACAAGTGTTAGATGTTTGCTTTCTAGCTGAGGCTAGCAGATGCAGGCTTCAGGGCTTCCATTAGCATTAGCATTAACGTTAGCGTTAACGTTAGCATTAGCTGGCGCTCCATCCAGACTTCTCAGCTCTGCTTTGTTTTCTCCACTTACTAATCCATATTTGATACATCGGATTGGATTTTTGCCCTCTCAGGGGCAGTTTGGGACCTTTGTTGTCTTCATAATTTCATTTTAAAGGAGCCCTATCATGAAAAATGGACTTTTAAGAGCTTTTCAGCATGTCAGTGTGTTATTTCCTCATCAAGAAATGATTTAAATCGTTATTTTTCTTCATTCATGCATTTTTGAGTAATCTACATGAATATTTAAACCAAGCGCTACCTCCCTGCAAACGGCTGACTATCCACCCCGTTACGTATGAACGTGGCACCAATCACGAAAGTCCAAATGCGCACGCTCAGTATCGTAGCAAGACGCCCTCTGTTGAACAGAAACTCAGAGAATCCGATACACACTCTCTGAGGAAGAAACTAACACCTGCAGGAAGATTTCCTCAGAGACAAGCAGCCATCAGCTAACAGACGTTTGCTCCAGAGTTCAGGAGAATTTTCTTCCTTTTTTTTATTTCTTTTTTTTAAGCTCTAGAGGACAACAAGTTGGGAAAAATGCAGTTACGTTCAGCGTGGTTATGTTCAGCGTGGGAGTTTATTTGTTGTACTGGATGAATCGACTTGCCAGAAGTGGTTGGATTTTATCTTCAGGAGCAGGGAAAAAAAACCTCAACTTTGTGTGTGAACTTCAATCCTGACAACTTCATGAATCTCGGGCAGTAAAGTGTTTTTTTTCTCTGGGATTACTTCTGAAACCTGACGCAGTTCCTACTATAAAAACGCGCATGGACAGACAACAACACTGGTGAGTCAACACATCTCTCAGCTCAATGCTAACTGTTAGGCTATGATTTGTTCGCTAATTTACTTACTTGTCAGGGGTCTCTGTGGTACTTCTGTGGTACTGCGTATACTTCAAACTCCATATCAGACTCTGGGTCGAGCGCATACAGCTCCATAACAGGCTGGTCTGTTTTATCCCGTCGATTGGAGTAATTATCCATCACTGTTTACTACTAACATCCACATGAGAGCTGCCGGTGCCGGTGCTACAGACAATTCTGTGACCCTTCAGAATAAGTGTCTCTTCCGGGGCGACGTCATGAAATGGGCGTAAAACATGCTGCAATTGGTCGAGAGCTCCGCGGTTCAGTACAGTCAGCCATCTTACTTCCGTGTTGGAAATTAGATGCATCGAAAAACTAATATTTAACACCAAATTAGTTTCTATAGTAACGATGGGAACATACCTAGCTTATAAATGCCTATATTTGACTTTTGGAACATTTGAAAAGCATGATACAGCTCCTTTAATACATCTTTGCAATGTTTGCTAAAGGCTAGCGGCTAGCTGAGTGTCTTCTTCTGCTATTAGTCGAACTCTGACAAATTACCACCACCAGGTGGGGGGAGGCTACATTGCAACTCATCCAGTCATAAATAACAGTGTAAATATACGGTCCTCGCAGCCCCAACTGCAATTCAAAAGCAATATTTTATTTCACTGAAATATAATTTTGTAATTTTTAATTCATTATTAGTTTCTTTAGTTTCTTGTTATTTGAATTATTATTGTGAATTTACACTTTTCTTTAATGGAGGGTATGAATAATTTTAATGCTGTAGATGCTCTAACTTCCCTGCAAAGCACAACTGAACAACATTTTCATATACATTAGAGTACATGAAAAAAATGTTTTCCTTTACTGTACTTTACATTAAGTAAATAAGTAAACAGAGTAATCCTGTGTTTCAAGTCAATGAATATTTAACCAGTTTGATTTTTCAGAGCTAAGTGAAGAAAAAAGACAAAATTTCTCATCGTAGCCGGTACCTGGAGGTTGTTGATTCTTTCGTAAAGACAATTGTTCATTTCTACAGATTCAATTTCCAATTAAGTTCTTTGTCTTTTGACATCGATTGATGTGCTTCTGTGTTTTAAAGCCTTATGTCAGTTATACACTTAATACAGAACAGAGTCCTTGTAGTCCAGATGACCAGCACCTCCTCCACCTCCTCCAGCTCATCTGCAGCGAGCCGTGACACTGGTCAGAGGCTTAGCGAAGATCAAACGCTCACTTTAACCCAAAAAGACAAACCAAAGCTGAATTAGCCTTGTGTACACAACCATCAGCTGACTGGTTTCCAGCAGAAAGACAGTGTGGATTAAGACAATCCTTCTCTTCTCTTCTCTTCTCTTCTCTTCTCTTCTCTTCTCTTCTCTTCTCTTCTCTTCTCTTCTCTTCTCTTCTCTTCTCCTCTCTTCCTCTCATCTCTGAGAGGTTGAAACGTCTTCATGAACCTAGAAAAACAGATCCATTTGGCTTTTATTGGGGGATTTCAACATTGTTGTGTTTCAGCCAGCGGTCCTAAACCATCAGGCCGTGGAGCATCACTCATGGAGTCTTACAGTAAGCGGTTCAGCTAAAACAAACAAACCAACCTAATACAGTTTTTCTCAATTGCTAAAACACAATTTTTGAAATGTCCCCTCGGTTTTTCACAACTTTAAACACTAAACCCCAAACTCAAACTACTTTCCCAAAACCTCTTTTTCTTGCTGCAAAAGGAAGTTACTGACTCAAAACAGCATCACCTGGCCTCAAAAAGAGACACTATTGTCAAATCATGCCCCAAGCACAGCAAAATGTAAAACACTACAGAGCAATCAGGAAACACTAGAAGGAAAAAAAGGAAAACATAGTTCTCAGAACATCATGCTGTCAAAATGTATGTTTTTTTTATTTACATCAGGCCAAATGCATCATGTCACAACACAGAGAACTCATAACATAAAGTACTAGAGCGCAGACCTCTGCCAAGCAGAACTCGCAATGATAAAGAATCCTTCAAAAAATTCATGGATCCAGAAGATGATCTGGATCACCACCAAAATGTAATGGGTTCGTTCTTGGGCTGAGGCTCGTGACTGGTGAAAATTTCAGGTCAATCCGTCCAGAACTTTTTCCGTAAAGTTGCTGACAGACAGATAAACAAACCGACGCATCAAAAACATAACCTCCTTGGACTGTAGCATGGCAGATCACAGTTGCACGGATTTCACCTGAAATGAAGGCTCTGCGTCGGACCTGATTTTGTCCCCTTATGTCCTCACCCTTGACCACCTCTTATGCGTACTCTTCCTCTCTGATTTCCTCTATCCATCGCAAAATCTTGACCTCCCACAGCTTCCTCAACTGGTTTATATTGGTTCCCCTCATCAGCCAAAGGTGAAATCAATTTTGAGTCACTGTGTTTACCTGTTGACATCTGTGTCTTAGTTGTGATCAAAGTGTGCAACATGTGTTCACCATTTTGCACAGCAAGTGCATCACAATGCAAATGTGTTTGCAAGCAGTGTCTAATGATGTGAAAGGTGCTTTCGGTTTTGATCACAAGAGGACCGATTTGATACCTTGGTTTAGGCTTCTGAAAAATTGGCTTTGAGAATGAGATTTAGTGTTTTAGCAACTGAGAAAAACTGTAAATAAAACAACAGCGCTGACACAGCATGCACCGCTGGAACATTGACTCCTGCTCTTCCTGGACTGAGCTGTGTCTGATAATAAATTGATTCTGATAAGTTGCAAGTTTTTCATCATGCAATAGCAACAAGACCTGTGTGTGAATTATTTATGACTTACAGTTAAAGACAAATATCTGTTGACAAATAGCTGCTAACAATCCGTCTATATCCATATGTGAATTAGCTGTGTGTTAGTTTCTTTCTGTCAAACTCAGGATTCAGGCTGGATGTGTTTATGAAACTTAACCCTGACTTCCAGACAACTCTAGTTCAGGTCCAGTACCAGCGGCCCGGGAGCTTCTGAGCCCTGTTCAGTGTCTCAGTTGTCGCTAGAACAGGGGTCTGCAACCCAGGGGTCGCGTTAACCGAATATTTTCCGTCATTGACCGTTTCTTTTAAATGGTGACAGAAAAATCTGAAGGCCGTCAGTCATTTTGACAGATTGCAATTTACACTCCTGACCATTAGATAGCGAGTTAGCATATTGTCTCTCTTGATGCACGGCCTGTTGGGTTCACTCGGAAAAATGTCACAGCAGCTGAGTGTCCGAAGCTTCTTCAAAAAGCCCGATAATGAATATAGTGTTGACAAAAGAGGTGAAAAAAGGAAGACTGATGCAGTGGAAGATGAGGGACAAAAAAGTAATCAGTCTTCGGCACCAACTGAGCAACCAAGCATTTAATGGAAAAATGCTACCGAATATGTCATTATTATATGTATATATTTTAATTAAAGTGACAGGTAAGAAATAGATTATGACTGGATTTTTATGACCCTGTCAGTCAAAATGACGGACAACGAAAAAGTCTAGCGCAACCTCTGCTGCAACCTTCATAATACGAAACAAAACAAAAACAACAGATAAGGATCATGTCTTGGATGTTTGCAGTGTGGACTTTTTACACCGCAGAAGGAGTTGGAGGTGAGTGGATTAAAGCTTTTAGAAACGTGGTTTATCAGCTGTTTACTAGCATGCTAACGAGCGATCCACTCGGCTGTTGTCGGTTATCTTCACCAACCTGCTCGTAAACCATTGCTGCATGCTTTCATGACTCTGGAGGCGGGGTTACGGGCAGGTGTATTCCTTCAAAATTTAGCTTGCTTGAACCATTTTTCCAAGATTGCCAACCCCAGCTTGAAACTGTGACAAGCTAGCAGTAGGGGAGAGCGGGGTAATGTGATACAGTTTTTACATTTGCTCCCCTCTTGCCATGACAAAATGATATATCAATAAAATTTTCACATTTCCCATTAATTCAGGATGTTTTCTAGTTATGGAAATGATCAGAATGTTTTTAAGACAAAAGGCAATGAAAATATGATTGTTTTAAAAAAAAAAGTGGTCTTGTGTCTCACATTACCCCAGCCTCGGGGTAAAGTGAGACAAACACGAAAAATAAGTGGGGTAAAGTGAACCAGTTAGTGGGTAGGCTGATCCTCTTACATTTTCCACTTTAAAACTACCATAACAACCCATTTTTAACAATTACAGCTGGACTGACAACCGCACGTTCCAAAACTACTGTCAGAAAGGTAACAGAATCATGGGGATGGTCAAATAAGCAAATTTTTCAAACACTTGAAATTTATCCAAAGTAGGTCTGCCATGATAAATCGACTACTCAACTAATCGTCGACTATCAAAATAGTTGGTGACTAATTTTATAATCGACAGATCATTTAATGTTTATAAGCTTTGTTTTTCCTCTGAACATTGCCACTGTACCTTCTGCTGCCTCGTTTTCTGTCGGATCAGCTTCTAGAATTGTATATTGACATAAATGAACATTCACACGACCAGAAAAGCTTGAACCTATTTTTCCATTAGATTTAATGAGAACGTTTCCAAACTTTTGACTGGTTCTGTAAATATGCTACAATTTTTGTACCATCCGATTAGTCAACGAATCGTCAAAAAAATCGGTGACTATTCACATTCACAGTGTGGGACCAGGACAAAGGACAATCAGAACCAGCTAGTACGCAGGGGGTCAGAACATGGGACCATCAGAACCTGTTAGAAGAGCCTGGGACTCTAAAATAAAACATATGTAACGCAATATTACACAAAAACATGTTTAAGACTAAACTAAACTTGTGCTTCGTGCTTCAAGACAGTGTCTCACTTTACCCAGAGCCACTTTTTTAGAAAAAACAACGTAACCTGCAATTCCGGCTAATCTTTAACCAGAATCAAGTACATGGTTTTACATGTTAGAGGTTCATCAACATGCTTGATAGAAGTTTTTCTACCTGAATCAATTTGCTTTGACACAACAGCTGATAAAGTTCACAGCAAGAAAATTTACTTTTACATGCAAAAAACACATTTTTGTGAAAAAACCATACTTAACATAGCAGTAGCACAACTTCTCCTTCCTGGTAAGTAGGTAATGGGAGGAGCTTGAAAACATACTGGTCACCTGACCACAAATGTGTTTATTTGCCGAGAAATAGTGGGTGTCTCACATTACCCCGCTCTCCCCTACCCTCTGTGCCGCTACGATTCCTAAGTATTAGAAACGAAAAAAAAAAAAAAACTTTAACCGTCCACATGACTGTGCTAACGGGGGACTTTCAACAGCCGCTGGCAGACGTTTCTTCTTTCTAAGAGTTGCATTTGTCGAAGGAATGGGTCCCTCGTTTTCAAACACAGTAAACGTAGTTGGTGCCATGTTTACCTTAAAGGGGAAGTTCAGGATTTTTGACATCGGGCCTCATTTTCGAGTGAGCCAGGATACTACTTATCACTGGATACAGTTTCAACATATTTCATCCCATTATTCTAGTTCCAGGAGGTCGCCGATGCTAATGCTAGCATAAGTCAATAGGAATCTGCTAGCCTGTCATTTAAAACAATCTTAACCACTCCACAGAGCATCCGAGGCAAGTCATTTATAACTTAAGACTATCTGTGTAAACGCCATGTTTATAGAATAATGTTACAAATAAAACTAACCTGCGTTTCGTTGCATCTTGATTGTTGCTGCTGAGAAACTTTACAAAGTTTTGCTTCCTGTATTTGGCAGTGGAGTGATGTCATCTGCTGCTACGTGCATGAAGGAATTTGATTACACAAATATACAGTCAAAACTACGGCCACGTCTGAAAGGCATGAGGATATGTTGGATTTTGAAGAAGATTTCAAACCTTTTGCATCAAACTAACTGTCACCATACCTATATGAATCAGAATACACTGACAAAGGTAGTAACACTACAACCCTAAAGCAAAGTATATCACTCTGGTAAGAAACTAGTTCCCCAATATGTAATGCAAGTTTACTAGTTTTACTTGTTGAACCCACAAGTTTACTAGTTTAACACGGCATTTACACAGATAGGCTTGCTGATTTGTGTCGTATGTTCTGTGGAGTGGATAAGATTGGTTTTAATGACAGGCTAGCAGATTCCTATTGACTCACACTAGCATTAGCATCGGCAACCTCCTGAAACTAGAATAATGAGATGAAATATGTTGAAACTGTCTCCAGTGATAGGTAGGACCCGGCGATCATCAGACACCAATAGGAGGTTGCAGAGCAGCTGTTGTGGTGAAGGCTTCCAGTGACTGCACAAATCCAGGCCAGTCGCTGGTGTTTCTTCACAGGAAACCAGTAAAAACTTATTTCCCGTCTCCACTCATCGATTAAAGCAGTCAAAAATGCAAAAAGTATCCTGCATAGTTTAAAAGAGCTCAAGTTCTGATTCAGTGACGTCATGACCGGTTATGAGCATGCACGAGTGACGGATGTATAAATTACAAAGAGTCCATCATCCCTGCAGGGGATCTTATCACTGACAGGACATGGCTGTTAATTGCCCGGATCTTGTTCTTGCCATTGATCAGGACTTGCCTTGCTCATTGCAGGAATATATATATGTGTGTGTGTGTGTGTGTGTGTGTGTGTGAATGTGTGTGTGTGCATACCCTTTATCTGCCGCCCTTCACTCTTTTTCTTTTGCCCCTTTTCTTCCCATTTCACCCTGTTCGTCATCACTGCCCTCCTCAAATCTCTGTTTACTCCTGTTGTTAGGTCTGTCCCCATGGCAACAAAGCTAACCAACGTCTGGGTTTGTGAACATATCTGGGGAAGAGTGAGTGGAAAAGAAGAGTACTATGAGAGAGAAAGAGAGATGCAGCCAAAGGGAGAAAAGAAAGAAAAAGAGAGCCAATTCTAAACACTCTCCAGACATGGCAGCGAAAAATACATCTCTCTGGAAAAGTGAGTCCAGCTTTCCAGCTCGAAATATCTTATAAGATGCACACGGGGGAGGCATCCAAATTATAAGGACATGAAAGCAGAGGGCAGGAAAGCTCATGCTGCTTTTTTTTTCTCTTCATGACGAAACATGTTTACATAAAATATGTCCAGAAAAAAGAAGGGAACTTTATTTAAGGATGGTTGAACGGAGGTAAGAACAGGACTCTCCTTCCAGTCTTTCAGATTGCTAGCCTGGAAACAGATGAACACTGAGATCATTGTTGCTCCTCAGCTCCAGCGGTGAGGCTCTGCAGCGGTGAGGCTCTGCAGCAGTGAGGCTCTGCAGCGGTGAGGCTCTGCAGCGGTGGGTCTTCTCTAAAAGTTTCTGAAGTCACTGCTGCTCTGAGAGAGAATATGCCTCTGTTCCTCACCTCATCTCTGGCGAGGCAGGGTGAGGGGACGGTGGGGCAAACAGAGGAGGAGGATCTGAAGAAACAGTACGGAGGGCAATATGGACAAAGTCAGACAGATGTGAAGAAGAGGGTTGATTTTACCAGAAGCCAGTAAAGCTGCTGCATACTGTACTTGCCAACATTGGGCTGTGAAAAATAGGATTTTTTTTTTTTTTTTATTAGGGATTATTTAGGGATGCAAGATAATCTTTTCTTCTTTTAACTGATAACAATAATCAATAAATTTCAGCTTTTAAAGCGCAATAGCGATAACTTATTATTTTTTTGCATGTTAGTCACACATAAATGTTTCAGATCATCAAACAAATTTAAACATTAGACAAAGATAACAAAAGTAAACACAAAATGCAGTTTTTAAATGAAGAATTTTATCTTTAAGGGGGTATATTAATTAAAACTTCCATGTCCCTGTGTGAAAAAGTGATCTTCCCCTAAACCTAATAACTGGTTGTTCCACCTTAGCAGCAACAACTGCAATCAAGCGTTTGTGATAACTGGCAGTGAGTCTTCTACAGCGCTGTGGAGGAATTTTGTTCCACTCATCTTTGCAGAATTGTTGTAATTCAGCCACATTGGAGGCTTTTCCAGCATGAACCGCCTTTTTAAGGTCATGCCACAGCATCTTAATTAGACATGTGGCAGACCAGAAGCCGGCCTGCCGACCAGTGGCTAACAGTTAGCTCCTTGTTTGCTCTCGGTTTGTAGCAGAGTAGCACAACAGCGGTTTTTAGTCAGATAATAGCAAGTCTAAGCGTGTCTTACCTTTACACAGCCGCCTAGGGGGCTAATCTTCGTTAGCTCCTGTTAGTTTCAAGTTAGCTCGGTTAGCATTTGGCCTAGAGTACGTCAACTGTCAATCATTTGCCCCGCGGCTCAGAGCGGTCTTGCCTTTGCCCATTTTAGTATTTGCCAGGAGTGACGACACACGTGACACGGCAAGATGGCGATGGTGGGACATGCCCAACTGGCTTCACTTTTAGCTCTTTAGAAACCAACGGGTGAAGTAGCGGAAGGTTCATCCCTCACTATTAACAATCTGTGGTTTTGGATCATTGTTCTGCTGCAGAACCCAAGTGCGCTTCAGCTTGAGGTCACCAACAGATGGCCGGACGTTCTCCTTCAGGATTTTTTGGTAGAAGCAGAATTCATGGTTCCATTTACCACAGTAGGTCTTCCAGGTCCTGAAGCAGCAAAACAGCCCCAGACCATCACACTACCACCACCATATTTTACTAATGGACGTGTTCCTTTTCTGAAATGCCGTGTTCTCCAGATGTAATGGGACCTCCACCTTCCAGAAAGTTCCACTTTTGTCTCGTCAGTCCACAGAGTATTTTCCCAAAAGTCTTGGGGATCATCAAGATGCTTTCTGGCTAAACTGAGACGAGCCTTTATGTTCTTTTTGCTCAGCAGTGGTTTTGGTCTTGGAGCTCTGCCATGCAGCCATTTTTGCCCCCCAGTCTCTTTCTGATGGTGGAGTCATGAACACTGACCTTCATTGAGGCAAGTGAGGCCTGCAGTTCTTGGATGTTGTTCTGGGGTCTTTTGTGACCTCTTGGATGAGTCGTCGCTGTGCTCTTGGGGTCATTTTGGTCGGCCGGCCCCTCCTGGGAAGGTTCACCACTGTTCCATGTTTTCACCATTTGTGGATAATGGTTCTCACTGTGGTTTTCTGGAGTCCCAAAGCTTTAGAAATGGCTTTGGAACCTTTTCCACACTGATAGATCTCGGTTACTTTGTTTCTCATTTGTTCCTGAATTTCTTTGGATGGCAGCATGATGTCTAGCTTTGGAGGATCTTTTGGTCTACTTAACTTTGTCAGGCAGGTCCTATTTAAGTGATTTCTTGATTGATAACAGGTGTGGCAAAAATCAGGCCTGGGTGTGGCTTGAGAAATTGAATTCCGCTTTCCAAAGATGTAATAAACCAGAGTTAATTTATGTTTTAACAAGTGGGGGGGGGGGGCAATCACTATTTCACACAGAGCCATGTAGGTTTGGATTTTCCCCCTTACTAATATAATTTTCATTCACAAAATGCATTTTCTGCCTACTTGTGTTAAATATGTCTAATATTTAAACTTGTTTGATGATCTGAAATATACAGTATAACAAACATGCAAAATAATAAGAAATCTGGAAGTTGGCAAACACTTTGTCACAGAAGTGTACATACCTAATCATACCGAATCAAAAATTCTAACTATAAGGGGTATCTAGTATCTAAAATAAGGAGGGAAAGTATTTTTGAAGCAGCATAGGGTCCCCCATGTGAAGTAGCAATTTGCTTTCCCAAATTACAATATCTCAGCGAGATAAGCTTAAAACTGAGACTTTTGCCGATCTTTTAAAAAGTCAAACTGTAGGGGTAGCATGCATGCCCACATCTACACATACATATGTGCACAGCGCAAAAACATAAAAAATGAGAAATGAAATTTTCTTTTCTTTCACTTCAGATCGTTTGAACAACTTCAGACTTAACCATAAATTTGAAGTTTTTCATAATCTTTATATATTTTCATGTTTTTATGCTCTCTTTTGTCATAAACTCCCATTTTTTTAATGAGAAAAAACACGAAATGTGCCATATTTACAAAAATAAAGTGTAAATTTTAATATTTCCTATGAGGATATTATAACCTTGAGAAGGTCAGTAATTGGCAAGAAAATAGATTTTTAGGCATTATTACTTTTAGCGCTATGAGCATTTATTGGAAAAACTGACACTTTCACCTAAGGGCATGGTACCCTTCATAAAACTGCAGTAAAATGCCTTATATTAAAACTTTTTTTTTCCACTTTTTTCACATCAGATCCTTTAAACAACTTCAGACCAAACCGTAAATGTAAAGTTTTTCATTATTTTTTCATATATTTTGATGTTTTTATGCAATTTCTTTGTCATAAACTCCCACTTTTTAATGAGAAAAAACACTATGGGCCATATTTATGAAAATAAGGTGCAAATTGGAATATTTTTTATGTTGCTTCTGTATTTGAGTGTTTTATTCTTGTCATAAATCTAGTCATGTGAAGGACATGTTTACATATATGTGTACATGAGGTGCTCTCTTTGTTTTTGTGCTTTATTACTGTATGAATGAATGGTTGTCATTTTCTGTGTTTGCGTTCTAGCTTATTTTTCTAATGTTACACTCCAACCTCATGCACTTGAAATACACTAATGCTTGCACTTTATGCCATTTATATCTAAATAAAACAGCTGGGAATGAATAAAAACCTGGCAGCAGAGGAACAACAGGTGAACGTGAGGAGAACAAATGCTGATTAGTGCGACAGCCTTGACTGGGGTTTCCCCACATCTATTAAATCTTTCCCTCCGCTCGCTGAACATACGAGGGAACTTATCTGATAATGGCTCGAGTATTTGCTAAACAAGGCCCCGTTTGTTATCTCTGACTGTGAGTCTTGGTCTTACAGGATCATGGTGGGAGTCTCCAACAGCAGATTCAGATGAAACTGGCCCACTGAGGATCCCGCTGATCATTACATAACTGTAGCCATGTTGACAAAGTGGTGTTTCATGCTTCTTATTGGCTAAAGACCAGCATCTCATCAGACTTCCCTGATTTAAATGATGGTGAAGATCATTAAAATCATTCCAACTTGCTGATAATGGGCAGAAACGCGAAACTGGAGGAATCCTTGTATGCCACAAGTCAAAAGTTTCAGAACATCCCTACTTTTCCAGTTCTTTATGGGAAGACGGATAGGGTTGGATGTGACCCAGATCTTGATCTTGGTAGCACCACTTTTCAAAGCTTGCTCAACTTCTGCTGTTGCAGAAAAGATTGTAGTTGTTGACTCATTTCTTGCTGCCTGAAAAAGGCTAAAATGTGCATTATTTTTCAGCGCAGGGAGACCTGATCCTTTTCTAACCTCCTGCAGCTCATCATTTATCTGTCTATCATTATTAGGCTTGAACTGCTTGAATTCCAACAACAAAATTAAAATGAAATAAAAAAATAGGGTATTCTCAAACTTTGGGCCGGTATTGCAGAGAACAAAGCCCTCTCTGTGCAGCAGGGGGATATCTTCTCTATCTGCCTCTTTGTGGTATGAGATCCTAAAGGCTTGTGCAGCCTGATATAATGGAGTAATGCAGCAAGGCAGAGCACACATTTTTACTGCACACGCACACACGCTCAGCCACTTAACTGGACGTGCACTCGGCGTATCACAAACCCCTGCCTTTGTGTCCCATGCACACAGAGAATCCTGTTTAACGGCTCTTTCATTAAGCCCAAATGTCATGAGAGTGAGCAGCGGGGTTCGCGTGGCCGGTAAGGTCAGGCTGAGGGAGCAGAGGTCATCCCGGTCAGATGAAGTGGCCGATTGTGCAGTGGGATTGTTGTTCTGCTGAATATCAGTAATGAGGGAGTTGGTAGTGAGGAGAAAGGTCAGAGGACAGACGAGCCATCAGCCAGGCTGGGTGCTGTCATACGGCTCCCCGCATGATCGACTTCCTCACTGAAACACTTGGACAGCTCAGAATTAGTTAAAAGAAGCTTTGATTTGGTCAGTTTGGACTTGAGACGTGTTCAGTGCATTATGCTGCACTGTGGTGCACGGTAAAGGAGTGATGACATATCAGTATAAACTATTTCTTGAAGTTGATATTGCTGCAAAAGTCAATCCTCCAGAGAAAAATAATGTCACTGTTTTTCAGGGGGGTTGTTTTGGTGCACCAGATTTCCCTCCTGAGTAAAAGGGTTGTCTACAGTAATGATATGATCTGCCCGGAAACCAAGCTGACTTCATTTTCGATTGGCTATAACCTTATTTAGAGAAACTAGAGCCCTATTCTGACAGGATTAGTATTACCTAAGGACCACATGTAATGAATAAATTACCCCCTGACGTCTGTTTTTTCTGTTGCGCATTCACACAGGATAATTGAAGTCTGAGATTTAACTGAAATTCACAGACACCCAGCAGGTATGACGTCAACACGCTGCGTATTGCGTAACATTTTCTCATACGAGCTGCATTTCCATCAGCAGCACACGGCCATTCAGAGACAAATGTGATGAAATAAGTTGAGGACAGTCGTTACCAATGCTTTAAGAACTTGCACCATCCGCATGTTGTCCAAAATAAATGTTTCTCGCTGCAGGAAAATGCCATTTACAGATTTTTAAATTTCCACAGTCACTCAGATTCCAAGGTTAATGCTTTTTGAATGATCATAAACATTGTAATTTAGATGGTAAACCTATTTAGCAGCCTCCGTTCTTAGCTAAAAAGGAAAAGAATACCGCCAAATCACCGGTTATTTCTGTCCAAATCACAGAGATGCTTATTCGCATTGGATTAGTTTTATCAAAGGACCTCTGACCTCTTATAGAAGGTAATTTGCAGGGAAATTATAACGTCACAAATCACAGACATGGCGATTCACATCAAATTAAAATCACAAACAATCTCTGTAATTATTACAAATTACATGTGGTCTCTAGGTAATAATGCTGTCAGAATAGGGCTTTTGTCTATGATTTTAATCCCGTGCGAATCGACCATGTCTGTAATTTGCGTTGTAATGATTCCCCCACAAATGGCCGACTTTGCTAAACTCAGAGGTCCTCTGATAATAATCCAATGTGAATATGCATCTCTGTGATTTGAAGAGAAATGTCCCGTGATTTGGCGGTACTGGATGCATTTCATTTCCTTTTTAGGGAAGAATGGAGGCTGCAAATAGGTTTTCCTTCCAAATAACTGCTGATATATAAAGTAATTTTGGAGTGGGAGTGATCGGGGGGAAGTTTCGATTCGACCGTTTTATGGTCCGATCCGATTTTATGACACAATGTCTGTTAATCTGACATAGCGACCGCCACGAACGATGAAAAAAATCGTGTACTCTGATCCTGGCATTAAGTTGAACAATGATGCTTACTTCTATTTACAACAAATTTAGTAATATTTTGATATTACCAGGTACTTTTTTTCTAAGAATAATCCAGAATTCTGACTTTTTTCAGAAATTAATAAAAACATCTGCAGATTTTTTTTTATGTTCTAGAAAAAAAAAATCAACATTCTAAAAAAAAAGTCAGAATTTCACTTTTCCAGACTTTTTCCAGAATGTTCTGGAAAAAAAAGTCAGAATTTTTACTTTGTTTTTCTCAGATTTTTTTTCTTCAGTGGCCATAATCCTCTTCTGTATGTATCATATAATGTATTTTATGCATTTATTAATTCTATGTTTTATTTATTAATAATAATTGATCATTGTATTAATATTTATTCATTTTTATGTATTCTATTTGTTTATTTCATGTATTTTAATCTTTTATGTATTAATATATTTTTAATACTTGAATGTATGTACACTTCTGACTTTGAAGAAAGTTATGAACGCTTCACTGAATTATTCCGTATTTTGCTAATCCTGATATAAAACAGGACAGTTTTTTTTTTTTGTGTATGTAAACTTTGATTTTCTGTAATGTATATAGAAATCATAGCGTCAAGTTTCTCCCACAGCCTCAGTTACTTACAGAAAACTCAGCTTTATCACATAAAGGTTCTGCAGACCTGCATCATTCCAGTTAAACTCAGTCACTCAGCCGAATAAAAACATTTTTGAGGCATTGAGTTTGCATATTTAGTTTTTAGTGAAGCAAACTCATCAGATTTTACAGTGTGGTGTTACATGCTGCACATTTTATCCCCATCAGAAACAAAGTTCCTGATGTCAGCCTCTCTGTTAAATGATTTCTCATGTCTCCAGCTGTCCATCTGAGCCAGTTCCTGAGCTGAATCTGAGCTGGAAGTCTGTGTGCAGGTTTGCAGGTTCTGCTGGCTGCAGGGGTGAGGGCGAGCATGCATGCAGGAGTCCACGCCTCGACTTCCCCGATGGCAGCTGGGGTCAGTTCCAGCTCGCCCCCATAGTGCTGAGTGGGTGCAGAAAACAAATGACTGCAAAAATACATAAACATCGCCACCTACAGGCTGCTGTTTGTCAGCACACGAACAACAAGACAACTGATGACACGACAAGTGGAAATGATGAAAATTAGGACTTTAAGTGATCAGTGATCAGTGAAAGGGTTTTCATTCATCACTTGGATCTTTTTTCTTTTAAATAATCTTTTTTCTCTCCTTCAGGTGGATTTATAAAAATGGAATTATTATAATGCTAAGAGGTTTCAGCCACTGTTTTACATTTGTTTTAAAAAGTTTAAGAGCTGTAATTCTTGGAACATTTCAACATTTTGGACCTTTTTAATAAATGTGCTACTTTAAACGTTAGTTTCAGGAGTAGCTTTAATTGTACAGAGTCAATTCATGGCAAAGTTATCCTTTATCACTTTTAAAGATGCATTAATTCAGTACAGTTTAATGCAGGTCAATGTAGACCAATTATGATCCAATGAAGACACATCCATGATCTGATATACACACTTAAAAATAGAGGTACAAGACAGGAACATTTCTGTACCTGTACATTGTTTTTACAAATGTTCTCTCAAAAGTACAATATTGGTTGCTTGTTGCACTTCTATTTTCTGATTTCTGGCAGCCCTTCCCCCCATGCTTTTGAGTGCGTATAATCCAGTTTAAATAAGTGTTCATATTAAAAAAAAGCATGGTAACCAGCACAAGGAAACCAATCCTCCATCCTGAGCTGCAGGAGTGGACAGTGGAGAGGAAAGATGGCCGCCTGCCTGGACTGGTTGGGCGGAAAGGAGAGGAAAGAGGCGCTGACAAGCATCGTGACTCTGAGCCAGGGACACCTGCTGAGAAGGAAAAAGAGAATGTTACATATTTATACATGGAGAGTAAAAAGAGCAGAGAGGAGCCCAGTGCATCCTGGGATATTCCCCAACAGCTTTGGCCCATAGTAGTGGAACCAAAATGATGGATCAGGGTCACCAAAACCAGATCTAACGATGAGGTTTTATCTCAAACGGAGGTTTTAAGTCAAATCTGGAAGGTGGAGGAGGCGACTGTTTCCTGAACCAGAACTGGAGCTGAAAGCCAACAAGAGCACAGGAGGAAAAACTAAGATGAGTAACCTCAACGAACACAAGATGGCATCCTAAACCTTGTCAAATATTTACATATATAAGTCTCAGTCAGAACAGGAGTCAGTCCAACAAACACCTTAATAATAAATCAATACCAGAGAAATTAGATAAAATAGTGAGAAATGAACAGATCTGGTGTTGCAGGTCTGATCCTCCAGACAGTAATGAGCAATCAAATAAACATTTGTAGTTGCAGTTTCTAAGAAACTGGTCTGTATGGCCGTGCCTCAATCCGCACACTTGAGCGCTTCAAACACTAGTTTTAAGTGTGTAGTGCGTTCATGCTGTCATTTACGCTCAAATTCAGCTCTGAAACTTCCTGGATGTTGCCCTATAACGGGCAAAAACCAAGTGCAGAATGAAGCACTAAACAGACGCCATCTTGCCGACTTCGATGAAGAGGCGGGACTTTTGAACTGTTTTCAGAGCTGAATAATGGCGGTGAACAAAGCGGTGGCGACCCCTGCTGCATCGGAGACGGTATTGTACTGATTAAAGTAATTCATGAAATGATTTAGACGTAATGACTAATGTATATTGTAGCATGCTGCCAAGCTGTTAAATCCCTGATGACATTCATGTGTTTGAGGAAAGCGCTTATACCGGCTCAGTAGAGTTAGCTCACGTTAGTGGGCAATGCTAGTCCATCACTTCCGGTAAGTGCAGTGCTCATTTAGCGACAATAGTGAGTACGATGAAGGGAGTACACAATGCGCACTATGCACTGAATTCCAGTGCACTCGAGCAAGTGTGCGGTTGGAGACATGGCTGATGTTTGCACCTGGAAAGTGGCTTGAATGAACAACCACAGACTAGACTGGTGTCTGTTAGGGTTTTTGCCACAATGTCACAAAGGCAGAATTTTATAACCTTAAAAACATCAGACTATGATATACTGTATATATATGTGTATATATATATATATATATATATATATACATACAGGTGTATAAATGAAGCAGCGCGGCATGCAGACTGTTTCTACAAACATTTGTGAAAGAATGTGTCGCTCTCAGGAGCTCAGTGAATTCCAGCGTGGAACTGTGATAGGATGCCACCTGTGCAACAAATCCACTCGTGAAATTTCCTCGCTCCCAAATATTCCACAGTCAACTGTCAGCTGTATTGTAAGAAAATGGAAGTGTTTGGGAACAACAGCAACTCAGCCACAAAGTGGTCGTCCACGTAAACTGACGGAGCGGGTCAGCGGATGCTGAAGCACATAGTGCGAAGAGGTCACCAACTTTCTGCAGAGTCGATCACTACAGACCTCCAAACTTCATGTGGCCATAAGATCAGCTCAAGAACAGTGACAGAGAGCTTCATGGAATGGGTTTCCATTAGGGATGTTCGACATAGGTTTTTTTTTTTTTTTTTACCAATTTCCGATATACCGATATTGTCCAGCTCTTAAATTCCAATATCTGATATCAATCTATACCGATATATGCTGTGAGGTTGTATCTCTCATATTCTGAGATAAAACTATATTCTGCTCTGAGATCAAAGATCCCAAAATCTCCTTCACTCAACCAGAGGAGTTCATTTTGGACATCTGGCTGCCAGATATCAGATACTAGCAGGTATTAGCCAACATGTGGCTGATTCTAATGTTTCTGACAACTTAACCAACAACTTAAACCGAGACATATTATCAGCAGCTTCAAAGCAAGTCAGTCTGTAGCAGCAGCTGCACCGTAGTCACATGACTCTGAAAGGAATGCTGGGATATGAAGTTCTTCCACAATTACAGGGACTTTTCCACATGCTGGACCATATCAGATTTTCCGATATCAGATTTTAATGCCAATATCAGCCGATAATATTGGACATCCCTAGTTTCCATGTTCAAGTTCAGTTTATTTGTATAGCACGCTTACAGCGACCGTGGTCGCACAAAGTGCTTCACAGAGATATAAAAGATACCCTAATAGATAAATGAAACACACAAACGCTGATGTAAGCACATTAACACGAAGCATACTTACACATTCACACCTATTGTGTGGTCATATGTGTAAATAAAACACAAATACACACAAGGATGCACAAACACTGGTGAACTTAGAATGATCACAGTGAATAAATAAAATAAGGCCAAATTAGAAGATAAAAACAAGAGACCAAATAAATACTTAAAAGAATAAAAAATACAAAGTATGAATGAGGACCTCAGCTAGAAATTAAAAGCTAGAGCAAAGAAATATGTTTTCAGTAAAGTTTTAAAAGCTTGGACAGACTGGGCACTTCTAATATGTAGCGGCAGCACTTTCCACAAACTCGGGGCCGTCACCGAGAAGCTCTCTCACCTCAAGAGACACATCTGGTGTGAGGAACCTCCAAAAGCAACTGAGAAGAGGACCTCATCTAGTGGGAGCATGCCTGATCAAAAAGCTCCGCCATATATGGAGGAGATAACCCATTCAGAGCCTTATAAGCCAGGAATAACATTTTAAACTGGACCCTAAAGCTGACGGGAAGCCAGTGGAGCTCAGCGAGGACGGGAGTGATGTGGCCGGAAAGCTTCTTTCCGGTCAACAAACGGGCAGCTGCATTCTGAGCAAGCTGGAGACGGTGGAGGGATGAATTACAATAATCAAGATGAGACATAATTAGCAAATGAACCACCTTCTCAAAGTTTTGAGCAGATATGGTTTGACCTTCCCGAGGACTCGTAGGTGAAAGACAAGGTGGAGAAGCTGCATCCATCTAACATCACCAAGTGCAATGCAAAGCGTGGATGCAGAGGTGGAAAGCAGCCGCCGCTGGACTGTAGAGCAGTGGAGGCGTTCTCTGGAGTGACGAATTACGTTTCTCCATCTGGCAATCTGATGGACAAGTCTGGGTTGTGGGACTTGTGTGTAAAGTTTGGTGGAGGGGGGATTATGGTGTGGGGGTGTTTTCAGGTGCTGGGCTTGGCCCCTTAGTTCCAGTGAAAGGAACTCTGAATGCTTCAGCATACCAAGACATTCTGGACAATTCCATGCTCCCAACTTTGTGGGACCAGTTTGATCCGTGCCATATAAGAAAGAAGGAGAGGGGTGAGGAGAGATGAATAAAAAAAATAACTATAATAAGAGCTGGCCCCTTCCTCTTCCAACATGACTGTGCACCACAAAGCAGGTCCATGAAGACCCTGGAGGTGCAGAGTTTGGTGAGGAGGAACTGGACTGGCCTGCACAGAGTCCTGACCCCAACCCCATACGAACACCTTTGGGATGAATCAGAGTCTATGTGGCTTTAATGGAGAGAAGACTGCAAGGTAGAGGAAAGTGGTAAATTTTAAGAGGAGTGTTGTTCTGTTATGAAGGTGGATGAAGGCTGATGGGTGAAGGTTGATGTAGACTAGGTCTTTTATGTTTAGGCTAGACCAGAGGTTGTATCCCTTAAAGGAGTAGGTGCCCTGTGGTCTTTGCGGAGACTGAGAGCCAGGCCTTCTGGTCCAACATCAGTGTGACCTCACAAATGTGCTTCTGGAAGATGGTCAAAGACTCCCAGAAACACTCCTAAACCTTGTGGACAGCCTTCCCAGAAGATGAAGCTGTTCTTGCTGCAAAGGTGGACCAACGTCAAACTGAACCCGACGGATCAGGAATGGGACGTTACTGAAGCTCATATATGAGTCAAGACAGGTGAAAAGAAAAATGGAGGGGGGGAAAGGATGGGGAGAGGGGGCACCGGGGGGGATGGGGGAGCAGGGATCGGGAGGGGAGGGGCGGGGAAGCCGCCCACCGGAGCCTCCCGGGGGGGGGGGGCTGGGGGGCGTGTGGGGGGGGGCGGGAAAAAGGGCGAATACTTTTGGCAATATAGTGTATACATAGTGCAGTATTGTGCAAAATAGCTGTGTATCCCTTTTTGTGATATACTCACAAAAAGGTATATACAGCTGCAAAGTTTCCCAGAGTACATCTCAAAATTTACTCTAATCCAAGTTTGTGCATAGGCCCGCAGTAACACATTTACCATCCAGCTGCATATACACCTCTTTTCTCTACTATTCCAATTTAAAACACCAAGTTTGACACGGTGCTACTAGATAAAAACTGTGATTTGGGGTTGAGAACATATAATCCATTAAAATACCGAGTCAAAGATGAAACAATGCATCACACACCGACCACCAGCAGAAAGAGCTCCTGTTGACAGTATTCATGTTTCCAGTCGGGGGTCAATCTCATGGCAGTCGGGTCAAAGTGGCTCGGTGTTTCACCAGGCTTCGGTTTCACCGTCCCTACTGCTAACTTAAGCCAAATTAATCAAAGCCATGATTAACACTGTCAGCCTAAGCCCCGCCCACCAAGTCTGATAGGTAAGCTGACCGTTCAAATTAATTCGTGACGTCCTCGTCATGCTGACTATAAAATAATTATCTTTTTTTTACTTTTTACATACAGTTAATGGGTATTTTTCATGAACTAATGACCAATTTTAATTAATCAATTAAGACACATTTAAGTAATTTATGATCTATTTAATTTCAAGTGTAATCAATATGATACATTTAAACAATTATTAATTATGATCTAATTGTATTTTAAGATAGATAGATAGATAGATAGATAGATAGATAGATAGATAGATAGATAGATAGATAGATAGATAGATAGATAGATAGATAGATAGATAGATAGATAGATAGATAGATAGATAGATAGATAAGCTCGTTCCGGTTTCTCGGCTCGTGCAGCGGCTGGTTCCGCGTCTGTTTTCTGTTTTCTGCCAGCTGGGGGACGCATTATGATGTGGAGGGGGTTGAATCTTCTCAGGTTTCACTCCAAGCTGCGTCCTGCTCATGACAATGTAGCTTTTCCTCTGAATCCGCTTCTCCAGACGCTCGCGCCGCGCGGAGGAGCGCGCGCCCTGGGGAAACGGGAGATCTCGAGCCTGCCCATCACATAAATCATGCTCGGGAGAAAATGAGCTGCCCCTTTCTCTTGTTTTCTGTTAACCAGCGGCGGGAAAAGCTCGAGAGAAAACGGCTGCAACTTCAGGACCACCGGCTGTCCGTCCGGCGGGGATCAGCGAGGATGGTCTGAGTGGTAGATGACTGGAGGGTGATGCACGCGACCAGGGACACGAACCATGGTAAGCTTTCATATTCAGCAACACTAGATAAGAATGAAGCTTTCAGAGAAGTTTGAGCTGAAGAAAATGCTGAGTAGGCATATTCCAGAACAGCCGTGACTTTATTGTTTCGGTTGTGCTGTCATACCTCCTCATATGTAGGCTGCTTGTTCTCAGGTGACCAGTTCACCTGTGAATTTGTCCACTAGTGGAAGAATTTCACACTGTAATGTGGAAGTTATTGGTCTCATTTCTGAGCTGAATGGGGTCAAATGATCTACAGCTGAGCCAAACTATCAGCAAATGAAACACAGACCTACCTGATGTATTATATATGTCACATATATATATATATATATATATATATATGCTGTATGTGTGTGTGTGTGTGCAACATTTGTGGATGAACTCATAAGTCGGCCGATACATCTGTTTGCCGATATTTGCAGTTTGTTTTTTCCTGGTATCAGCACCAGCCAAATATTTCAGGTGTGTTTTATATATATATTTTTTTAGAAGTTTAACATTTCTTTTTATTATTTGTTTACACGTTCACTGTTTCTTTTTTATATATTTATTTGAGGTGTTTTGCTCTTTTTATATTTTAAAAAAGAGTTGTATTTTTTCTTTTTTAAAATCTTTTGTTTTTATTAAAAAGAAGTAAAAATATTTTTCATTGTATCCTTTATCATATTAATTTGGGAGTCAAATCTGGTATCGGCTCCAAATACCAGCAGGTTTTATCTGCCATCAGCTGATGAGAAAATATCGGTGTTGGTATCGGCCCTAAAAACCTGTATCGGTCAAACCCCTAATATTTACATAAATAGCAATATTTATGTAAGACATTTAGTGTCTTTTTCTTTTTTTTTAATCTTTTGTTCATTTATTCTTTTTATTAAAAAGTAGAAAAATTATTTTTCATTATATCTTTCATCATATCAATTTGCGAGTCAAATGCAGTATCGGCCCCAAATATCAGCAGGTTGTATCGGCCATCAACTGATGAGAAAATATCGATATTGCTATCGGCCCTAAAAAATCTGTTTCGGTCGATCCATAATTTTTACAGACCATTCCTTTTACTTTTTGTCCTTTAAAAGAAAATCACAAGATTGTACATTTTGCTTTATTATCTTGAATGCAGGGGCAATATTAGATATAAGTCAAACCATAGAACAGAAGTACTGGAAAGAAATACTTTAAAAACAATAATAAATTATAGTGATGTTAAAATGAAACAAAAATAGATTAAAATCAAAAACATCTTTTAGTTATCAAATAACATAAATTATACCAACTAAAATAATCATTTATTAAGAGGAAAATGTCAAAATTTAAAATGTAATAGTTATATTACAAATTGACCAAATAATAATGTACAATAACCTGCATTAAACCACTGAAAAACAACAAAACATCATCATCATCACTAACAGTAGCATCATCATCATCACATCTGATAGGCTACCACCATCATGTGATACAGAAGCTAGAATCTGGCTGCTTTCATCATTTCATTGCCTAAAACTCTCAGAAGTAGAAACAAATTGCATGTTTTGTATCTGTACAGTGGTATCACGATATTCAAAAAGTATCGATTCCGATATTTTGTCTGGCTGGTATCGAAGTATCGACTCCCATCCCTACCGAGCACGCACGGAATCGGTGCCTTTGCTTTGCAGCGTGCAGACTGCAGCTCTTTGCCTCCTGAAATGGAAGGCTGCTGCAATGGGGCATCCTAACCTACGAGAATTTCCCATTGTGCTCCAGTCCCGTTGCCTAGCAACTGCAAACTCCACAGCTGTCCCCGCATCCGCTGGAGTTACGTCCGTGTTTCAGCAGATGTCGAGCAGAAACTGTCGGGAGTATGTGTGCGCCTGTAGACGTGAGGGCGCGACGATGACGATGACGAACAAACACACACGACTTACAGTAGTACACACAAAACACTAAAACACCGCTTTGTCGGGAGCGTGAGGAGCTGCTGCGTGTACACGCGCCGCCATCTTGCCAGAATGTCAAACAAATGCGTTTTCTGAGGCAAAAACACTCTTTTTAAGCGTGTCCGCATATATTAACCAGCAAACACTTTATTTAATGCTTAAAAATCCACGAATATCCAAATATTACACTCGCTCTGCTGCTTGTTTCATCTCATCTTGTGTGCAATGAAATAAAAAATCTACCTTTGCCTGTTTATAATGAATTTTCACAATATTTCTCATCTCTTACAAAATGTCAAGTAGAATTGCAAAAAACATCTGTAAAGAAATGTTTGACCCTTCTGTTTTCATGTTCCCCCATTCTTTGAAAGCCCAGTCATGATACTGATGATTAAATTTGCGTTTACATTGATTTGTAACTAATTTGTTGTATATTGTGTCAAAATTTCTTATTTCCTTTTATTTTATTTACACCCCTTTTTGTGACTATTGTTCTAACTTTCCAGTGGTTTTGTTCTTGTTAGAACTGTGTACAGTATGATCGTGGTCTTTATTCCTCCCCTCACGAGAGTTTGTACGTTCTGATTTTCTTAAAGGTACAGTGTGTAAGAATTACTGACATCTAGTGGTAAAGATGGGTATTTGAAAGAAAAGATGTTTTCTTTCTTCACAAACATTGTTTTGTCCATTCAGGGACACCGTAATAAAAATGGTGGAACAAATATGGCAGCCTCCATATGTGCACCGCCAAGCAAGTAGATATAAATGACTCATTCTAGGAAAATAAACATATAACAGCTGTTCTCGTGCAGCGATTACACGTCAATAGAAATAGTGTTTTGAATTATATATCACATTTTTCTGCCGTTGACCTTTGATTTTTTTACATACTGTACCTTTAAAGAAAAAAAAATGTGCGCAATGAATTCTGGGATAGGTGAGGCCACGAACGATACATCGCATGTATCTTCGTTTCAGGCCTAACAGAGTGCGGGTTTGGACGGTGGATTCGAAGGCTCCTGCAGACATTTTTGAAATGGGACGGTACGAATCCGCTCTTCGCAGCGTGCAGATGCAACACGAGACAGTTATTGTGTTCCTGTTCCAACACACCTGATTCAGATGAATCGACTTCCTCGAGTTCTTTGCAGGTCTGTTAAAGAGGCATTCATCTGATTCAGGTGTGAAAGTAGGTTTTCCTAGAAGGCGTTCAGGGCGAGTGACAGAAATGGCCTCTGAATGAATGAAAGAGTGCAAAAGAAAAACTTTTTTTTTTTTCAGATAAGTCACCAAAAGAGTCCAAAACGTTGCAAAAAGAAGGATATTTAGTGGTGCAAACACAGTTATCAGTTAACGTTGCATGTTGTAGATGTGGCAAATAGAAAACAGAAATAATGTGAATGAGTACAAGTGAGAGGGGAGAGACTTCTGTGCTATAAATCAGTGTGTTGTCTGATGTTTACATTCCTCCAAGTTGTTCACAAAGTGTTGAAAAAGACCTCGTTTGCTCATTAAAGCAGCGTTTTATCCGTCTTTCAAGAAGTCCCCAAAGTTTCACGTTTCAAATTGGTTCCATGTGTGATGCAGACATACTTCTGAGTTTCTAGTGCCACATGGAAACCAGGAAGGAAACTTTCTGCCCTCCTTCTCTTCCCTCTCTTCTCTTCTCTTCTCTGAGAAGAGAAAATTAGAAGTGACAGATCTTTTTTAAATAAAATCATCTGAGAGTTGCTGTCTGACTGAGGTCTGCACAGATCTGCCAGACAGTCGTGTCTTCCCACATCTTTGGTTTCACCGCTGCTCTTCCTAAACAGGGGCCCTGCACTGGAATTCGTTGTTGGGCACACAATCCCCTCCACAGCCCGGTATAGTAAGTCTTTGTATGTTAAACACCAGGGACTGCAGCCGATTGTGTTCTCAGCTGTGCTCTCCCGATACCTCGGTCTCTGTGGCTCTGTAGGACAGGAACAGAACATTAGGGGGAAGCATGTAATATAAACGTACTCTACTCACCAAAAGTTCAGGATATTTATTTATTGTATGATGTCAGAATGAACCTGAAATCCACTACAACCTTTCCAGGTGAACTTAGTTCGGCTTTTTGTAAACTTTTGAATGCTTGTTCAGTGTTTACATAGTTACTGCACATAAAGCTGTTTAAAAAAAGGTGATTAACCCCCCAAAATACAAAAAAAGTGTCCATACTGTGACCTCTAAATGACATCTTGTTTCTAAACATTTTCTTCATCATCCTGTTCACAGTTAAACGTCATCAGACCAAGACGACACCGAACACGACAAGTTATGTTGTGGGACACCAAGGTTACTATAGTTAACTAAAACTAACGAAAAAACGAAAACTAAAACTGAAAAACATTTTCATAAACTGAAACAAAAAAATGAAAAAGAGGTTTTTTTTAAAACAAAAACGATAACTACCATATTTTACGGACTATAAGTCGCATCAGTCAGAAAATGCATCGTGAACTGGAAAAAAAAAAACATATAAGTCGCACCGCACTATAAGTCGTATTTATTCATTAAAGGGGAAGTTCAGGATTTTTGACATAGGGCCTCATTTACAAGTGAGCCAGAATACTACTTATCACTGAAGACAGTTTCAACATATGTCATTCATTATTCTAGTTCCAGTGGGTCGCCGATGCTAATGCTAGTGCAAGTCAATAGGAATCTGCTAGCCTGTCATTAATAACAATCTTATCCACTCCACAGAACATCCGAGGCAAATCATTTCTAACTTCAGACTATCTGTGTAAATGCCGTGTTCACAGAATAATGTTACAAATAAAACTCACCTTGGATTTCGTTGCATTTTGATTGTTGATGCTGAGACACTTTACAAAGTTTTACTTCCTGTATTTGGCAGCAGAGTGATGTCATCTGCTGCTACATGCATGAAGGACACAAATATAAAGTCTAAAATACGGCCACGTCTGAAAGGCATGAGGATATGTTGGATTTTGAAGATGATTTCAAACTTTTTTCATCAAACTAACTGTCACCATGTCTCTATGAACTGGAATACACTGATAAAGGTAGTAAGCTGGTAGGAAACTAGTTCCTCAATATGTGATGTAAAATCTGTCATACGAGGCTAGTTTTACTAGTTTAACACACGAGTTTACTAGTTTAACACAACATTTACACAGATAATCTTGCTGATTTGCCTCAGATCTTCTGTTGAGTGGATAAGATTGGTTTTAATGACAGGCTAGCAGATTCCTATTGACTCCCACTAGCATTAGCATCAGCAACCTCCTGGAACTAGAATAATGAATGAAATATGTTGAAAATGTCTTCAGTGATAAGTAGTATTCTGGCTCACTTGTAAATGAGGCCCTATGTCAAAAATTCTGAGCTTCCCCTTTAAGGTGATTTTCACATTTTGCATGTCCTACTTGTTACTGCTAAAAATGACCCAATCAGTCAAATTCCAAAGATAGTGCTTGAAAATGATCATAAACATCATAACTAAGAAGGACAAACATGTTTTGTGAGGATTTGTTCCACCGCACAGGCAGAACAGCCAGATGTCCAAAATGAACTCCTCTCACCGAGATGAGGCCATTTTGGGATTTTTGCGCTTGGAGCAGAATTTAGCCGTCACAAACCTAGAGCGCCCTCTTTTGACATTAGATGGTAATATTTACTCCTTGGCTCATGTCAGTCAATATGAATTGATACTTAAAAATATGTTAAATATATTTTGATATATAAGTCGCACAAACCGCCAAACTATGAAAAAAAGTGCAACTTTTGTGTCTTTACAAAACTAACTAAAATTATTGCAAAAACATCCTTAGATTTAGTCTTTGTTAATTATTATTATTATATTTTCAAATGTTATTTACCAGTAGCTATTAATTAATTGATAATAACTTAATTAATAACTATTTATTTTGTTTCTATTGATGTGATTTGGTTGGATTTTTATTCATTTATTTAGATAATTCTGTTGTGTAGTTAGCTTAGACCGGAATCTGTTTGCATTCTTGTGATGATGTATCTGGGTAATCTCATGTGGGATGGGTCATTTCTCACAGACACGAAAATAAACAAATTCATTCTTTCATTCATTTATTCATTCATTCATTCGTTCATTCATTCATGTAGAAAACACAAAAGATTAAATTCCTGCTAAATATGAGCAATTCTTTGCAGTGACCCAGATTTTTTATTTGAAGGAAACTGAATGATTTGAGTAAAACTGACCACCGACTAACAAACTTTGATTAATTCGGTTTAATCTGTTGTTACAAGTGGAGGAAATTTATTGAAGTTAGTTACACAATTCTCTTGATTTCAAGTTAATTGCATAAATTAAATACATTTTAATCAGCAACTAAAATAATTAAGTGAGATTTATGTGAAAAAAGTGCAGATCAAATACTGTTAAGAGTGTAAATGACAGATAAATGATGCAGCGAGCGTCCTGCCTACACCCCTTCCTCCTAGACCCAAACAACCTAAGAGCAGCTTTTCTCAGCTATAAAGTGCAAATACCTGAATTAATCTTGGTTAGATTTACAGCAGCTTTAAATAACAGCCTCATTATAGATGCAGGTCTGTAATTGCTTCAGGCTGTTACCCTGCTTTAGTTCCTGTATGATAATGATGAAAGGAAACCTGAGCCTCCGTCACCTGTGAATGTGCAGCGTCCTGTCAGAAAGCCGAAGGGAAAATCCAACAAACACTCACACACAAAACAATGATTCTCATGTTTAGTCATTAAGCCGGTGAGCTGTTAATTGTCGGCTGCAGTAGGTCGGTGATTTGTGATCGGATGTGGTTAACGTGAGCTGGATCCAAACAGACTTACCGCTACAAACCATATGCTACTTTATCCAAAGACATGCAGCATGTAAACCTAAACTTATGTTAGACAGGACACATATGACCACAGGAAGAGCTGCTTCTCACATGATCACGTGACATGCAGGCTACACATACTGTCCTGATGTCATCTGACACGCCTCGCCTGCTGGAAATGGCAGTTTTACATTATGATGGGAGTAACTTCTGAAGAGCTTGAGGTTCTTTTAAATGTTCATACTTGTACGTTCCCACATCTGTAATCCTGACCACCTGCCCTGACTCACCTCATCATGAAATCTGAACTTAAATCTATTAAGTAAGATATAAAAGATTTTTTTAAAAAAGGTATCCCTCTGACCTGGAAGTACTTAAAACTTGCTAGCACACACACACACACACACACACACATATATATATATATATATATATATACACACATACATATGCAGTCTTTCTCAAGATTAAAGCTGAACTGATTAATCCAGGTGTTTCTGATCTGAACAACAATGGTCAGACACACCCGGATTAATCAGTTTGTCCAGTAAAGACAGAAAACAAAGGAGCTGGCTTAAGTTCAGGAAGTAGTGGAGCTATACATACAGCCCAGAACTGCCATTTTCAGACAGAAAAGTTCCTACTTTTTGCTTTTAATCTTGAACATTTTATGTAGTTCTTTTTTCATAGAGGTTTTATTTATGATTTTATCAATATTTTTTTAGTAATTTGGACAAAACCCAAACATAAATCTATTTCTTGACCATAAGCATGGTCCAAAAAGTCCGCCCTGGTTATCTTTAGGCTGCAGATTCTCCGAGCAAACATTCCCATGCAGCACCTTCCTCTCCGGAGAAAGGAATGTGTACCGAGGAACAGATTTGACCACGTTTGCAGTCCTGTTGCAGCCATATGGAGGGAGGATTTTTGTGCCAAGGAGTAATTACTTTCAGGGCTGTGACCTGATGACTGGGCTTCACTGCAGACAAAGACAGAATGCAAAGCAATGCATTCTTCACATATTTGTCAAAGATGGAAAAAAGAGAAAAAATGAAGTCAATCGTCAGAGCTTTTGAAACAAAAATGAGAGAGGTTTGGAAGAGTTTGAGGATGACTGTAGACGTATTTAGGTAGGCTTTAGAAAGCATGCAACCAGACAAGACTGTACAGAAACTATCCTCACAGACAAAAAGACAAGTAAAGGTTCAGTTTGGTCATGTTTTTTTGGCACGTTGCAAAAAACTTAAGAGCTATTGTTTAAAGAACTTCAGACTTGCATCAAATGCATTGAAACAATTTTGTTTGGAAGTTAACATTCTTGAGGAATTAAGAGTTCAGCAATGATAGATGGTCGACTTCGCCCCTCGTTTCAGGTGCCTCTGCTCACATGTTGCCAGATGTTTGGAGCTCCATGCTAAATGTCTTTCTTTCTTTCTTTCTTTCTTTCTTTCTTTTCCTTTTGGTTTCTCAGTGTCTGGATGCTGCAGAACAACGTGTATAATGACTGTTAGTGTGCCATTAAAGAAAGAAAAAAACAATTATTGTCTAAAAAATAATTAAAGCCCACATTACCTGAAGTAAAAAAGGAATATTTAAAAACAGAACTATGAGTTACGATTCATAACAATCAGTTATGATCTTTCTCCTTTGCAATCTTTTTGTTTTGTTTCCATTCTGCAAAAAAAAATCTTTTTATTTATGTTATGCAGGAAAGCATTAAAAAGAAATCAGGGCTGACCCAGAAAAAAACATGATTGTGTGCAGAAACATAGACAGGCACACAATATTTAGAGATAATTGCACGTTCTTGCAGAGGAGAAATTGGTAGTTGAAGGAGGCTTCTGTCTCAGAGTTGTTGGACCAAACGCTGACAGATCTGACAGTAAACGTGAGAATTATTTGCTTTAGTTTCATACAAGGCTCAGCTTCATGTTTGTAGTTCACTTATTCTGTTTAAAAGTATCAGATGAAGGCAGCAGATACAGTATAGGACCAAAAAATTTAAATTCTTATCTTAAAATCTTGTAAAGGTATAAATACTGACATCTACTGGTAAAGATGGGTATAGCAATGGCAATTCTTTTTTTTTTCCTCTTTAACTTGTCCTGTCCAGCATCGTAGCAGCACCTTTTTCACACTTCCTTGTTTTTTGACCGGAAATACGCTACGGTCGACGATCTTTGCTTCCGACAACAGTGTCTCAAGCTGGAAAGTCAAGTCACTGCAGCACCAGGCTGTTTTTCTTTTGCTCTGAAGCAGCCCAACATCCATTTCCAGGAGTTTTCAACATCCACTGATGATAGACATTATTAGGGACGGAAAAACCGAAGCGCCAAAAAATGCTGAGTCATACTCTTGAGTCATTTGACATGACAGCCGTGAGCACAGACTGTTATACTGAATGTGACCGCATCGATCCCTGCTGGAAACATTTGATACGGTCAGAGAGCAAAAATAGAATAAATAGATAAAATAAAATGATGTCCTCAACTCTTGTCTCAGTCCTGAGTTCCTGTTTTCATCCATCAGTGTTAAAGTAGAAGAAAAGAGTTCTGTATTTTTGTCCTTGCATGCATGGAGATGGTTTAACTGTTGTGTGAAGTCGTGGCCGCTGTCATCTGTGGATCTGGACGTGTTGAACAGCAGCCTCGCATTATAACATACGTGAAAACATCGGTAACCCGGGTATAATGTGTACCCACAGCTGTACTAGAATAATACATGTATGTTACTACAACAGAAGCATGTTAAATAAAAGCCACCAAACATACAGAATATTATTTAATTTTGTTTCAAACTCAGAATGAACTACGATCTCTTGCAGTTAAACACGTTACAGCGATATTCTACCATCTGTGATCCTTATTTTGTTCACGATCATTTAAAAGCAATAATTTTGAAATGAAAGTGATCAGGGAAGTTTGACTAAACCTATATGTGAAATCTTAAAAAAGAAAAAAGCATTATTCCAGCAGAGGCGGTAATTTAGGACATTAATATGTTAATTTGTGGACATTATGCATGTACTGGATGCATTAATAACACCTGCATGATCATGTTTTATTTCCTGTCAATGTCCTCAGAGCGGCTCTGCAGATTTCATTCTAATCTGATGCTTTCTGATATCAGAAACGATCAATAATCGCTATCAAAACCTCTAAAAACATTCGGTTTCGGACGTGATTGAATTACATTTAAAGGTTGGTATATTAACAAACTCCCTCTCTTTAAAATCCCGGGAGCAGCTCGACACGTGCAGATGACAAAACGATGCATCGTTGGTCACATGATCGAAACAATGCAGGCGAAACTTCTGGTTCTGAAGATCGAGGCAGAGTCGAGTAAACGGGCTCAAATGTAAAATCCAGAGTGGAAACATGATCCATGTTTGACGTTTGACTGAAGTCTGTCCCTCCCAGGAAGACCAGATTCTCACCCATTACGTACTTCCGGTTTTTCTGAAAAAGGTCTATTGTGTTGATCAGATTTGCTTTGCCAAGAGGAGCTTTATGAATATCAGGCTTCTCTTGATATTTTGAGTTTATTCATTTTATCTCTTTAATTAAAGCTACAGTAGGGTAGGCAATGTTGGAAAAACGCTTTGAGCAAGCAGCAGTTTAAAAAAACACACCACCTGAAACCACGCTTTCAGAGCGCAGGGACATGTGCACCGATGTTTTACGAGCAGGTTAACGATAACAGCCGAGTGGAAAGCTCGTTAGCTTGATCGTAAACAGCTGATGAATCACGTTTCTAAAAGCTTTAATCCACTCACCTCCAACTCCTGCAGTGTAAAATTTCCACACGTCAAAGCCTCGGACACTTAATCCTTATCTTGTTTTGTTTGCTGCCTCTCTGAACAAATGTTGGAGAAACGAGCTCGAAATATATTCCGATCAATGTTTTCCAAAATTATTATATTTCTGTGTTCTAGACGTCATAATGAATCCCCCAAAAATTATATTGAAAGTTTTACTTACTTGAGTCAGGACAGATCCAGTTGACCAACGCAGAGAGACGATCCTGATGAAAAGTTTACTGGTAGTTTGAAGTCGTGGGCAAATTACTGAGCCAATAAAACCATCTTCTGCCTTTTAGCAATTTGAAGACGATCAGACCAAATGAACATGCAAATGTGGTGTAAAAATAACATTAGCAGATCTTTTTAAGGAGACATAAAAGTGACCGAGGGTCTTCCAGGGTTAAGGAATGTAGATGCAATTTTGAACCATTCTTTATTTCTTGAACAGGGTCTTGCCACTACGCATCCCAGTAAAACTGATCGGGAAGAACAGCATTTTTCTCGTTGCTGGTATGCCACGGTGATCCTGGACTCAGCTGCAGGGTTTCATTTTGCTGTTCGTGTCTGGAAACCCTCGCTGGCTGACACAGGTTTTATATTCTGAAGCTTCCAGTGCTTGAACAAACTCAGACAGTTTGTCTTATTTCCATTTTTGGTCATAAAGATCTCAGATCAGTGGTGTGATTTCACAGAACAGACCAAGTCGGAGTTGGTTCATCGACTTTCCTTTCATCGCAGAGTGAGAGTCCCGTTAGTGCAACCTCTGAGTGACCCTTCAGGAATATGAGCACTATGTTTTGTTTAGTTCGGGAGGAGATGCTAAATTTGCCATTTATGATGCCGCTGCGTTATAATCATGGTTCTGCTGGTTTCCCTCTGACTTTGCTTTTTTTCTCCCCCCTCCTGCAGGGATGGCGAGTGTGGTCAAAATTCTGCTGTGGCCATAAATGGATCCTGCTCGTCTCCCCACTCTTCGTTCTGTTCCTCATTGTAATGACCGTCACTTTGCCCCCACCTTTGCCACCCGCTGCCACGGACCGCCGCTCGTCCCGAGCTCTGAGCTCCGCGGGGGAGTTCAGATCCAGGATGGTGGAGCCCCCTCCGACCGCTGCCTTCCAGCAGCCTCGCCCTCACATCCACAGCACGGCATGGAGGCCGACTTCTGGAAAAGCTCCATCTAAATATTTAGTGGCTTCAGCTCGCGATGACAAAAACAGCATCGAGGCTGAAAACAGAAATAAACACAGAGGCAGAAAAGACACAGAAAGGAAGGAAGTCAGACAAAGAGAAAGAGAGTAATACGTAACTGAACGAAGTACAAG